>OU015748.1:85569621-85582809 GCA_907169655.1 Acomys percivali | reverse complement strand
AAGAAGAAGAAGAAGAAGAAGAAGAAGAAGAAGAAGAAGAAGAAGAAAAGAGAAAGAGACAGGGAGACAGGGAGATGGAGAGAGAGAGGTCCCTGGGCCTGGTGTGAGCTTTTGAAATCTCAAAGCCAGCAGCACATTTCCTCCAGCAAGGTCATACCTACTAACAACAAGGCCGCATACCATAAGCATAAGGTTATTGTGTAATTCAATTTCTGTACCCTATCCTCTATACCCCCCCCAATATCTGGTTGCTATCCTTGTTCTGAGAATCTCCTATCTCACTGTTGTATTAACACTGCTCCCTAATTGTCCTCTGATATGCCAATAAAGCAGTTTACAGCCAGTCACTGAGCAGGGGATAAAATAGGACTAGAATACCTGCAAGACAGGAGAAGAGGAATTTGAAGAGGAAGTAGGGGTTTAGCCTCTGGAGATGGCCAAGAGAGATGGAGGAGAGTGAGCTCAGCAGGGAAAGCTACAAAGGACAAGTATCTTTGGGATGTACACTGAGAGAAAACCAAATAAGCTTAGATGGTTAAGAACAGATTAATAACTGCTCAGTCCTTGTGCTATTATATTATTATTTAAAATAATATAATAGAATCTCAATTATTTGAGTGATAATTGAGTTTAGAAAGAAACTGAGAAGCAAACACAGTTTTATAAAAAAAAAAAAATAACTGTAATAACATGCATCTCATAACCCTCCCCAAACAGTTTATCAACAAGGGACCAAGGATGCAGATATATGAACCCATGTGGGTCATTCACTCAAACCACCCTGAGGATAAACCAAGCAAAGGGAACTAGTTTTCCCTCTGGTTCTAATTTAATTTTATGCTAAATTCTATGTAATTAACTGCCTTCATTTTTTTCTTTTTTAAGTTTCAGGAACAATTCCATATAAATCTAAGTGTTAGAGAAAAGCCAATGAAAACATTTCTGGGCATAGAATAAAATCCAGAAGTAGGCCTTGTCAACCAGTCTCGCATCTGGGACCCATATCATAGAAGGTCCCAGAGCACCAGCTTCAAGGAATTTAACCTTACTACTTCTCCTAAGTGGCCCTGTGAGAACCCATGTCCTTTGTCAGGCATCATCACAAGAGACATATGTTACTATATGAAACAAAAAAGAACTATTTTCCTCATTCAGTTGATAAAAAAACAAGAGTTCTGGAGAAAGTAAATACATCTGAATCCAGAATCCTGTAATTCTTGCCTCTGTTGACTTAGCAAAGTTAATGACCTCAGTTGGGCCTTATAATAAGTGGGATAATGGCACAACATCATTAAATGGCACAGTGAGTACCAAACAATCTGTCATGCTTCCTGGCTCACAACAAGCAATCAATGGGTAGTTTTAAAGACATACTTTATTAATAATAAACCATGGAAAAAGCATTTTCCTTCTGCCTTTGAGAGTTTAGTAACTAAGTCTAAGAAATAAACTGGCAATAGGAATATCAACAAGAGAAAAAGACATGAATTTCTTATGTGCGTAGGGCATCACAGTAAAGAGAATGCCCTAAAAGAATGAGATTTAATGGCTTCTCACAAAACACAGTTTATAAGACAGCATTGAAGGAGCATGTGAGCAGCTTAGGGAGGGTAAGTGATCTGGGTTCTTAGAAGCACAGGTAACACCTTGTCTGGGTGTGGTGTTGGTGACTAACTGGCTTCCAGTGAGCTCTTCCCAGATTGTTGAAGTTCCCAAGAAGGGATTGGTGAAGGCTAGGTTTTTCAGTCCATAAGTAATCAATGTACTAAGAAAGCATATTTAAGGATATATGTACTGAATTCCTTCAGTAGGAAGGCCTGAATAAATACAAAGTATGAGAGCCAATGTTTTTTTCATTACTGTGCCTAAGAGATGCATGAAACAACAACAAAATGCCTCTAACCTGTAAGCCCCTTACCAAAGGACAGATGCTTCCTGAAATGCTAGAGGCTATTGTTTATGGAAGGTAACAGATGCACATCTGTTTTCACTTCTCTAAAACGTTTGTTTGACCCAACTACACCAGAAATGCTTGATCACATGTAGGCGGGAGAGAGGTGGGCTGGGAAAGCATCAGGATGAATTCTTGCCCTTGACTGGGTGTGGGCAATTGAGGATATTGGGGGAGGGATAGCTAGGCTGGCAGAAAGTGCATCAGGATATATGCTTGCCTCTGATTGGACCTGATAGGAAATAGGGTGACCTTGTGGGGTTACTTTTTTAAGACCCTGAAAGATGTGACTTGTGGCCATTTCCTGGGAACCCTAAAATGGACCTGACCAAAGTCCAACAACCTGGCCAGTATTTAATTAAAGCTTGCTTCATAGTTGGCTAAAAATTGTGGTAGTGGTCTTATTCTCACCCAGTAGGCTTAGCAAAAGATTCACAGCCTGAGTTTTTAAAAGCTTTGCATATCAGACTTCAGCATCAGTACGGGGAAGCTGCCTTGGGTGAAGGCACACATCCAAGTGGCTTAATGGCCCTGACTGCCTTTCATCTGACTGACTCTCAAGAGATCCTGTCTGTTCCTCTCCAGGTGACTGCTGTCTGTCAATCTGTCAGGTACAAAACCCATTTGGCTACCAGAGAACAACAGAAAACTGGAAATGTGAGGCAGGCTTAATAATTGCAAGGAATGGAAAGAGCTGTAATCTTTCTGCCCATACGGTTGGCCACTTCCCTTAAGACCCACACAGAGCTTCACTCTAGAATTCTACAAAAGATGTCCATCTTGTCTGGTAAAGGCATCCTACCTGGGTACCTAGGGAGCAAGTGGTCTCATTGTTTCAGATACGTGAGGTTTAGTTCTTTCTTCTCATGTATGGAGATCCACTGCTCATTACTCATTGTGTCCCCTTAAATAGAGGATGGGAGGGAAAGAAACTTCAGCCTGTGTAATGAGAGCGATGGGAGTGGGATTGGGGTAGCTGTGCTCCTGTGCATTGGTTGCTAGGATAAAATGTGTTTGTGAGTGGGAAGGGTATTTAAAGGAAAATTTCCCACAGAATAACAAAATGCAGACCCGGGAGGATGGAAAAATGGGCCAGACCTCAGGAACAGACAGCTGACTGCATTCCCACACTCCAGACCCCCAAGGTCAGAGTGCTTTCTCCCTTATTAACCAGGCCCTTCTCCTGGGAATGCTAAGCCCAGCCCCATCCCATCCAAGGGAAGGAATGCGGAGTGCTCATTAGGACTCCTTATCAGTAGTACACCAGCCCTGTTGCTTTTGATGAGCTATTGACCTTTTGGAATGGGAGTGGCTTGGCTTCTTCCCTTGCTCTTTTAAAGAAGGTATTGTTCAACACTGTGAGAGGCAGCAGAGACTACAGTGATTCATCCTGAACATACTCTCGGTTATGTGCTTGAGAGCTGGCTAAATCAGTGGCTGAGTCCCCGAGTTCAAGCTCCCCTTCTCACACGTAATCATTGGAAGAATTTGAACAAGCAACTTTGCGTTTCTTAGCTCCATTTCCTCATCTTAGCAGGGTAAATGAGGTGTGAGCGTGAATTCTTTTTGCCAAAGTATATGACCCAAATTCAACCTTCAGTTAACAGAAGTTGTAAGATAGTCATTCGCTTTTCATCAAGTCAGCTGAGATTTAACTACAGGTACAAAGATGAGGCTGAGACTTTGCTCTGAGAAGCTCCCGATTCAGTGTGAGAGACTTGTACATAAACAAACAGTGGCACTGGCCTTTGGAAAGAACAACATTCACCAGAATAACTCCCCTCCACACCCAAGGAAGCCATGCCAGAGCTGAGTCCGGCAAGAAAAGCAGGCAGCGGCCAGGCACCTATGTGTTAAAGCGAAAACACTGGCAGATGGCAAAGTAGGTGCAGTTATGGCTAAAGGTGAGCAAACACGTCTGATTTGAAGGTAGTGGGGGGAGGTGGGAGATAAAATATGTGTGAGTGCTGGGAATGTAATGTGTGGCCAAAACAGGAAAAATATACCTTGCAGGTAAAGAGTTCCTGTTTGTCCTACGTTTGTTTGACTCATATGCACTGGATGTGCTTGGTCACGTGTAGGCTGGAAGTACCTGGACAGGAAATATGTATGTAGACAGGAAATACATCAGGATATATGCTTGCGGCTGATTGGGCCTAATGGGAAATACAGTGGCTTTGTGGGGTTATCCTTTTATGTCTGTGCAAGGTCTGACTTGGTGGTCATTTTCTGGGAACCCAGTGATGGACCTGGTTAGAGCACATTCATCTTGTCAGTATGTAATTAAACCTTGCTTCAAACTTGGCTTTAAATTGTGGTAGTGATCTTATTCTGGACAAGTGGGGTTTAACAGTTGTTCAATGTTAGAGCACATCCTTAATATATAAAAAACCTGGGTTCTATCCTTAGAACAGCCAATAAGCAACTGTGCAAGGATTCTTAAGCAGAGGTTCTGTACATGTGTCTAAGAACATTCAAATTTGCCTCATGGGCACAAGGAGACCATGAGTAAGTTCCTACAGAACATATGGTTGTGTCTAAGCATATGGTTTATGAGCTGGTGTATGTGTCTGTCTGTCTGTGTCTATGTTTTGAGAGAACATGTTTGGAGACCCTAACCCTATAGAAAACAGTAACATTGAAATTAGTTCATTATAGTAAATTTATAGACTTCCGTCTCTGAAGATTGAACATTCAAGAAAAATCCTTACATTAAGGGAATTGCTTATATCTTTTTTTATTACATGCTCCTTTTTTTTTCCAGCCTTTTGAGACAGGGTTTCTCTGTGTAGCCCTGGCTGTCCTGGACTCACTTTGTAGACCAGGCTGGCCTCGAACTCACAGCAATCCACCTGCCTCTGCCTCCCGAGTGTTGGGATTAAAGGTGTGCACGACCACGCCCGGCACTTGCTCCTTTAGTATGCTCTATCAAGAACTTCAAATGATCTTCTGCCATCCTGCATACTAACCTGGGGCTACCACATTAAACTGACAGACAGCAGCCTGAGCTCTGAGCAATTGGTCATCTGTTTACTCTTTCTAATAGGAACAACAGCCATCACTGACTTACTAATTCAACAAATGTTCAAAGACCGCTTGCCATTTATGGGACCCTGAATGACAAGGTGAACAGTGAAATCACAGTGCCTGCTTTCAGGGAAGTTACAGATTGTTAGAGCATTCTTAGGAGGGTGATGCACTTCCTCCATGGGCTACGCCTAGACAATGCTCGTGAGGCAGGTTTGTTATCAGCATCTTGGAGCTGAGGAGATGAACCATAGGAAGGGTAGGTGATTCATCCAAAGCACAAAAATGGAACTTCTTTTCATTCATTGATTGTTCTGCAGAGCTAGGAACCAGGCCCAAGAACTCAATCAAGGATGCCAGTGAAGTGTTTTGCTGCTGAGCTACAAGTCCCAGCCCAGGAACTTCTTTTACATTGGTTATTTTTCTTTCCCTTCCCAACCATTCCTTTTGGTATAGAGGGTCTTATTTTCTGATCTTGATGTCTCACTCCATTACAAAGAAATTCTACTCAATTCACAAAGCCCGAGTGTCCTCCTCTGCTCCCTCCAAATGCAGAGGAGGACCTTGGGATAATGGCAGTTCAGAAGGAAAAACTTTGCCAATGTGGTCTACCTGCTCTTTCTCTCACTTCTTTTGGAGTTGACTGATTTTCAAAGCAAACCTCCTGCTGTCTTCTTTTGTGTCCACTAGTCAGCCACACAGTTAGCACTGAGTGGGGGCACCGCTTGTCCATGGTTGCAGGGGTCTTTGAAGCACAACAATTCATATGAGAGTCTGTATCCTTGGCCACCATCTTAGTGTTTTTAGGCTTTCATAGCAGGAAATGACAAGACCACAAATTTATTTTCTCACATTTCTAGGGGATACAGCTTTCTGCCAAGTTCTTTCTCCTTCACTTTTTTTTTCTCTCCTTCACTTATTAACAACACCACTTTCCAATGTCTTCACATGACTCTGTGTATGTGTGTTCTAGTCTATTTTTTCATAAGGACATCAGACATTGATGAGAGTTTTGCCAAATGGATTCATTAAACTGTTGGACCCTGGCCCAAAATGTTGGACCCTGGGGGTCCAATTCGGGAAGGGGGTCGCCACAAGAGACCACTCAAGTCACACCAGCTGAGAGGTATAGGTATAGGTAAAATTTATCACTGACACGTCAAAGGTCCCAATTGTTGATGTGTCAGGGTCCCTCAGCACTCGGGAGGCAAAGGACCCCGAGTAGCTGTTACAGGCTAGTTTTAAAGGCAAAAACCACAAAACAGGTAGGGTTGCTTATCATTGGAAACCATATGAACATTAGGACATCTGGCCTGAGGGAACTTCTTGTGAGGACATCTGATATCTGCAAATTTGCATGTAACTATTCTGGGAATTAGGGTGGAACTCTTGAGGTTAGCAGTTCCGAGAACTGGGAGAGGTTCTCAGGCCACTGGGCAAGCAAAGTTGGACAAGCAAACAAGCATCTTATATTTTATAATTTTACAGTTTCTCAGAACCTCAGTTACCCTTTAAAAACTGTATCTCATAGGGGTGTTTATCTTGGTTCATTTGTGCTGCCATGTAGACTTGATAATTTATAAACAGTAGAAGTCTATCACAATCCTGGAGGATTGGAAGCTCAAGGTAAAGGTATCTCATCTAGTCAGAGGGTTCTTTCTGCATCCCAACACTGTGGGCATCCCATCCTATGGGAAAAACAGAAAGATGAAGGGTCAAAGGTATGTTTACAATAAATACACTCTTGTGATAATGAATCCACCTGCTACCGGCAAACTAAGACATTCATGAGAGCAGAGTACTCGTGCCCTGTACCTTAAAGGTCCCTCATCACTCACCATTATTGCATTGGGGAATGAATTTCTAGCAAATGAACTCAGGAACCCAGAGAAAGTGTAAAGAAAGATCAAGGGTCTGTTTCCAAGGAAGGGAATGCAAAGACTAAGCAGGTAAAATAGTGCTATGAGGAGATGTTTTGTCCTCTTCTTGAAGCTGTCAAAATCTTAGCAACATATATTAACTTAAGAAACCTGGGTATGATGTTGTTCAGGTAACCACAGCAGCTATGAGTTTGTGAGAATAATAGCCATGTCATGTTCAGAAAACAGTATTTCAGAGCATTCCACCCCATAGAAAGGTAGTGGTAATAAATATGTCCCATTTAGGGCAAGCCAACCAAAATTCTAGCATAGGTGTAGAAGAGTTTTGAAGGTCCCAAGAGGAGTGGTAGCAATTGATAACTACAGAGAGGGAATCATTCCTCTTTGATGATGTGGACACTTGGTAGGGTACCAAGCTCCAGTGGATGGCCCCATGTTCATACAAGCACTAACTGCACTTAGTGGATTATTTTTTAAAAAAGAAAAGAAGATAAGAAGTTAGGATGGCATTGTGTTAGGAGCGATCTGTGGAGAGATACAATATAATTGTATACATTATGAAATTCAGGAAGAGAGGAAAGGAGAGAGAGAGAGAGAGAGAGAGAGAGAGAGAGAGAGAGAGAGAGAGGAGAGAGAGAAGAAAGAAGCCTGGACTTAGAAGAAATTAGCTTATACTGAGTGATGTGCTCGTTCTCTCTATCTCATAGTGGCTACTTGCTCCTAGGATGAATATATTAATGTGTGAGCAAACATATAAACAAAAAAGCATGCAAATATATAATTGGGCTAGAATTCCAGATTTTTAATGCACTAATTTATATATGCTCTCTTTTCGGTCCTAAATGGAATTGAAGGATGGGGTATACTTAATAGAAGGGTTGTCTCTGTTTGGCTGTCATTAATATTCATTGGAAGAACTGAATTTGCATAGCCTATATTTTACAAAATAAAAGCAAGCTGTCTGTTCATCTGGACACTGGGAAGCTGAGGAGCCTTCATGCCTAGCTCAGCTCTTGCAGATGACATGCACTTACTTTCCTGACATTTGGATAGCCAAGTACACAGGCAGGGGTCATATCCAGTTCTGTGTTTGCAAAACTACATAATATAGTGCTGGATGTTAAAAATGTAATTTAGCATTAGCAGTGTGAATAGGTTTGTCATACTTAAAACAAAGGAGAGGTTATAGTCCTGTGTTTAAAAAAGTAAGTTTGAAATAAGAACAAGAAAGCAACAGGTATCACAGTGGTCAGATAATCAAATATTTCCTGAACCTCCAGCTATGTGCCCAGTGCTGTGCAACTCAGTAGTGAGAGTGGTATACCAGTTAGCCCATACCTGCTTCTCAGGAAGAAAGCTTCAGTATGTGAAAAGAAAGCCTTTGCCTATGAAAGAGGTAATATATTCCCAGTGCTCAAGGCTGCAAGTTCATGAAGACCAAGGCAGAAATAACAAACTGTAGTAGACTAGTATAGATGTGATAACAGAATGCAATGCAGTCCCTGATTTGGTTATTGAAGTAGAAAAAAGACTGCATTGAGGTGGAGTGTGTGGGGGGGGAGGGGGTGGAGAGAGACAGAGACAGAGACAGAGAACAAGCTTATTGGGCAAGAGGATCTTTTCAGTCAAAATCAAGATGAATTTACACTGGTTTAAGGTGAAATATTTAAAATAAATATGATGTGTAAGCCTACAAGAAGAAGGAAATTTGTGCACAGAGACAGAGATCAGAGAAAAGCACCAAAAAAAAAAAAAAGAAAAGAAAAAGAAAGAAAGAAAGAAAGAAAGAAAAGAAAAGAAAAGAAAAGAAAAGAAAAGAAAAAAAGAAAAAGAAAAAGAGAAAAGAGAGAAAGGTTTCTGGCATCCATCAGAGCATAGAAGAAATGAAAGACATTCTGAGAGCTTTCAGATAGATTTAAGCCCTCTGTCCTACTTGATCTTTAGACTTTTAGCCTCCAGAACTTGTTTAAGCCATGAAACCTGTGATATTTTATGGAACCTTTACAAAAATAATTAAGGGCACTAACAATTCAAATACATTCAAAATAAAGGCTATGGTTAACAATGACGGTGTATTGGCTTTCAGATTGGTGATTCAACAACCCACCCACCACTATTCCGTAAGATCTTAATAGTAAGATGATCTGAATGAGAGGTATACTGGTATGCTGGGCATTATCTTTGCTAGTATTCTAGAAACATAAACTATTCAAATGAAAAGCAAACTGCTCTTGGAAAAATAAAGGTCAATTTGGTGATGGTGTACTGTCTGAATAGTGCAGAGTAACATCCCCAAGCTTGAGTCTCCTCAGTCTTGCAATGGAGGTGACAGTCCTACTCAGTGTTGTGTCATTTAAAAAATGTAATAATGTTCATTAAAAACCCAGATGTCACATCTTCCCTCAGTTTTATTACATCATTTGGTTTATGTGTCAGCTCTTCCAAAATCACAAATGGCACACCTATCTAGTGTATGACTCTATCCATGTCATTGCTTAAAATGTTAACAAAAGAGAGCACAGAAGACATTGGATAGTTACTTGGTTGGTTGGATTCAGTTAAAACATCCGCATGAAAGAAGGGTCATCTGTTGACTCAATTTTCTTAACCAAAATATATTATTAACAACTTAGTGACTGAGCCTATGTCACTTATAACCCAATTAACAGCCGGGCGGTGGTGGCGCACGCCTTTAATCCCAGCACTCGGGAGGCAGAGGCAGACGGATCGCTGGGAGTTCGAGGCCAGCCTGGTCTACAAAGTGAGTCCAGGACAGCCAAGGCTACACAGAGAAACCCTGTCTCAAAAAAACAAACAAACAAACAAAAAATAAAATAAAATAAAAAATATAACCCAATTAACCAAAACAATAGGAAATGAGGATTAATGGACACAATAACAAAACCTTAAGGATATCAGTTTTGAGGAACGATTCTCTGGTGGGGAGCCGCAGGATTTCTTCCACTGGAACCTGAGCTAAACAGACCCCAGAGCCTCAGCAGGAACTGGAGCTTTGAAGCCTTCCCTCGAGCTGTTATCTCTAGGTGCGTCTTGAAGTGCAGCAATGAACAGCCAAATCTATCCCAAGTCTCCAATCCACCCCACTGCCAGTTCTGGGCTCATTTATATATCTCCTCCCAGAGTCTGGTCATGGGATCTTTTCAACTGGCAGCAATTAAGCTCCTGCATGAGGTGGTTGCTCTTCTAGTGAATTAACATCACCTGTTCTCTCAAGAGACCATTCTGATCCCACACTTGGGATCCTAAAGAACAGGTTTCTCTCCTTCAGTCACCTTCCATCTTTAGCAGGGCTAGTTACCTCACAATGGAACATCTCAGCTAAACATCTGGGCAAACAATGAGTTGGTGACCACAAGACCTGTAGTTTAGTGCTTGTGCTTCCATGTGAGGTTAGTGTAGGGTATTAGGTACGAGTCTAATGAGAAACCAGCCTGGCCATGTTTTGTTCCTAGGAGCCATTTTGAGTCTGTAGCCAAGTTAAGTTTCGGCTTTCTATACAATTTGAGTTTCTGTTTCACAGAGCTGGACTGCACTCTACCCCAGTAACCATCGAATATAGTAAACTATCCCCCAGAGCCACCTGTTCTCAGAAATGCACTATGCCCATTGGCCCATGACGCATTTTCCTTAATTTCCTGGGTTCACTTCTGAAGCCACACGTATGTACAAAATCCTCCACCCTATGATTTTTTCCTATACAAAGGGCTTGAAAAATTGGCTTGTGGGGGACTTTTTGAAATCCACCTTAGTGGGAGGCAGCCCCTGTGCACAAATAAAGCTTGCTTTAAATTTCATCAGGATTTGGGATAGTGATCTTTCTCCTTGCATCTGTAGGATGAACACTAACAGTTGTGATCAAATATTTGATAAGAAGCAACCCTAGGGAGGAGGGGTTTATTTCTGGCTTGTGGCTCAGAGAACACTCCAGCATGACAGAAAAGTATGACCTCAAGAGTGGTTCTTAGCTATGAACCACTTAACAAGAAGGTAAATCTGCTTCCTCATGTCTGGGTAGATCATGAAGCAGAAACCGGGAATGAGGTCAGTCTACCAGCCCCAAGAAGGAACTCCAGTGACCAACTTCCTTCAGCTAGGTTCTGTGCCCTAATGATTCTCTTATTGCCCCAAACAGCCCCACCACCAGGGAACCAAGGCTTTAAACACTTGAGTTTGCAGGGGACAGACATTTCATACATAAACCAGAAAGTTTTCTTTATCTCTTTTAGTTGTTAATGCAGCACAGTGGTTAGGTAGAGCCAAGCCAGTAGACAGACTCAGTTCCTAGCTCCGTGATGTCATAGTGGTGTCATCGAGTAATTTGTTATACATGCCTAACATCTTCCACATACAGTTGTTACAAAAATTAAAGAGTTGTGTGTGTGTGTGTGTGTGTGTATACTAACTACTATGTGTCTATGCCACTGCTGTATGTGTGTGTGTGTAGTAACTGGTATGTGTCTATGCCACTGCTCTGTGTGTATGTGTGTGTGTGTGTGTGTGTGTATGTGTGTGTGTATACTAACTACTATGTGTCTATGCCACTGCTGTATGTGTATGTGTGTAGTAACTGGTATGTGTCTATGCCACTGCTCTGTGTGTGTGTGTGTGTGTGTGTGTGTGTGTGTGTGTGTGTGTGTGTGTACTAACTGGTATGTCTATGCCACAGCTATTAACTGGAATGGTGATGAACACAACTGAGAAAACAATCTGGTAAAGGTGAGGACACTAAGAATCCAAAGTTGAGATCCAGTGACCGTGGAAGAGAATTGCCAGAGTTCCAGCAGAACATGGAGTGCTGTTATTGTAAAGCATGAGTATTGAACCCCAAGTAATCAGTGTGGCTGCTAGATGGCACTTGGGCTGCGGGGGTGGGGGGCGTAAATTAATGTCTCCATCCACACATTCCGACTCTTTGTCTCTACTTGTTTAATCTCTACTTCCAGGCTCTCACTGATGCCACATAAAATATGCACAAAGCACATCAAGTCTACCCTGAAAGACTTAGTGAGTAGTACCCAACATCTCAGAGGCTAAGTACCAATGAGAACATCCTCAGGCTTTCTTCCTCCCCGTGGCATGGGATGATGGGGAAGAAGCAATAAAGACAAGCAGCTGTGTTTAAAATACACTCATCTACCAAAAAAAACAAACAATCAAACAAACAAACAAAACAAAAAAACCAGGTGGGTGTACCTGAGGCTACATGCTAGGAAAGGCCCTGAGCTCCCAGGGGCTCAGTACTTCTGTCATAGTAGAGTGAAACTTTGACAACTCAAAGGAGCAACACAACATTCCAGCCCATCCCTGCATCTTTCCTACTGTGGAATTATATACAGATTCCTTCTTCCTGAGCTACAGTGGGTATTAGAAACGAGGTATGAAATGTTTTCAGGGCTCCAGAATTCTTTATTAGACATGGCCAAGTTTGACTCTCCCCAAAGCACTATGAGATGTTATCATCAGCATAGTTGCCATATCATCATCATATCATCATCATCATCATCATCATCATCATCATCATCATCATCACCACCACCGCCACCATCATAATCATCATCATCATCAGTATTCTATGAGGACTTTATGTTATAGATAAAGAAACCAATACTGTGGATATTCTTACTGACATACATATTAACAACAATACAATAAAGAAAATAAGTTGGGCCTGGCAGTATTGTAGCACATGCCTAGATTCATAGCACTTGAGAAGTAGAGATGGGAGAATCAGGAGTTCATGATTAGCCTAAGCCACAAAAAAAGTTCAAAGCCAGACTAAACTGCATGAGACCCTGTAACATAAACAGAGAGAGAAAAGGGTGGGTTTTCTGAGCAAGAGTTTCTGGAAAGAAGCTGTGTCTACAAAGGCTGATAGACTGAATATAGCTTCAGTTTTGTAGAGTGGTTGGGATACTGCAGGTCCAAAGTTTAATTTCTATTTATCTTAGGGTATCTTTAGCCTCCTAAATAGCCATTTCTTACTGACATCTGGGTCAAATCTAACTCCCTGTGACTAGCAGATAAAAGTACTTTGGGATATGGGAACAGAATTCTAGCTTTCATGAAAGAGCTAAGAATGCTGTCAGAGAACATTTAAGACTGACAGCAGTTTCCTACCCCCAACCCCATCTCTACTCTAACACCACTTTAGTATAACCTGCCAACCTGATATACCCAGCACTGTATTAGAAAAATATCTTGATATATGACTTTCTGTGTGTGTGTGTGTGTGTGTGTGTGTGTGTGTGTGCGCGCGCGTGGGGAGAGAGAGAGAGAGAGAGAGAGAGAGAGAGAGAGAGAGAGAGAGAG
>OU015748.1:85501592-85564107 GCA_907169655.1 Acomys percivali | reverse complement strand
GAAGGAAGGAAGGAAGGAAGGAAGGAAGGAAGGAAGGAAGGAAGGAAGGAAGGAAGGAAGAAAGGAAGGAAGAAAAGAAGGAAGTGAGGAAAGAGTATGTTGTTGACTTTCTCAATGTCTTATCAAGGCCTTGCCACTCTGAAATGGGTTGTTGGAATGGGAGGGGGTGAAGGGGAGCTTTTGGTTTACGAAGCTAATCTGTGCTTCCGTGTCTGTGTTAGCATGGTCTACTGGTTCAGGTCAGGCTGATGACACTTTATGGGTGTAGCTTCTGAGTTTTCTAGAAGGCAAAACCTTACAGCAAGTGCCTTATTCCACTGTCTCTTACTGTCTTTCTGCCACCTCTTCCACAAGGAGCCCTGAGATTTAGGTGCCAGAGTGTGTCCTAGATGGATCAGTTAGGACTGGGACCCATAACTCTGCATTTGGATTAACTGTAGTTTTCCATAATGGGCTCTGTCTGTTGAAAAAGAATTCCTTCATAGGGAGAGGACTACACTTAGCTATGAGTATAAGGACAAACACTTAGCATGTAGTTGGGGACTAAGCTGATTTAGCAAAGTGGTGGTTGTAGGTTCTCCTCCAAGATCCATGACTTTACTAGCCTTGGGTAGTTGGCTTGGTTTCCAGTACCAGGCATAATTTCCATTTTGATAAAGAGGTGTTTAGTCCAATTAGAGAACTGTTGGCTGCCACCAAGGTATATATGCCATGACTTAGGATTTTCGGGCCTTGCTGATCATCGTAGCAGTTCATTGCATCACCACTGAGAAGTGCATGTGATGCTGTGAACTTCCCTTCTTTGGAAGTTTGCATGGTGCCTTCTGGTACCATGACAGCTCCAAATAGTCAGCCATAGAAACAGGGTCTCTCTTCTTTCTACTCCAGGCTACCTGACCCAAGAGCTCCAGGCAGTTCTCTTGTCTCACTCCTCATCTCCTCATAGGTGTTCTGGATTCACAGATATGTGCCACTGCATCTGACTTTCTATGTGGGTTCCAAATATCAAATCCAGGTTAGGCATGTGAATCAAATACTTTTATTCTGAAGGCATCTCATTTGGCCGCTTTCCTTCCTGAATCTGCTTGCATGTTCACCGAGGGAGTTGACAAAATGCAGTCCCTTGGATTACAGAGCTGAGGTCCCTACTTTGATGTTGACTCACAGCTATACCCCACTGTTAGCATCTACTAGCTGTTCTTAGTTCTTTATCCCAAGGGTCCCTGCATTTCAACAACAGAAAGTCTCCCCTTCTGCCCTTCTTTTCTAATTCTTGATAGAGAATGCTCTAGTTTGAAAGTGGCTACGCTTGGGCTCCTCATAATTGTTTTTGTTGGCAGAGGTACATGCTTACAGGTGAGCTGTTCAGGTGTATGTGGATCCCAGAGGCTGATGTCCGGAGTCTTCCTCCATTGCACCTCCACCTCATTAAACTTGGAGCTTTCTTCTTCTTCTTTTTTTTTTTTTTTAACTATGCTGCTTGATCAATAAGCTCTGGAGAGCTGCCTATCTCAACCCTCTAGTGTTAGTGTCATGCACATCTCACCTAGCCTTTATCTGAGTGCTGAGGATGCAAACTCAGGTCCTGGTGCTTGTCAGCAAGCACTCTACCAACTGAGCCATATCCCCATCCTCCCAGAGTAATTGTTAATTAGTCAACACCACTTATATCTACAGAATACCTTTAACAATGAAATGAAAAATGATCAGATGTGGAACCATTACTCAGAGTCCTAAGGATTAAGTTGGGCATCTCAAGGAAGGAGGGCATCTTAGAGTTATAATGACCCAATTAGAAGATGGCTTTGAGTGAGCTCATGGGTCTGTTTTCATTCAAATAGCTCCCTGGTTAAGATTTGAAGATCACAGAATCAAATCTGATGTCTGACTCAATTCCTATGAAAATACAGGTTTGTTAATGGAGATGTAAGGCTTTCACAGGATACCTGCTTTAAAACCTCAACTTTCACCAAAAAATCATGAAAATGTGTCTGTCTTGGTCAATAGTTCTATATATACCTCTTCTCTTTGCTCCCTAGCAAAATACCTAGTATAATAGAGTTACTGATGTTGAATGAATGAATAAATGACAGAAATTTTCATTTACACTTAATGAGCTCTGATATATACACACAACAGCCTTTCTATTTGGGGAAAAACATTAAGGGACTCTGAACAGTGAGATTTGGGATTTTAATTTTGTCTTTTAGACTTGTGTGTGTGTGTGTGTTTGTGTGTGTGTGTGTGTGTGTGTGTGTGTGTGTGTGTGTGTGTGTATGTGTTTCCTTGGGGATTTGCTCTGCTATGATCTTCTTCCACTGAATAACACTGTCCTCACTCAGTGTAAAGGGGCCAGTGCTTTCAGATGCAGAGATTTGCAAAGACACATGGGAGTTCTGCCTGAGACAGCTGCAGGAACTAAAAAGTCATAGACAAGGGTCTTTTCCAGAAGGAGTGTATGTGCCTCACCCTTCTGACTGCAGAATACATCATGCGCAGCCGACTTGATCTTAGTTCAGCAAAACCTAAATGCTTCTGACTAGGCAAAGCACAAACCATCTTTCTGCACCCATCCACAATCATGACAAATCCTCCGTGCCATTGCCCGAAGCTTCCACTGGATAGTCAGATTGAGATACTGGATTCAACTGAAGCAGTGTGACATCAGTGACATCAGCCAGTGGTGAAGCAGGGAAGCTCAGCCCACCTTACTATGGATAAACCAGTGCTCTTCTCTAGGCCACTGGTAGCTGGTTACCACTTCAAAACAGAACCTGAAAATTCTTATTAGTTATACCTTCTGCACATCGTCTCTCTAGAATGTTCTTTTGTGTTTTACAAGTTGCATAAAATGATTTTCCAAGAACCACACTCTGCCATAGCTTGCTTGTTAAACCAAAGTCAATTATATAATGGGAAACGTGTGTGTGTGTGTGTGTGTGTGTGTGTGTGTGTGTGTGTGTGTGTGTGTGTCTCTCTCTCTCACACACACACACACACACACACGTACACTATTGAGTGTGAATGCATTTAGAGAATGCAAAGCCCCTAGACTGCAGTAGACTTAGACCACTGGAACCAGACACATGCTTGTACCATTAAGTAAAGGAATATCATCATACATACTATGCACTCTATACTACTGAAAGCATCATCTTTTTCTTACTTGTTTAGTCCAGCTCAGGGAGAGAAGTGCACTGCTGCCATTTCCCACCGACACAGAGAGAATAGCCATATAAAGAAGAATGCTTTGCCAAGGTGAAACAGGAACGCTAGATGTTAATTCCAGGAATCCTGCCTTCAGAGACCATGTGGTGATCTGTTGTACTCTTTCAGATCTATCACAGTGGGCTCTCAAGACTCTGCAACTCTAGGATCTGCCTCCTGCTATGGGTATTAGTAAGTGCTCAATGAGCAGCCGTTTGAAGGAAGAAATAATCTTCTCTGATTCTTGGACTTGAGCCCTATTTCTGATCTCCATCCTACAGATGTGACAACAGAGGCAGAAATGGAACAAGAGACCTGGTACTGCTCTCCATAGCAAGTCCTAGTCAGGTGATGAAAAGTTAGGGAGTCCTGAAGGCCCATTGTAGTAGCTCTGCAAGAGTGTGAGCATTCACTGCATGGATGCTTGGGGCAGGTGTTCTGGGATCAGAATCCAGCCGTGCTTGACCTTGGAAAAGCATTTCCTCTCTTTGTCAGATGTTATCCTGAACAGCAAGCAGAAAATAGACACAACTGCTTCCTTCAGGAATCACAAGTTCTGGTGTGGGAGACAGAAAATAAAGCCATAAGAAATTTAGCATAATATACTGAAGCTTACATCAATCACTGAAAAATATGACGTGTTGAAGAGGAAGACGCACCGAATTCAGCATACCTACCTATGTCTTCTTGGCTGATCAATCACTACTGTAGTGTTGCTATGACACCATAGGTCATTTATTAGTTATCCTCAGAGAGACTATCCTATCATTTGAGCAATGCCTCCCCTCAAAAAACAGATGGAGCATGAAACAAATGAGGTGGGGGCGGGGGGAATAAAGGCAAGAGGTAGGTAGCCTAGGAGTGTGAAAACAAAGCAGGAGCTCTACCTACTTGCTAAGGGGAACATAATCTTATGTCATTATTAGCACAGATAAACTCTGGCTGGCAGCCAGCCCAGAACAGTGAATACCATTAAAAAAATACCAAGGACTGAACTTGCCAGTCAACCGCAGAGAAATTGGAAACAGATACCTCTCCAATGACTTTGAAAAGGAGCACAGCTTGATGAGACCTTGATTTTGGACTTGGGAAATTGGGAGCAAATAAACCTGCAAAGCTTCACTGGATGTAGTGGTGCATCCACTGTAGTCCCCGCACTAGGTACACAGAGGCCAGAGGACCAGGGCTAACAACCAGCCGGGTCAGGTAAGGAACTTGAGGCCAGCCTGAACCCTAGGAAACCCTGCTCCAAAAGATATGAAAGAGGGACAGACAGACAGATAGGAGGGATGAGGGGGAGAGAGGAAGAAAAGGAAGAAAGGAAGGAAGAAAAGCTAGCCAATCTAACTCAGAACACTAACGGAGGATTGTAAGACAATGCACATATATTATTATCTATCACTAAGACTATGGGGCTTTGTTACATCAGAAATAGAAAATTAACACACTGACCCTTATGGCATGTTTAGGGAAAGTTTCTCTCTATCTCTCTGCCTCTCTCTGTCTCTGTCTCTGTCTCTGTCCCCCCCCCCTTTCTCTCTTTCTCTGAAGGCATGCATTTTCTACAACTCAATAGTTAAATAATTGTGGATCTGGTACTTACCCTTCTAATTCTCAAGTGCTTATCTGCAAAATGGGGTGACATTAATACCTCTTTCATGAGGGAGGTGACAACAGCGACTTCTTCGCATGGTTCAAATAAGCTCTTGAGATGAAACATGTCCAAATGAAAAAGAATAGTATTTTAATTGAATGACACTCCTCCTTATCTCTTTCCGTTCAGTAAATGTCTAAAAAATAAGCAAAAATAGCTTAAAAGTATAGCACCATCTATATAAATAATAAATATTAATTATTTAAATATTTTGTTTTATTCTGCTAAAAGATAAGTTGCATGAAAGTATATGTTTTCCTGCTTTCTTTGTTGTTGTGTACCTCTAGTCTAGATGCCTTGACACTGATATTTGGAGCAGAAAAGTCCTTTGTTACAAGATATTGTACTTGCTCTGTAGGTCATTTCTGACTGCTATCCATTATATGTCAATAGCAACTGCCCAGTTATAACATGCTAAGTATTTCAAAATTATGCCAAGTGTTTTCCAGTGTGCAAAACCTCTTCTTCTTGAATATGAATGATCTAAAATAATGCCTGACAAAGAAAAAAATCAGTAAGCATTTGCTGAATGAAGATAGTAATATTGAATTAATTAGCATGCTTAAAACATACAGAACTCTAGGGGACAGGCTATATGGCCAATGTTCAGCCATCTTGTCAGAACCTAGATTCCTATTTCTCCAGCAGTCTGTCATTTCCCAGAGACCAGCTGACCCTGTCGTGGCTCGGCAGTTAGACACCTGTTGTGGTTTATTGTGGGGAATGGTCATTCTAAGACCCCCGGGCTACTCCTTTCTGGCTATAAACTAGCTTTTCCAGTAAGACTACTGGTAAGATCAGATTAAAGGCCAGCTGCCTGTGAGCAGCAGTTCTGGGAACTTTTTTCTGACTAACCACATCTTTTACAACTTCCTTTTCTCTCTGGAATTTCTCCATCTTCTGTGATTATATCAGCTGTAAAGGTAGACACCTGCTGGAGCATTCCAGAGTTAGGTATCCATAGCAACCCTTGCTTATGCAAATACCCATGCCCGAGTGCCTATAAAAACTCTGTGAAATTTTTCAATGAAAGAGGGTTTGATCAGAATCCAGACTTGCCCCCCATTTCTTTGTGTCTTGTGTTCTGTCCCTATACAGGAAAATTCTCCTCCCGAGTGTTAGTCGAACCCCAGCAGGCCGGGTCACAGAACAGTTCTTGGAGCATGGTAAGTAGTCAAGAAATACTAGTAACAATGAATACCTGTTTGTGCTATTGTTGCTGTGTTGTTGTCTCCTTTTAGTGTAAGCCTTGGAGGAAACCATTCCTATTGAGCCTTAGGGTTTGTTACAAATTACCTTTTAAACATAATCATTTTATCAAAGCCTCAATACACACACTCATACTTGGAACTGTTACCATGTTGAATACCACTGACTCATTAACTTGCATTGCCATGTTAACTTGTTTTCATAGAGACCTCAGAACACATCATCGTCTGCTATTTCAATACATGCACATTCATTTCATATAAATGTGTCCTGATCAGGAAGTCTGTAATTTGGCATGGATGTTTATTTTTACTCCTGTCTATTCCTGTTGGCTCGTGAAAAAAATTGCTCAAGCAAGTACTTTATGGTGAGTTGTATCAAATGTACATTGATTTAATCTGCCCACATTCAGTTGTATAAAGCTGGGTCAAAAAATAGAGAAAAGCATAATTTTCATTCAACATGAGCTCCTCAATGCAAGCCAATTACTTCATCTGGTACTCAACTAAAGCAACAGCAATCTGTTCTACCTTGGAGAAACAACTGGCCGCAAGAGACTTAGATGGAATGCCACGCACAGAGCAAATATATTTTATGACAGACAATACTGCAAAATATATAGTCTGAAACCTAAATTATGTTTTTAAAACTAAAGAAGGTCTAAATCAGTGGGAAGGGCTCCTATCTTCACACATCAAGAGACTTAAAATTCAGATATCAGTGCTGTCTGATGTGATCCACTGCTTTAGTGCAACCCCTCCTCATAAGCCCAGCTGACTTTGCTAGGAGGTGAGGGTGTTCGTGTGTTCACATGTGAGCATATGAGCAGCCCTAAGCATCCTCATCTCCACCTTGTTTGAGAATGAGTCTCTCGATGTTCAGTACTGGGTACCCCGTGCTGGCTGGTCCATGAAATCTTGGTATTCTCCTGTCTCTACCTCCAATGAAGGGTCACCGGGATTATGCTTTTTTCCCCCACTATATCTAACTTCACAAGAGTTCTGGGGATCCTAACTCAAGCCTTCATGCTGGCAAGGTATATGCTCCCTCCACTGAGCCATCTCCCCACCTTCCCAGTTGACTTGTTTGTAGAAATCAATGTTCTTGCTAGGTATTGCTAGAGTGTGCCTTTTATCCTAGCACTGGAGATGCTGAGGCAGGAGGATCTCTGTAAGTGAAAGGCCAGTGTGGTGTATATAGTAAGTTAAAGGTAAGTCAGAGTTACATAGTGAGACTGTCTCAGACATAAAGAGAAAAAAAAGTAAAAAATAAATAGTAATAATGTTCTTATTCTGAAGTTCAAAAGATTGGCAAATGAACTAGAATGGGTCTTAAAATAATTCTGAAAAAGAACAAAGTTGGAAAATTCACACTTTTCATTTTCAAAACCTACAACAAAGCCTTAGCAATCAAAAGAGTAATGTGTTGTTTAAAGATAGACATGGTGAATACAATTAAGAACCCAAAGATAAAACAACATGTCTATAGATAATGATTTTTTTTTCAAAAGTGTCAAGACCACTTAGTAGGAAACTATTCTCAACAAAGAGTACAGTACGGGCTGGCCCTCTACTAACCGTGTGAGGAAGAGTGAGGATGGACGCTCCCTCCTCCAAATGAACTAAAAATGGATCAAAGGCATAAATGTAAAAGCCTAAAACTGCAATGCTGTTAGGAGAAAACCCAGGGGTAAATCATGTCAGGTTTGGCAGAGGGTTCTTAGACACGAAACTAAGATCACATGCAGCAGAGCAGACATAAAGGCAGGAGACTTCGTAAAAGCTAAAATACCAACCAAGAAGTTTCAACACATATGAAAATGCACAGGACATGAAGGAATATTGTATACACTGTGTATAATAAGGGACTAGAATCCCATGTATACATACATTTTATACATACATACATATGGATATATATGTATGGATATATATATATCCTCACTTTGTCTTCCTCTTTCTGTGAGGGAATTGTGATAAAAAAATATTAGCAAGATTAGTCTGCCTCATAAGCTTGTTATCTTACTGAAGCATTTGGAGCAGAAATAAGGAATCAAAGTTTGCAGTGTATTCAGGAATACAAATTCTTTAGTGTGGATGAATATGACTAACCACAGCCATTCTTTACCTATGTTCACATATGGGCACCTGCAAAGAAAAGACTCCACAAAGAAGTCATAGGTAGGGTCCTTGTTATGATTGTGCCAGCCCTGCTCAAGTGTACCTGAGAAACAAGATCAGTGCCCTGCTTGGAAAAGCCTCACCTGGTCCAGTGTGGGACAAAAAAACATCTGTAATTTGTCCTATCTGAAAGGGTCTTGATGGTGTGACCCTAGCATGACAGAGCTTATGCATTCCCAATCCAGAGTGTCAAAGTTCTTGATGGACACGGTCCAGATAAAAATGACCGCATGCCTCAATTAAGGTTGGCATGACGAAGTACCACCATCTGCATGGCTTTGAGAGCAGCCTTCTATTTTCTCCTATCTGTAGACCTTGTGTACGGCATCTGCAGGACAGCTGTTTCTGAGGCTTCACTCCCTGGCTTGCAGGTGGCCTCCCTATGTCTATGTTGTCTCATTGCTTTCCCCCATGTATGTATCTGTTCTTTTGTTTTCTCTGTTAAGAAGGTCCTGCTCAAACTAAGGCACTAGCCAAGGACAATACAGGCGGTAAAATTTAAACCCCTACCCAGATCTAGCCAATGGACAAGACAGTCTCCACACTTGAGTGGAGAGTGGGATATGACTTTCTCATGTACTCTGGTGCCTCACATTTGACTATGTCCCCTGGAGGGGGAGACCTAGTGGCACTCAGAGGAAGGACAGCAGGTCACCGAGAAGAGACTTGATACCCTATGAGCATATACAGGGGGAGGTAATCCCTCTCAGGAACAGTCATAGGGGAGGGGAATAAGGGGAAAATGGGAGGGAAGGGAGAATGGGAGGATACAAGAGATGGGATAACCATAGAGATGTAACAAGAATAAATTAATAAAATAAATTTTAAAAAAAGAAGGATCCTAATCCAATCCTATGCATTGGAAGCCTTACTTACCTTCAGTTACCTCTGTAAAGTCCTTCGTTGTAAACAGAGCTGCATGCTGAGGTCCTGCATCTCAGAGATTGGAATTTGGACAGGGGCATGACACAGACCACAGTAGTCATTTAGTAGAATCAGATTAAAATGGCAATGGTATCTGTCTCCGCCTCTCCAAGTTTCAGAAGGTCTTGAGAAACAGGAATAAAAGGGGGAGGGGCAGGGTAGAAGAAACAAAACGCTGTAATTTGTGTATTTTTCTTTTCTTCTTTGTTTTTTGTTTTGTTTTTCAAGACAGGGTTTCTTTGTATATCTTTAGCTGTCTTGGACTCGCTTTGTAGACCAGGCTGGCCTTGTTATGATTTATGATCACATAGATCCAGTTGCTTCTACCTAAGTGTTGGGATTACAGGCATGTTCCACTACACCCAGCAAATTTGTGTATTTCAATATGCAGAAAATAAGTTTATTTTATGTGTTTCTTCTATTGAGAAACTAAAAAAGAAAGTCTCTCCTTTACATTTGAGAATAGCATTCCAGTTGTAAGGGGAGGAGGCTATTTGATGACTTCAGGGCTCTCTATCCAGTCTTCCAGAACCACTCACTCTGCACAAATCTGGATTTCACAGGTCCCACAGAGGAGGAAGGCAGCTACTTCACCCTATCAGGGAAGTGGCTAGAGGCCAGACTTATTTTCTGTTCTTTCAAAGCCAATAACATGGGAGGAACGGAACTCAAGCCCTTGTGTCTTTCAATGGGCGTAAGCTTCCCGCTCTACCTGCCCCCACACTGTCATGCACAGAGTTCTCTAAACAAATCACAGGCTGGTGAGCTGGCTCAGAGGGCGAAGGGGCCGGCTGTACAAGCAAAGCAACCTGCATTTGATCCTTAGAATCAATATAAAGGCGGAAGGACAGAACCTAAACCACAAAGTTGTCCTTTGACCTCCATGTTTGCACTGTAGCCGTGCACACACGAGACCTCTCTTTGAGTAAAGCATTTCCTGTGACACTATGAAGACCAGAGTTCAAATCTCAACACCCGCCTAAAATGCCAGGCATGGCTGAGCATTCATCTGTGACCCCAGGTGGAGTCAGGGACCAGAAGGTAGCTGGGAATTCTGGCTGCCAGTTTATCTCTAGGGAGAGGTCATAAGGCTGTTCAGTCCTATCACTTTTCACCCTTAGTCCCTGGAGTCTTTCATTAAACCTGGAGCTAGGCTGGCAGCTAAGAGTCATCAGCTATTCTCCAGGCTTCTCTCCCTTCATAGCACTGGCACTCCATATGAAGAAGGTCACTGCTGGCTTTTAAAGGTGGTCGCTGGGGATTTGGACTCATGACCTCAAGTGTGTGCAGGAAGCACTCTTACCCAACCCTCTGCTGGGAGTTTGACTGATCTTGAGCTGAGCCAGTAGGCTAGTGAGACTTTTGCACAGAATCTCTCCCCATTCATCACGTACTTGGTTCTTAAGTTTATACCATCAAGGTTTCTTATAGCTTTTAAAACAAAAATTTGAAAAGAAAATTTAAGTTCTAAATACTTTGCTTTCATTGTTACTCATAAATAGTATTATTTCTTACTAATTCTGATGGGCAGAAAGTTAATATGTTTGATATAAATTCTAAATTTATTTTCCAATTGTTTATTGCTATTGTAATAGTGTTGATTTTTGCTAGTTGAATTTACCTCTTATAGTCTTTCTAAACTCACATTTTAGTTCTAGTAAATTTTTAGCGTATTGTATTATTTACATAGAAAATCTTTTAATTGCACTTACCTAAAGAGAGTCTTTATTGTTACCTCCATCTCCACCCCCACCCCCGGTTTTACTCTGTGAGCTTCTTTTCCCCTTTCTCTTACTATATTTGGGTCTTTATGTGGGATGCTTAAAGTGAGAGTGGGGGCTGACTCTGACTACACTGACTGCATTTGGGTCCCTATCCCCTAAGTGGGATGCTGCCTTCTGTAGCCTCAATAGGAGACTATTTTTGTGCCCAGTCCTACTGCATCTTGATATGCCAAAGAGGGTTGACATCCCTGTGCCTCCTCTTTTCTGAGAAGAAGGGGAGGAGGAGTGAATGAGGGAGGGAGGAGAGGTGAGAGGGAGGGACTGGGAGGAGAAAGGGGAGGGGAAGCTGTGATCTTGATGTAAATAAAAAATCTTAAAAAATAATTTTTATTTTTTGTGAGATTATAAATCAAAACTACTGCCTTCAAGACAAGCACTCTAATGTTGAGTTGTGCCCCATTTGCTCTCCCCTTTTACCTCATCTTCCTGGTCAGGAATTGCAGAGAGATGAGGTGTTGACACAGTCGCAGCAGACACGCCTTCCTCGTGCTTGGTCTGAGAGAAAGCCATCTAGGTCATTCCTCCACTTAAGGCATCAGCCACAGACCTTCAGCAGATGCCTTTGATTAAACTTATGGCTTTGCTTCCTCTGCTAGAATACTTTTAATTTTTCCAAATGGCTGTTTGATTTGGGATTTTTTTCATGGGAATATGGTGAATTACACCAGTTCATTTTTAAAAATTATTTTATTAAGATATAGTTCACATGCCATGCAATCTACCCATTTGAAAGGTCAGAGTCTGGCTATCTTACATATTGATGTGTATATATACATATCTATATCTATATCTATCTATCTGTGTGTAGTTTGTACATATATCCATCAACATTAAATTTTGTGGTACCTTTATCACTTCAGAATGAAATTCTCTTCTTTAGGTTTTATCTCTACATTCACCCATCTCCCTAAACCACATTTACCACAAGCTGCCACAAACTACCTGGTCTTCAACCCTATCAGAGACTTAAGAAGGAATAAAATTAATTACCTGAGTATACAGGGGGTGCAGGTTAGCTGCTTCCCAAATGAGAAGATGACAGAGACAGTTTGCTGCCTGAACAGTCACCCAAAACTCTCTGTGATGTTGAAGCATCTTCTTCAGCCTTCTGGCCCAATGTACCTGACAGACATATTTGTGGGGCAAGAACTACTGAGGGCTTGCTTACCCTGTCTTGGGAGAGTTTAACCATAGGCTCTGCATACATCCAAGCTTGCCCATTTTTAGGCAGTATTCTGTCTGCGGTAGAAGTGAGGACCTTTTGCCCAGTGGCTTGTTTGCCACATTTGAAACCATCTCCATAAGGAAGATCTCTGATGCTCATCATCTTCTTTGAGTTAGACTGGGTATTGCTAGGAGTTAACCTGTCTCATTGTCAGTAAACCTTTAAAATAATAAAAACATTTTAAATGCCATATTTTATATGTCTCTGAGGTTTTTGAAGACCTTTTATAACTATTTTACCTTATCTTTCTATAGAAACATATCTATCTATTGCACCTAAGATGTATATTCTTGTGATAAAAATAGACTAGCAATTGATATGACCCTGATTTAATTAACTAACAATTAACTTATATAACTTATTTATCCTAAATAGCCTCAATAGCATCTTCAAAGTATTGGAAGTAAACTTTGTATTATAATTGAGTTATATGGGTACAATACTGCATATTAGAGTGTATATATATATATATTATGTGAATAATAAACTTAAATTTTAATTCTATACCACTGTATCTAAAATTAAAATTATTTTGCATCTATATACAAAATTCTACATCAGTGAATTAAAAATAACCTTGTGACAATTAAGGCATTAAGTTGAGGAGTTGATTCACTAATCTACTTTTTGTTCTATCTTCCCTTTAGATTTCTATAGCTCCCCTTCTTTCCTTTCAACGCCTATCTCCAAACCTGGAAATCTATCATTCATATTAAATAAAAACTGTGATAAATATAAAATCTGGCAATTTATGTTAGGCATCTGTATGTTACACAGAGCCATAATGCTGATTCTGACGACTTCAGGTTTTAATATCCCTCATATATCTCTATAACATTAAGGGAGATATTTTCCCAATGCTTCTTTTGTAAGAAATAACTTGGCCACCGGGCAGTGGTGGCGCACACCTTTAATCCCAGCACTCGGGAGGCAGAGGCAGGCAGATTGCTGTGAGTTCGAGGCCAGCCTGGGCTATAAAGCAAGTCCAGGACAGCCAAGGCCACACAGAGAGACCCTGTCTTGAAAAAACAAAAAGAAAAAAGAAAGAAAGAAAGAAAGAAAGAAAGAAAGAAAGAAAGAAAGAAAGAAAGAAAGAACTTGGCCATGGTCGTAGAAGGAGACAGGTTTAGGCTGGGTTCCCTGAGTCTAACCCATGGTTCTGGGTTCCTACCCAGTAGATCACTGCCTTCTCCCACACAAAAGGTGATGTACAAAATGTACCATTGCTTTGGAGAAAGACTTACTTCAAAACTCAATTTTCGTCCTGTAAATTAATACCAACAACCCCTAAAACATACCAAACAGTAGATTGCTGAATGCCTTTTCCAGTAGGACTGATAACAGCAAGATGTTCAGAAGGAACCGAAGCACATTCCCTGGGGCTCCCTGCCAGGAATCCAGGTCATTTACAGAACTCACTTAATATAATGATGCTTTGAAAGGCAACTGCTGTTAGCGTGCTCAGAGGCATGCTGTCAGAAAGTGGCCTACTCCTTCAGCACTGGATGTTGAAGACAGGAGCTGTTAACTGGCCTCCCAGTTCGCCATCACTGAGTTCTCCCAGTGAAGGAGCTGAGTGATCTTAGGGTCAAAGGCCAATTGCCTGAAGTGTGTTCTCTGAAGTTAAAATGCCTGGGCCTGGGACACAGACTGTATTCAAGTATTGCTCAGATTTTAGAAAATATAAACCAGAGTTAAAAAGAAAAAAAGAAAATTTACAACCCCACCCAGCTGTGATTGTTACAGTTGTGTTTAAAAAAAAAAAACAGTGCCTGGAGAAATCAGTTTAGTGAAAACAGTCAGACTCTTAAAAATAGATCAAAATGGAAAGGGACAGAGTGGCATGGGATGATGAGATGAGATGAGTTAGAACAGAATAGAAGAAAATGGGATGGAATGAGATGATGCGTGAATTACAACACACCATTTACTGTCTACCTATATGCCATGTATCAGTCTATGGACTTTACACTGGCTTTATTGTATTTTTCACTGTAAGACACAGCAAACAAAACAAAAACAAAGTGAAACAAACAAACAAAAAACCCAAAGTTTGAAGGGCTTCAATCTGGAGAGTAAGCAGCAGAAAGAGGCTTTCATTGCTACAAATGTGAAACAAACGTCAGCAAGGCTTCAGACAAATTCAGCCCCTGACAGAATTCTTCCAATTCTTTTCATCTCTAGCTATCGCCCTGCCCCCTCCCACACCCCCCTTCCCCGCCCCTGGCCGCCTTTTCTTGGGTCTGCACACACAACTCTGTGTGTCAGACCCTGGTGACTTCTCCAGGTTCATAGTTGACTAGTCCCACCACTGCCACACCCCCAAGCTTCAGCAATTCCAAACTGCTTGCAGTTTGGGTAACAAGAAAGCTTTTCACCCCCTTATTTTCTACTTATGCTTTTCCTGTCCCCAGAGTTCAAGCCTTGATTGAACCGTGGCCTGGGCCACACTCTATTTAGGTACCACTTATCCATCATTCTACCCTCTCCTCCAGGAAGTCTTTATTAGTCACTTGGCTTGTCCTTCTTCCTCCCTCCCTCTGTCCCTCCCTCAGAAAGCACAGGCCTAGGTATTTGGGATAAGACCAACAAAGATTTTCCTTGCCTAAAACTAACCATCCAGAGGCAGAGTAAAAACAAATAATGCTTAGCTGGGCGTGGTGGCACACACCTTTAATCCTAGCACTCTGGAGGCAGAGGCAGGCAGATCGCTGGGAGTTCAAGGCCAGCCTGATCTACAAAGTGAGTCCAGGACGGCCAAGGCTACACAAAGAAACTCTGTCTCAAAAACAAAAACAAAAACAAAAACAAAAACACCAAACAAACAGCAACAACAACAACAACAAAACGAAAAAAGAAAAGAGAAGTATATACAATGCCACTAAAGAAAACTGAGACTAGTAAGGAAAATAACTATATTTGGAAAGAGTCAGACTGATGGAACAACAGGTACCCTGGTCTTGAGGCAGAATTATGTTTGGCATCTTTAGGTTGGATTAATTATTTCTCCTACAGGATCCTTAGCACCCTCTATATACTTCCTTTATATTGAAGTATATAATTTCCTTTTATCTACTTGCGCATGAGATTCTAGTAAATAACTAATTTAGCTTTCTTTTTGTATTTGAGTATGTGTAAATAGATTATTAAGGAAGCAGTTGTCAGAATGGGGAAGTGAGGGAAGCTGCTCTCCTTTCTTGGAGGAGCGGATGAGGGGTGCCTGGCTGTCTGTGTGCGGTGTTCTGCAACAGGAAAACTAAGGAGTGTTCACCTTGAAAAGAATTCTTTTCCTTAGAACTAGCCAACTGAAATAGGTAACACTAAAGGAAGAGATGAGCAGATCAAATAGTGCCATGAAAAAGTTGTGCCCCTGCAGCCTGATCCATCCAAATTCATTGGTTCGAAAAGTAAATTGCTTTTCAAAATATAATTGCATTAAATCACTGTTTAGAAAATCCTCTTGGCTTTGCAAATACTCTGTTCTGTGTAGAGATGCTATGCCCCTGTTTAGAAAAGTGAACCTTAGAATATTAGGGCTGAAAAGGAAAAAAATAAACCATTCCAGAATCCTTGTTTTATGACATAGATAAAGAGGGGTTGTCTGTCAATGCTGTGGTTAGAACTCAGGCTGAGGGCCATCTTGTGTCTGGGTCCTGGCATGCCACCACACTGCATAGAACCTAACCACTGTAAGGGCTCCTCTTTCTTCTCTTTTATGGGACAGCTCTTCCTCAGTTCGAGTACAAGCATTTAAGAAGGCAGCAGAAACTAGATCCTACTAGTTTCTCTTAGATTCCAAATTATCAGAGGACAGACTCAAGTAAGATCACATCAAAGTATGTGTCAAGTAAAAAGAGGTCTTCTGGGAAATTGTGACTCCTTGGACTCTCCATTTTTGGGGGGCACTTCTGTTGGGGTTCCAGATCCTTATGTCACGAGACAAAAGACTGAGCAGAAACACAGGGTCAGAGGAAAATCGCAAAGCAGCGACTGTGTTAGGAGATCACACCATAAATGGTGAGGCAGGAGGATGCAAAGACAGATTTCTAGCACAGAGTCCTTCCTGTACAAAGGACTGGGCCTTGGGGGTCTAGTTTGCATAGTATAGGTTTCTCCAGGCATGCTCTGTTACATGTTGTCTACATACAATGTCATGTGTCATGTCTTGTTAACATGTTAAACTTCCACACAGGGATATGAGTTTTAGTTAACAAGCCATGGGTCCCTTTTGGACACTCTGGTCTACTTTTATGCTTGCAGAGCTAGCAACATATGCCAATTTTGAAAGGCTTTGTGTAAGATATTTCCAGACCTCACTCTGCTCTCTTCTGCCCCACAACTCTCTCACTATCTCTCTTTGAAACCCTTTACCTCAAATACAACTTAATCTGAGCCAACTGAGCAATATAAATATTTCTCATCACAGCCCCTCTCAGATAGTTGCATACTTATAAAACAGTGAGTTCTTTGCCCACATATTTATATTTCATTGTCAATTTGTGCAGAGATGCACTATTGTATTTTTAAAATAAATGTTTTAGCTGGGCAGTGGTGGTGCATGCCTTTAATCCCAGCACTCAGGGGCAGGGGTAGGTGGATATCTGTGACATCAATGCCATCCTGGTCTACGGAGAGTTCCAGTACTACAGAAAGAAACCCTGTCTTGAAAAGCCAAATTAGATACATAGATAGATAGTTAGGTAGATAGATAGATAGTTAGATAGATAGATAGATAGATAGATAGATAGATAGATAGATAGATGTTTTACTTTAGTTTTTGTTATTACTGCAAAGATAATACAGAAATCTCCTTTACCACCTCCCCTTGTCATTAGCATGTTACATCATCATTGCACATTTGTCACAATTAAGAGCCCAAGACTTGCAATTAGAAATAATTAAGCATCTTTCTAGGTATTCACTAATATTTCCCTATTTTCCTGGTCGTAGGATCCCATGTTGGCAACTATACCAAAGTCTAATATGGGTCTCCTGGTCTTCTCTAGCCTGTGGGGATTTCCTCAAGCTTTATTTCTTCAGAGCTTTGACACCTTTGAGAGCCATCATTGTTAAAGTTAGTTTGATAAAACTGTATTTGTTTCTCTTATTTCTTAACCCAGCTATCACACAAATAACTGAGACTCTTTTATAATTCAAGGCTTCACAACACAATCTGAGCAGTTTCAGTCTGTTCTTAACACTCTATGCTATTTTGTCTTACTCCCAGAAAGCATCCCCGTGATACTAGCACTTTGTAGCTTTCCTCAGCTCCAGCTCTTTCCTCTTGATCTTCCTTGGACCTGTCCCAGTGCTGAATCCTTTGCTTCCTCTCCTGACTCCTCCGCCCCTGGCTGGCATGAAGCCTAGCCCTGTTCTCTCCCCTGCTCATTGATTGGCTATAAAGTGTTTTATTGACATATCAGGAGGACAATTGGGGAACAGAGTTTACACATTTAGACGGGAAATTGTAACTACACAATAACTTTATGGCTACGTGTCACATATCAGGAACTTCTCTTTGGCTTCATCCCCAGTCTTTGTCAGTTAGCTTAGAGCTGTGGAGTTTCTAGAGGGCGTCTTAAGGGAAGGAGTGCCGTCCTTATGCAACATTTCAAGGACACACCTTGCCAAAATAACTCATTTGTGATGCTAGCCTCCATCACCTACCTGAGGCAGTTGCTGACAGGTTTCTCTAGGGTACAGTTGCATCATCCTCACCCCATTGCCCTATTCATCCTTACTTCTCCAGAAGTTTCACTGAGCAGCACTCATAGTCAAGGCATGAGATGTATTTGTATATTATGCATGCACACTAACATTTGGACACATATTCAGGACCCTTTCAGTGAGAGCAATCCTTATGACTCTCATCCAAGCAAATGCATATGATCATGTACCAGTGACTTAGAAGTGACTTGAAGAGAAATGCATCAGATCACCTGCTTGTCAATAGTCTGCTTGCTTTGTTTTCGAAAAATGCAAAGAACATGAAGTTTGCAAAGATCCCACATTCTTCTTCCTCGTTTTCCTTTACCCATGCTCCTCCATTCCCCGGAATATACTTTCTTTCTGAGCTCCCCTCGCCTAACTTTTCCCTCACTGTTACTCCTCTGAAGACTGGAATGCTCAGTGCTCATTTGAACAGATTAAGGTACCTTTCCTCTGTTCTGCAGCCCTACCTCTTACATGTACAGCATCAGAGTTCTGTTCCGTGGGTACTTGCTATTCTCCTATACTCTCAGGTCTGGAAACCTTTTAAGGAACATGGTTAAGTATTATGAATTTTAATCTTTAGCATCTGCCATACACAAGGGACTTAATAAACATTCATGAAGATCTGATGTAATGAATAACTTTGGGCGTCAAAGAACTTGAGACTTTTGAGAAATGGGGCTTGCTGATAGAAAGTAACTTCTTGATTATAAACTCACTAATAATGGCAAAGGCAGGACTCAGTCTCAGGTTGCTCACTCTCTCTCTCTGTCTCTCTCTGTCTCTCTCTCTCTCTCTCTCTCTCTCTCTCTCTCGTGTGTGTGTGTGTGTGTGTGTGTGTGTGTGTGTGTGTGTGTGTGCTGGCATTCTTCTGAATCTGAGACCCTTGGGGGAGGGGGACAAATATCTGCACGGTAAGAAGATGTGTAAATCCATGAATGTGTAGACATTGTTATTATATTGATTTAAACCCTTCCCCCAAGCACATTTTGCCAATTGTGTTTTCATTTTGTTTAATGTACTTGATATTGAGCCCATAAAAGCACCATGCTGTCTCCTAAAATTCAATGCATGATCCCCAAGAGATGCCAAAAGCTTGTTTTCTTTAGGGGAGCTTGAGTGTGCTTCATGTTGAGAGACAAAATGTGATCAGTTGCAGCATTGGTACTCACTGATCTTAAGATCTTCAACAGGGAAGCCATTGCTACTTCTCACCCGGTTCACGAGGACTAGAACACTCTGACTTCTTCCTTTGTTTTACAAAGAGTGACGGAGAGCACCACAGGTTAATCACCTACTGAAGGTCACTTGGCCAGCCAGGAATGAGTGCCAAGTCCTGGATTTCCTCTCTGTGTTCTTTCCATCTCTAAGCCTCTCCTAAAGTCGGCTGAATTCCAGCACACTAAAGAATTAAGTACAGTCCACACATTTGCCATGGAAGATGATGGAGCTGTAACACTCCCAAGGAGGTGAAGGAAGTGAAAATGGGTTATGAATGTAGTGCTGTCATTTTTTTTTTTCATCTTCCATTTGCTCTTGGCTAATCCTCTCTCAACTAAAGCAAGGAGGTTACAGCAAGAGAGACATACTGGGCAGAGTTCCAATTCAATTGTAACAGCTAAACTTAACCTGCAGCTAAACAAACGTATGCTGGATTTCCAGGCAAGTTCCAATTTCAAGTATTCAGTTCACTCCCCCTTAAGAATTTTTCACAATGTTAGATGCAAAATGGAAATTCACCACCCAAGGTGAAGGTGAATTTTCAGAATAGACTCAGCTCAATAACCTGTCTGAAGTTTTCTGTCTTAGAATTTCACACCCAATTCATTTTGACATCCACAGTTTCAGGCAACCAATTTTCCTGTTGTGGCTAGTGCAGCATTCTTTCCACTCACATCCCTGGCTCTGTACCCACATCAGTCTGTCTCCAAAGTCAGTCATCAGACTACACTATTCCTAGCATTTTTAATTTTCATATAACTTGCAAATTGAGAAAGATTTTTAACAGTTGACAATAAATAAGAAAAATAATATTTTGTTACATGGGAGATATATAAAATTCAAATTTAAGCATCCCAAAATAACATTTGAATTTTGAAAATTCCATCAAATGGTTTCCTCGATTTTATATGAGCACCTGTGTAAGTTACTCTCATTGTTGCTGAGACAAAAGTCCTAGTCACAGCAATTTAAGGAAGGAATGCACAACAGGGACATATGCTCAACCATGTTCATAGCGGCCTTATTCATAATAGCCAGAATGTGGAAACAGCCTAAGTGTCCCTCAGTAGAAGAATGGATAAAGAAACTGTGGTACATTTACACTATGGAATACTACTCAGCTATTAAAAACAAGAAATTCCCAAAATTTGTGGACAAATGGATTAAACTAGAGATGATCATAATGAGTGAGTTAACCCAGAAGCAAAAAGAGACAAATAGTATATACTCACTTATATCTGGACACTAGCCCAAGGGCATGCCCCATGAAAGTCTTCACTTATCAGGAAATTGGGACAGAGGGGAGGATATCCTATTGGGACTCTAGGTGAGAGAAGCATGGGAGAATGGGGAAATAGAAGGATCCAGAGGGTCCTAGAAACCTACAAGAAGAACATTATGATGGGCAGATCTGGGCCCAGGGGTCCTGCTCAAACTATGGCACCAGCCAAGGATAATATGTGCAGTAAACTTTGAACCCCTGCCCAGATCTAGCTGATGGACAGGACATTCTCCACCACTGAGTGAAGAGTGGGGACTGACTTTCACACAAACTCTGGTGCCCCATTTTTATCCACATCCCCTTGATGGGGAGGCCTGGTGGCACTCAGAGGAAGGATAGCAGGCTACCAAGAAGAGACTTGATACCCTATGAGCATATAGAGGGAGAGGAGGTCCCCCTCAGCCACAGTCATAGGGGAGGGGAGTAAGGGGAAAAGTGGGAGTGAGGGAGGAATGGGAGGATGCAAGGGATGGGCTAATAATTTAGATGTAATATGAATAAATTAATAAAATATTTTTTAATAAAAGGAAGGAATGGTTTGTTTTAGCGCATGGTTTGGGGAGGCACGGTGACAGAGGTAAGAGGCCGCTGGTCACATCGTGTTAGTGTTCAGGAAGCAAAGATAAATGAATGCTGGTGCTCATCCCTTCCTTACTTTATGGAGTGTGGTACCCAGATGTTTGATTGGCAGCTAAGGTACATCTACCCATTTCAATTAACCTAATCTAGATCATACCTCACAGGTCTGTTTCCTAAGTCATTCTACATTCTGTTGACAATATCAATATCAATCATTACAATATCCATACAATGTCATCATCAATTTTACACCTTGTCCCAGGAAATCTGAAATATTTGCTCTCTACCCCCTTTACATATAAATTCGCTTCTTGTTGTAGAGAAATAGTTGATATTTTTAATTTTTAAAAATTTGAAAAGACTTATTTGTTTTCTTCATCTGAGTTCTTTTTCTGCATGTATATATGTGTATCATGTGCATGCCTGGCACCCTCAGAGGTCAGAAAAAGGCATTTAATTCCTGCAACAGCAGCTACAAATGGTTGTGAGCCACAGTATAGTGCTGGAAACTGAACCTAGTTCCTCCTCAAGAGTAGCCAGTGCTCTTAACCAATGAGCCATCTTTTAGGCCCTTTTAACAGTTATTGGGATAGGATCTTAGTGTATATCCCAGGCTTCCTTGAGCTTGCAACTCTTCTTTTTCAGCTTCCTAAGGGTCAGTATTACAGGCATCCATCATAATGCTGGTCAAGACCTCAAACCTTATAACTAAGATGATTCAGATGGCAACCTCAGCTGAGGCACATCATAGCTGGATGACTTTGAACAAGTTACACGTGTCTTGAAAGTTCACTCATGTATTAAGTGGCATGGAGGTGGGTAGGATGGGACTAATAGCACATGCGACGTTGAGAGGATTGAATAGGGTGACTTCAGCTAGCACATCTTGAACACAATGCTTCACCCGTTACCACTCTCTATACTTGCATTGCTATTGCTCTTATCAGTATTACTAGAATGAGTCTTTTGAGGCCCAGTGGTGAAATTTCCAACTTTGATAGTGCGTCACCTACTCTGAGTGTCTAGAGAGACAGTGGCTGCTAAGGTGTAGCTGATAGTTGGAAGGTGTGTACACCACCTCAGGCTTCTCAGTCTGAAAAAAGCCTCTGTACTAGAAAGCTCCATGTGGGGACTTTCTGTTAGATGTTGGTCTAATTAACTTTATTCATCATATGGGAACTAGAACAGCTGATCTTCATAGGAGAGGCATTTTCACATTGAAATAGTCACTTATTGGGTCAAATATAGTCTTTAATTGTTGAAGCAAGTATATAACGGAAGAGGGAAGTTGGTCAGTAATCTGTATCTCCCCTTTGACACACAGAGCAAGCCTCCTTTCGTCTTAGCCCTTTCACTATTTTATGATTCTTGCCACTCTCACTCAGTATTACCCTATAAATATTTCTCTGCCCACTCATCTGCATTTTATATAGCACATAATTCAATTCACTACCAACAAAATCACATCTGACAGCATCATTATTTTATCTCTTATTTACCTTCACCCCATGGGTGGTAGAACTATATATCATTGACCATTTGTCAGCATGACAGAAACACTCTAAGCAAGGAAGGATTTGTTTAGTTTGTGGTTTCCATGGGTTCTATCCATGGTGGTTTGGTCCTGTGTGCTTAATCAAGACATCGTTGTGCCTGGAGTGTATGAGGGAGTCCAGCTGTTGATTTCAAGTGTAACCAGGAGGGAGAGGATGAAACATGATTTGAGCATTGGCCAGGCATAATATTTCCCCCAAAGCCCAGGCCCTAGTGGCCTATTTCTTCCAACTAGGCATCATTGTCCAAACTTTTCTCTACCTTACAAAATGGTACTACCCAACTGAGAACCACACATTCAAACCAGGAACCTGTGAAGGACAGCTCTTATCCATCCCACAAAAAAAACCATATTTTCAGAAATTTTAGAAAGACTGAACTATGAACGAAAAGAGCCAATATCTCACATTACGTTTTATATTTACTAGGTAAGTCGTGCTAATTGCCAATTTGACAGGTTCTATAATCAACAAGGAGACGAGCCTACAAGGTCACTTGTAAGGGGCTATTTAGATTAAGGTTGGTCTCTGAGATACTCAGTGGGGGATTTTCTTGCTTAGGTTAGTTAATGTGGAAGAGTCCATCTTGATTATGCGCAAAGCTATACCCTGGTTGGAGTACTGGACTACAGTGAAAGGAGAAACCTAGCTGGATATATGCACTCACTACTCTCCACTCTCCAATTGTGACTGCAGTGTCGCAGGTGTTTCCAATGCCCTGACTTTTCCACCACGGCTTTACCGTGAGCCAGATTTAACTCCTTCTCCTTTGAGTAGCTTTCATCAGGACATTTTATAGCAGTAACAGGAAATAACACTAAGGAAATGGTTTATTTTTTAGCTCTTTAATTCACACATAGTAAGTAAACATAAATATACAATGTGGAATATAGATAGATATAGAATACGGATAGATACTGCTCAGATCAGGACAATTTGCATGTATATCACTGAAAAACATTTATTATTTCATTGTCTTAGGTTTGTTCTAAGGTCCTGTGTATTGCACTGTAATATGTGATTAAGTGTCACCAATCATAATTATCCTATTGTGCTATAGAACATCTAAGGTATTCCTATTATCCTATGCACACACATATGTATTTACCAACTTCTTTCCATCCCCTCCTCTGTTCTTCTTAAGCTTGTGAAATCAGAATTCTACTCTCTGTTTCTGAGATCAGTTCTTCATTTTCTACATAAATGTGAAAGTACATGAGACTTAGTTTGTCTGAATAATTTCATTTAATATAACTGTTCTCCAGCTTCACCATGAAACTGCAAATTATAGGAGCCCAGTGTCTTCTTAGATGAAAAAGATTTCAATGTGAATATACACTATCCATTCATCTGTAAGAGGACACCCACTTTGATTCTGTATCTTAACTGTTATTAGTAATATGACAATAAGCATGAAACTGGACATTTTTCTTTGATAGACAAGTATCTTTTTTCCTTTTAATAGACACCAAGTAGTGGAATTGTTGCATCATGTGGGATTTTTATCCCTACATTTCTAGGGAATAAATTCCACAGTTATAGTCAAAGTTTGAAACTACACACTGCAATGTTCCCTAGACTTTGTCAAAGCCTTCTTTTTTTTTTTACATTCCCAATTAAAACCTCTTAAGATACAAGTAACCCAGATGGTAACTTTGAGAGAACAAGACTTTCCAACTGGAATATGCTGTTTCTCACAATGGTGTGTGTATTAGACATGCAGAATACAGAGAAGATTTCAATTTCCACCGGTCTCCATCTGTCCTTGGTTGGACAACCTTGTTCATTGAACAACCTGAAACACTGCATAGAGGTTCTGGCATGTATACTTTCTGTTCTTTATATTCTGGACAATTGGTGTAAGAATCACAAGGTATAGTTAGTGTCCAAACTCATCTGAAATATTAGACATTCAGTTGCTGGAACGAAGTATTGTGTATAGAGAACTCACATTTAGCATCACTAATAGTATTAGGAACCATCACACAAACATGGCCGTGGTCAGAGTAGAAGGATCCAGAGGGTCCTAGAAACCTACAAAAAGAACATTATGATAGGCAGATTTAGGCCCAGGGGTCCTGCTCAAACTATGGCACCAGCCAAGGACAATACAGGCCGTAAACTTCAAACCCCTACCCAGATCTAGCCAACGGTCAGAACAGTCTCCACACATGAGTGGAGAGTGGGATATGATTTTCTCATGTACTCTGGTGCCTCATATTTGACCATGTCCCCTGGAGGGGGAGATCTGGTGGCACTCAGAGGAAGGATGGCAGGCTACCAAGAAGAGACTTGATAGCCTATGAGCATATAAAGGGGGAGGAAGTCCCCCTCAGGCACAGTCATAGGGGAGGGGAGTAAGGGGAAAATGGGAGGGAGGGAAGAATGGGAGGATACAAGGGATGGGATAACCATTGAGATGTAACAAAAATAAATTCATAAAAAAATAAATAAATACGGACAGAAAAAAAAAACATGGTTGTGGTCTTCCATTGTTCCTTTACAGAGAAGAGAAAGGTCTCTCCATGCACCCCAGACCCTTAAACCCCCTCTCCTACACAATTTCCCATTGAGAATGCACCATGAAAGCAACTCTCCCAAACAACCCACAGAAGAAACTAACTTTAAAACTGCATTAAGTTGGACATATTTGTCTATCCATAGTGTCTGTGAATCCTATTACCTTGCAGAGTAGAGTTAGTCCCCTGATTAAACTCTCCATCCTTCCAACTGAATCTTTTCATAGCTTACAGGAAAAAAGAATACAGCCCACTGCAGTACCTGCATCCTTCATTACTGAGAAAATCCGTGAGACTGCTGCCCTAGTAATGATTCAATTAGTATCTTGGCCCAAGACTCTTATTTTCTGTAGGCTTTATTCAAGAGAAGGGGGACAAAGTGCCTTGATTTCTCAGTGACTCCAGGTTTTGCTTTCACTTTCAACATCTTATTTACATCTCTGCTTGGAACTTAGCATTTCAGGACTAATCTATGCCACTTCCACATATATCTCCCATATCCCATTTAAGTTGCAAGTCTCTCAAAGACAGACGTACTATGCTGCATGCTAGACCCAAGTAGGTATTAACAAGACAAAATGAACAAAGTATGTGAAAATATGAAGTATTTTCCAGCTCCAAAAACCACATCTCTGGTTCTCTAGATACAGCTATATAGCATAAAATTTAATCCATTCCTGACACTAACTATAGAATTATCATCATTACATCCCTAAACTAATGGTTCAGTCCCTACGGCTGCACCCAATTCAGATGCCAATCACAAGTCATGGATAATTAGAATGTCTGATTGGCAGTCCATTAATTCTGAAGGTTCTCATAACTTTCCCCTCATGGTTGATAATTTGCTCTATTAAGTCACAGAACTTGTGGAAACATTTAACTCATGTTTCTTATGATGGATCAACACAGGAGCAGCTGTCTGGCAGAGCTGCACAGAGCAGAGCATGGCAGGTGATGAAGACAGATTGGAGTCCAGGAGCTTTTAAGCCCTCTACAGGGAAGCACAGCTTTCCCAGAACCTTGATATTTTCAACAACCAGGAAGCTCATCAAATCTCATTGAATCAAAGTTAATATAGTGAGTCAGCAGTTAAGAGTATAGTCTGCTTTTCTGGAGGACTAGGGTTTGGTTCTCAGCACCCACATCAGGGCTCACAACCATTTGTAACTTCAGTCCCAGGGGACCTGATGCACCTGTCACACACATGGCACACAGCTATACACTCAGAAAAAAAGTACACAAAACGTTTTTTAAATGAAAAAAATGTTAGTTTGTATGGAACTTGAATTTCAATATTTGCTTTCCCAAGGTCAGTGTATGATGCTAAACACTTGCACCACCTGACTAGTTGGTTTCTCTACTGAGCAGCACATCCCATGCCTGAGTAATGGCACTGCCTTAGTCACATTAGACTAACTCTTAAAATAATAATAAAACACTTCATCATTTATGAGAATTCAAGAATTTGAGTGTTCTGTATCCCAAACAATTTGAATGAATATATCCCTATTATCTTTATTAGTGATCACATCACATCAGAGCTTAGAATAAAGGCCAATATATCCTTTATCCCATCCTAGAACGTGAATAAGAAATGGGCCAGTGATTTGGATATGTATTATTGGGATGGTAAGGCTTATCTAGACGGAGTCTACTGAGCAATAAATATTACTATAATGAGACTGAATTCAGTCCGTGGTCTTTGCAAATGCTCCTGCTTATAGGTGAAAAAATTTCCCCTTCTCATTTCCTAAACACAGAAGCTTCAGTGTGGCCTCTAACCTGAATAGCAGCATCACTGTTTACATGTTGGGTTATTGTTATAATTGAGGATTCCAAGAAGCCCTCTCAGCTCCTTTTGTCTGTGCTTCTGCCTACTATGCATTATTTTTATTATATCATTACAGCAGATTTCCAGGATTGAGTTCCTATTTGCACACTGTAAGTGAAAAGCACCTCACGAGAGATGGTTGAGTGCAATCCACAGCTCCCTCTTGGGAGTACAACTGAGTGTCTCAAAAACTAAGTGGGGCCTGTGGAAGAAGGCAGTCTGCAGCTAAGATAAGAGGAGAAGGATATATGAAAACACTGTAATAATCTGGAAAGAAACTTACTAATCACATCTCAATTTAGAAGCAGAAGTAGTAACTGTCTTGCCATTCCAACACACGAGTAGGGAATCTTCCTAGATGCTTCTTTAGAAGAAAAGATGTGTTAAATAATTGACTTTCTAGTTTGTAATTTAGGGATGTGTGTGTGTGTGTGTGTGTTTATATTTTTGTGAGTGTGATCATATGTGTAAGGAGGTGTGTCATTCTTCGGGCACTGTTTGTTTGTTTGTTTTTGTTTTTTAGAGCAACGTTCCTTACTGGGCTGGAGCTGAGCTCACCAGGTAAATACACCAGGCTGCCCAGCCAGTGAGCCCATGGATCAGCCTTCCTCAGCTTTCTCAGACCTGGGATTGCAAGTGCACACCACCATGCTCAGCTCTGTTTCTTTGTTTTACAGTGTTTCTCTGAGAAGCCTTGGCTGTCCTAGACTCACTTTGTAGATCAGGCTGGCCTTGAACTCACAGTGATCTGCCTGCCTCTGTCTCCCCAGGGGCTGGGATTACAGGTGTGCACCACCATGCCAGGCTCATGCTCAGCTTTTATTTGTGAGTTCAGGTCCCTATGCTCACAGTCAGTACTTCATCAAGTCAACTACTCAGCCCATAGACCTGTTGTTTTTCACAGTGACCAACCTCCCCTCCCCCAATGGAAACAAATTGCTGTGCTTACTAGACTGTGAGAAACTATAGTTTGACATCCATGAATCAAGTCATAGATTCCAGAACCACAGCCATTCCCTTGCTTGTACAGAATTAAAAGCTGCCTAAATGTGACCACTTTTTAATTTGTCTTCCTCAGTACCAGGGACAGTAACTAAAGCTTATAGGGACAGAAGGATGACAAACATGTCCTCTCTGGATCCCAGCAAAGTAGAAGAAGGCTCCTGGCTTGAGCCTTCTGAGCAGGAGAGGAGCCAGATTACTTAAATAGCTTGGTTCACAAGCCTTACAACTGCAATATGGTGCCTCCGATGCCAGTGTCGATTGCTGGCCGTCATTCAGTGTTTCCTCTCTTTCTCCCTGGCTCTGGCAGGGGGTATATTTCAGAGTTGCCTCTGCCCAGATGCCTTATTATTATCCAGAAGATTCTCCAATTAGTGCTGCAACAAGCTTAGCTCAGAACCCATAGCCAAAGAAGGAAAAGAATGACAGGCAAAATGAGAAGTAGAATCTTGCAATAAACGTGGTAATTACATCTTTGATATGCCCAGCAAGTAATTCTTTTTTTTAAAAAAACTAGTCTGAGAACTGGAGTTTGCACCATTAAAGAGAATTTTAAGAGTCAAAATATTTAAATGAAATTGAGGTCTTTTTCATTGGGAAGTTAACAGCCTTTGGGTGCATATCAGGAAAAGTTCATTGATACAGCCAAGCAAAAGAGTCCAACTGCTGCCCCAAGCTACCCTGTAACAGAACTGGCAATCCCACAGTGAACCATCACCCCTCTGGAGACCAAAACTAAATTTAGTGCACATGGCACACTTAGTTCACTCTTTGAAGTTAATTTAGCTGTTATATAGGGGGACTGAATAGGGTTATCTTTCTTTAATTTCATACCATTGTAGATGTAGCTATATTTTGAAGTTGCATAGAAGGGAGTTTTAGACATGTGTCAGTATGTAGGTCATAGTTCAGCTTAGTGTGTTTGCTTTTTCAAAGCCTGGATACTTCCAAGATGGCTCCTCATTGTGTTTAAAGAAGATCAGGAGGAAGAGAAAAGGAAAGACAACAGTCTAGTTATGACCTCTCCAAGGGATTGACTGTTATATTCCACAGGACTGGGTTTTGCATTTCTGAATTAAGTTGCATCTTGGAATCTTTCTTATTGTGGCAAATGCTCCCCACTGAGATCACTGATTTCTTTTCAATCATCTTTCCACATCCACACTCTACACCTCCAGTTCTGAGCTCCTTCCAGGCCAAGGCCAGAATGGGAGTTCCTTCCACAACTCCCAGCACATCACAAAGTAGACATTAATTGAAAGAATAAGGAGGTGATGCCCTGGACAACGAATGGTGTGGTCGTGATATAAAGATTCAGTATCTCTGAAGAGGCCACATTCCAAGTTCCTTTAGTTCCCCTTGCAGAATTCACTACACACTGGACATCTTTGAGAGATAGAAGCATGAAGACCTTTGACTGGCTGCTTTAACCAGGGTAATGATCAGAAATTATGACCAAAATTATTAATTTACTTATTAAATTCAAGGTTTCTCTCAAGAAACCAGTATTTTTCTGACGTAATTCTTCCTGCTGTTGTTAGAAGGAAGAGCAGTAGTAGAAGAGCTCCCAGTTGACTCTAAACTTTGAACCACTGATTTTTGACGGGGATGCACCAGCCTTTCAGTGAAGGGTGGGAATGCTAACTCCAAAAGGAACAGAGACTTCCTAGAAGTCAACGAGTGAGCTAATAGCAGAGGCATGATTTGAACATACACTTCCCGATTCTTGGAGTTTTTAAAATAATCTTTTCTTTTCACTCCAATTTCTTAAGGCTATACTGAACACCTGCTACGTGTCAGTGCTCTGATGACTGTTGGCAGCAAGAGAGAAAAAATAATCCTCTTCTTTTAATCACTACCTGTGAATGTCCTGCTGAGTGAGAAGTTCTATATATGATGCTCTGATAATAAAATTATCATAATTTAATTACACAATTTTAACACACAGAAATTAAATTTAAATTGTGTATCTTTAACTCTTCAAGGGATTAAATTCCTCTGTGTGTTAAAAGAAAAACACTGGTTTTTTAAATACAGGTATTTAGTATTGGAGACTGTAGTCTCACAGCACACACAGGTGCCTTAAAAATGACTGCTTGTAATTGGATGGAGTTCCTTCTCTGAATATTTTCTCCATTCTCTGCCTTTTCTAGGCTAGTGACTTTGATAGTGTCACTCAATCTGGAGAAGAAAATGGGTCCAATTCAGCATAATGAGGTACAGAGGAGGTGACTGCAAGAAACAGTGTGAAGAATAGACATCCAGTTACTGCGACTGTGTTTAATACAATCCTCTTGAAAACTACAGTGCTGTAAAGTTCCTAGAGCTGCCTTCTGCTGGTCTGTCATCCAGATCTGAAATCCAAAAGTGGAGTCCCATATCACTCACTGCAAAGCCTTTGCTTAAAGCTGTAACAAGGACAGTGAAAGGACTAAATGGCTCAGAATGGTGACTGATACCGAAAGAAGATGCTCGAGACCCTGTGCTGCAGATATGAACAAAGTAGTGAGAGGGGTTGGAAATCCTAGGGTGACTCCAAGGTCATAAGACAGAGCTCAGAGACCAGAGCAGGCATGTAGGAAAGCTGCTCCAAGATGGGCTCTGCTTTACAAGACTATGTCAATGGGGACACAGAATCCGCTGCCCAGGGATGTACATGCCCTTTGGTGTGTCCCTGCTTTCACTGGCTGTAGAAATGGTTCAGTAGTTAATAGCACTAGCTACTTTTCCAAAGGACCTATGCCCACTCTCTGGGACCCACATAGTGGCTCACAGCCATCTGTAACTTCAGTTCAAGGGGATCTGGCCCCATTCTCAGGCACCAGGCACTCATGTGGTGTGCATTCATACAGGCAGGCAAACCACCAATATACATAAAATAAAATAAAACTAAAAACAATGTTCTGGCATCTTCCACAGTGGCTTGGAGCAAAGACCAGAACTGGGGTATATCTTTGACATAATTCCAGCACTCTGTGGCATCTAGCCAGAAGAGCAGCTACATTCACTTTAGGATATGGTGTAAGGATGAAGGAGACATGTGGAGAGGGCTTAGCACTGGTGTTTGAGGATGACCCAAGCCTGGCTGTAAGCTTACAAGCACAGAGAAGTTTTAAACAGTGGAACATGGAGAAAATGCTATGGTAATACTGGTTCTGTGCTCAAAGCATACCCAAAGGCAGACTCACAGCCTTGCCCTGAAATTCCACTACACTAAGGTAATAAAGAACATTTAAAAAAGAAAGGAGAGTCAACTAGGTGGTTACAGTATACTCACTCCTTTAGTGCCAGCACTCGGGGGCAGAAACACGTAGATCTCTAAGTTCGTGCCAGCCTGCTTTACAGAGTGAGTTCCAGGGCAGCCAGGACCACACAGAGAAACCTGATCTTGGAAGAAGAAGACAAAGACCACAAAGATGAAGACCAGGAAGAGGAAGAGGAGGCTGAAGAGGGGGGAGGAGGAGGCAGAAGAGAGGGGAGGAGGAGGGAGAGGAGGAAGGGGAGGAGGAGGAGAAAAAGAAATGACAATAACAACTTTGATTTTATCAAGAAACAACATGACAGCAAGATTGAATTGCCATTATTTACAAAGCTGCTATCTGAGGACACACACTTCATTTCACAAACTAGAGTGCATGTGCTCCACCTGGCATATCAGAATTGTTGGTTTGGATAAAGTAAGAACAGGGAAGCAAAATGGTAATTTTTTAAAGCATGTTGGTGAGTGCGGTGAGCTAAGCTTTCTGTAGGAAGGGCCCATGCTGACTCGTGTCTGCTTCTCTTCTTCCAGAGCAGATATGTCTCTGTTCAGAGGTTTGCCTTCATCCTTAAAGACAGCTTTTGATTATGTGAAACTTAACCCGAGTGCTACCATTTTGATCTGGTCTGGTGAACTGGGCTGAGTGAAGGAGATCTGTCCAAACAATGTTCTCCCACAAGCTTTAACGTAGACATAATTGGAATTTAGACAGCCTCTGAACCTGAACAGAAAACCCTTTACATAACTATTTTTTACTAAATTCTAGGTTAAGTTGTTTTTTTTTTTTTAATTTTTAATGTGTATGGGTTCCCACCCCCAGGGCATGAGCAGGGTCTTTTATTATTTTATTTTATTTTATTTTATTTTATCTTATTTTATTTTATGTTTTGCCTGTATGTGTGTCTGTGGACCACTCTGTGTCACGTGCCCACAGAGGCCAGAGGAGAGCACTGGTCCACAGAAACTGGAGTTATGGATAGTTGTGAGCTGCCATGTGGGTGCTGGGAATTGGAGCCAGGTCCTCTGGAAGAGCAGTCAGTACTCTTAACCACTGAGCCATCTCCTCAGTCAGCCCTGAAATTTAGCATTTTGAAAATAGTCATCTAAGTAGATGGTACTGATAATCTAGGTGACATCACCAGTAGAAAGCACCAGTTATTTTGATGATGCATCACTCTACTATAGATATTTCAAATGTTTATACAGAAACAGTAATTGCTATTAAACTTAATGTCAAATTTTATGTAGTAATCAACAAGCCTACACATTATTATGAGAAAATGCATATATAAATATGTAGATTAAAAATAATACAGTTTCCCTTTCTATTCCTTATAATTAATTATACATACCTGAAATGCATTACTCTGGAAATACATAGATTATATAATACAAAACAATGTGTAAATAAAAATGTTTTCTTACTCCCACGTCTCAATTTTTTAGATGGAAATTTGACGTTTCCAAATTAGGACCAAGGAGTCATCTTTGAGAACCTTACATATATTCAACTCCACACCAGAACCCAGGGTTGAAGGGTTAAGGAGCAACACTGCATGAAAATGAGACCAGAAAGTTAACCAGGCTTATGGCAAGGCATCTCAGGACAGCTGACTCCAGATAGCCCAAGGAATGCCACAGTCTCAGCCTTGCGGAATCACAAACAAGCAGGGCACGGTCCCAGCCACCCACCTGTGATTTGCTTTTCACTTCTTACACTACTGGTGACTCCAGAAGGAAACTTCCCAGGGTTTATATGCATGGCTTCTCTTACACGCCTGACACCCTGAACAAGAATGGGGAAAGAAACCCAAATAGACTTTGATAGTGAAACTAAAAATCAAAGCAAAACAAAACCATAAAGATGAAATTCCAGGAAAGCAAGGTGTTGGTAGCCAACCGGGGGTGAAAGGGAGTCAGAGAATCAGGCTACTTTTAGCTTCAGAGTCCTCTGATGATCTGAGCTGGCCCTCCTATAGATGAAAATGAAAATGATCCTTGAGCCTCAATTGGAGATAATAAGCAACCATATCTATTGCCTAATTTCAAGTGTTTCACATGAATTTGTCATGTTTAAATTGTAAGTTGTGTTCGTGGATGATTTCAAAGGGACAAAGAATTTAGTAGCTATTTAGTACAAAGCAAACTGGCATATTTTGATGTCATATAATCCAATGCCTTGCTCCCCATTTGACAATACATGAAGCCCAGATGACTAAAGCCCTCACTGATGAGCTCAAAAGACCACTCTACAAACCCTTGCTGTTTCTCAATTCTATGTGGCTTCTCTAATTTGTAATATATATGTGTTTGTAGACCAGGCTTGCCTTGAACTCACAGAGATCTGTCTGCCTCTGTCTCCTTGAGTGGTATGCAACACTGCACCCTGTGCCCTGCTAAAACTAGCATTTAATAACTAATCAATTACTAACAAATAGATTTTTAACACTCAAAACACCCAAAATAAGAAAAAACAAATTAACACAAATTTCCTGAAAAAGATGAGAGCAGTTTCTCTGCAGAGTCCAGAATCAAAGGCTCTGTGCACATACTGTTAAGAAGAGATTCTCACTAGAAATCATGCCTTGCTCATGGCTGAGAACAGTAAGTGATTCCTAAGCTTTTATGCATGTGTAAGTCTAAGCCAGGGTGGGTGCATGGCTGTTATTTTGTTTGTGCTGTCACAGAACACCATAACAGGATGGCTTAAAAAAAAACCAAACAAACAAAAAACAAAAAAAAACCAAAACAAAACAAAAAACAACAACAATAAAAAAACCCAATAACTTGTCTCTCTTTGGTCTACATTAGAGGCTGGAGGACCAAGATCAAGGGTCCAGTAGGGTCAACGTCTACTGTAGGCCTCACTTTCTGGTTTGTACATGGAAACTTCTAGTCATGTCCTCAGACAGTGGAAGAGGCAAGCCAGTTCTCTGGGGCTTCTTAGAGACACCCCAGAGGTCCTAGCTCCTATCATTACACCACTGGGAGGTTAGGACTTACCATGCAAATGTAGGGGGTGAAAGAAACACTAAGGCTACAAGCAATGTATAACGAATATGCTTTTAGGCACACATCATGTTAAAAATGGCAAATCTTATGTTCCATATTTCTTCTGTAACCAACTCAAGATGAGAGTTCTGAAAAAAGAAAATACACTAGCAAAAACAAGAAGGGTGGAAAGATGGCTTAGTGTGAAAAAGCTCTTATCCCATAGGCACGGGACTTGCATTCCAATACCCAGAATTCATGCAAAAGCAGTCATGGTAGCATTCTTCTGTACTCTCAGTGCTCCTAAAAGGAGATGGGGTGAGGAAACAGGTGACTATCTGGCTAGCACCTTGCAGGTCAACTAGTTTAACATGCATAGTGAAAGTCAACAAGAGAACTTGTCTCAAACAAAGTCCAAGGCGAGGAACCCAATTTCATCTTTTGACCTCTACACACACGTTAAGGCACATTCACAAGCACACACACACACACACACACAGAGAGAGAGAGAGAGAGAGAGAGAGAGAGAGGGTTGTACAAGGGTTGAACATCATAGAAGAAAGTGTCAACCTCAAATGATGGTAAAGGGGACACTAATGCTTATGTCCCCTCAGAGACAGTCTTTTTCACCAAAATAAATTCAGACGACTTTTTCATCTCTCAGATAAGATGACAGGAAGAGATGGACTAGTAATAATTGTTTACCAAGACACACAGCAATGGAAACAAACAAGGAAAGATGATTATTAAGGTCAGCAAAGGTAACAATGTGCAAGAAAAAAAGTGGAACCCCGATGTTCTCTAGAGTTTACACACACTGCCATCTGATACACCTATGTTCCAGGAAAACAGTCTGAAAAAATTACAATGAGCCTGAAAAAAATTCCCAAAATTCATTGTTGTTACTGCTCCCTTTCCACATTAAGATATGTTCACATACATAAATGCCATTTGTGTTAGTTTACAGTTGCCTACAGTATGAATCACACGACTGTACTGCATAGGTTTAATCTAGAAACCATACTGTCAGTATATAACCTGGGTATATAGTGGGCTATATTATCTAGCAAGCTCTCTGTGATGTCTGAACTATGCAGCTGTCTAATGATGCCTTTCTCAGACTGTATCCCCATCAAGGAAAACATTACTGTATATATTTACATGTGGGCATTTAAATGTATGAATATGTAAATATGATTTAGCATGTTTTGATTAATTAAACTCTGAAAAGCTCATAATAATTAGATAGGAGAACAGAAGCAAGGGGAAACAGAGTTTTCCACATGTCTGTGGTGACAGTTTGAGCAGGAGAATGAATATACCCTTCAGTTCTTATAGGAGATTAAAAAAAAAAAACACTCAAAATATGTAACTAAAAAGAGTAGTGTTTAGATATATGGAGAGGATGTGTCAAGAAAAAAATGCTCCCAGGGTTTTAATGGATATTTCTGGGAGCTTATGGAATGAAAGATTACAGAAAAACAAAAACAAAAACAAACAAACAAACAAAAAACCTTTTTATTGGTTTGAATGAACCTATGGGTTATCTGACCCTTTAGACCATGTTCATGTCTTGATGTGTTGGGGTGGGTTAGTAGAGTCAGAGGTTCCCCTTTTCTGAGGAGGAGAAGGTTGAATGAGGGAGGCTGGTGGAAGGGGAGACTGGGAGGAAAGGAAGGAGGGAGGCTCTGATTAGGATGCAAAGTGAATTAATAAATAACTTAATGAGAAAAATTATTATAGTATAGTAATAGTAATAGTAGCAGTAAAAAAGAAAATAGAAGGTAAGTTTGAGGAAGGATGGAGATAACCTGACCTCCCTCTCATGATCACCCATGTTAAGGTGAGTTAGCCTGAGATGGCTCCCCATGATCCCCTCCTCTATGGGCTTGTGGCTGCTGATCTTACAACCCGCTGAGTCTGGAAGAGGGTGACAGATGAGACAGGCCCCTCCAGCACAATGGCCATGTTTTTAAAAAGAGAATCTGCTGTCATGAAGAGGGCAGAGTAGCAGAAAGGAAGCATAAATTACCCAACAGGCTTCACGGAAAGGCTGATGCCAACAGCTGTTGGGGATGGGTTGCCAGTGTCAGCTTAGTGGCAGATGTTCCAGACAGTTGCCAAACTTATGTGTGCACATTTCGCCTGAATTTTTCTGGCAGGACTTTTGGGCTCCATCCTTATCTGTTATCAGTGTTTGGTAAGTGTTTGGACAGAGCCTTAGCCCCAGGCCAGTCACCTGGCTCAGCATTGCCCTAATGTCGAGGAACACAAGAAAAATGGACACTCGGAGGGCCAGCACCTGTGACTCACTGCAGTCATGTCTTCTTTGCTTTCTTGGTTTAATATAGAGCCCTGGGCCCCTAGGATTGGCTCTAGACAGTAGAAAATAATGTGTCTTTTTCATTACCTTCTGCTTATACCAGCAGGTGTTGAAGTAAAGAGACTTTTGGTAGTGGACTTAAATGTTTTTCCCAATGTCTCTGCCTTTCTAAAAGTGAGTACAGTCAGATCTTAGAGCACAGTCCTGATCCTGTCCCCTTGGGAGGCTGAGGCAGGAAGAGAGCAAATCCAAGGCTTTCCTGCACAGGGGACATGTCTCAGTGGCAGAATGCATTCCTAGCATGCTCTGGTCTCTTCGTTCAATCCCTAGTGCTGGTAGATCAACAGTTAGTACACATAATAAGTGACTAATAAAGTTAGGAAGAGCCTTGGGTTAGTACAGAAAGAGAAGCTTTAAACCACAATCTAAGAGGCAGAGTTTACAACAAATGAGGGGAAAAAAGGCTTTCAGGAAATACACTAATGTGGTTTTTCAACCATTCAATTTCATTTCTCTGTTTTGCACCCAAAACAGCCGGATCTCACTGGATGAGCCCTTGATATTAGAGGAAAGGAGAAACAAAAGAGAATGACTATAGGGAATGACCAGTTCTCAGTAAATGGAATCAGGCTGGGATATAATAAGGCTATACGTTTTTCTGTGTTTGGGGATAGAGAAGGAAATTTAGGGAGAGTAATTGTGAATACTGTACTCACTCAGCAGTATGCCAGGGTATGCACCTCCCTGATGGCTTTTAAATAAGGAACTAAAAATTTTCCCTTGACAGTGTACTTCAGGAAATGGAAACAGAAGAAAATTAAGAGGTGATGGGAAGGCAAGGCTGTGAGATGGAAAACCCACATGCATACGACAAGGATTTGAGTTCATTTGTGTAGATGTTAAAGTAAGGATGATAAGGCAGGAGGCAGAGGAAGTCAAGAACATCAAAAGGAACCTGCTTATTAACCATCAAGAAAGTAGAAGTGGCTACTGCCTTTTCACCATGGACTTCCTTCTTTGCTTTTGATTTACAGATGATGTCACCAAGTCATTTCTCAGACAGTACAAGGGTGTAAAAGGTGCCCTGCCAAAGCATGACCTCTTCCCCAGTACATGGCTGCAAGAATTCCCAGGTGCTCGATGCTGAAAAGTGTGGCTTAAACGAGGATTCTACTTCATTTAAGATGAGCTTTGGGGTTTAAGTGGCAAAAACAAGACCGAGTTGTAAATAAATTCTGAAAAGGGTCATTGAAGGCCTATGAGGAGCCTGAGACACCTACAAAGCAGGAAGTAGGAAACTAGAGACCATGAGAAAACATGGGGTTCCTCCTGTCCCAAGGATGGACTCATCCAGAACACAGCCAGTTAAGGAGGGTCATGATGTGAGAATGAGCTCAGTCACATACTCTGTGACCTAGAAAGTTTCCCATGTGGAAGGTATTGAGGGAACGTGGGGAGTAAGATCCTAGGTATTGCAGACAACTGTGTCTTCTGCTGACATAGGGCCCATGGTGTAGATAATAAACTGAATAGGATCAGCACTGATTCTCTTGTCAACCCATAGGTGTCTGTCCCACACAGACTACCATTAGAAACTGGAGCATTGAGCCTCTGGATGGGCAGGGCATGTGGGGAGTGAAACTTAGATGGTTGTACTGACTTTCACTGTCTACACGGGACTGTGGGCCCATGTGAACCACATTTGATTCCCTCTAGCATTGACTCATTTTACTGAATAATGTTGATGTCAATGGTATCTCATCCAAAGGGGCAGGTATAAGTGAGTGACTACACATAAATGTTTTGAAGGATGGATGGCCAAGCAAGGCTTCCCCATGCTTTACTTATTAATATTGTGGTAGTGGCTGTTGTTACTATTACCTAACAGAACTATTGGAATATAACTCAGATATGGGAGATTATTGCTTATATAGACCCTCTGTGATGGGAAAAGATAGGACATGAAAAAAGTGTTGCTTGATAAATAGAAGGTATGGACATGGATTAAGTCTAATTTTCAGAGCTACATCAAAGTCTCAAAGTCTTCCCTCTTACACCCAAAACTGAGACATCATCTCACTATGTAGGTCTTGCTGGATGGTCAGAAACTTGCTATGCTTGGCCTCCAACCCACAGAGATCCATCTGTCTCCACCTTCTGAGTACTGGAAAATGATACTTTTGAAGTAAACTGGAAGGCTCCCCAGGGTTATACTTTGTGTTCTACTCCCTTGCCAGCCCCAACCCCAGGCATCATTCTTTGCTGACAGTTTCTCACAGGCAGAGAAATGTCATTCCAAGGTGCACAGTAGGCATTAGAGAAACTGTGCTGGCATCTCTGGTCCAGGGGGCCTTTATTATCAGGCTCATTCTCTTCTCCTGACCAGCTCCAGCTTTATCAGCCCCCTAGACAGTTGTGGACTGACCTGTGTCCTCTATATGTTCAACTTCTAATCCTCCTATCTGGAAGAGTGACCTGAGAAAGACATAGAGTCTCTATAGGTACCTTCATGTATTGGGTTGAAGTTGACCCTAATCCAGACATAGGTGTTCTCATGGGAAAAAAGAAAACTAGTCACAGAGAAACAAAAAGATACCGAGAACAGAGTGATGCGTGCTCAACCTAAGCACTGCCAAGCATTCCCAGCATCCTCCAAACCCCAAGAAAAGGCAAGGACAAGCAAGGATGTTCCCAACCTCTTGATTTCATGTTTAGAATTTCTAGAACTCTGAGGAAAACTGAGACTGAGAAGAACACACCATGCACTGTGATAGAAAATTCATGTCAATGTATGTTTACCAGATTCTGAGTCTGGCTCCTTTAACCAGCAAGTTATCTTTGAAAAACAGAAAGAGGTGGACATTATGCATTTACAAAAGGGACCTTATTTTCTTTGATTTCCAATTTTGATTGTTCCTCTAGGGGCATCTAGGGAATGCTGTGGTCCTCCTGAGATAAGCACAGAGATTTACCACAGTAGGGTGTGTGTCACACTTGAGAATTGCAGAGAATGGACTGAAGAATCTGAGGACAGACATTAGAAACAGGAGAGGAAGAAATAGTAGCTTTAAAATAATGGAAAGGACAAAAATAATCAGAAAGAAACATCTCAAATTGCAGAGGTTTTAGTCCTCTCTGAAGGCACCAGGTTCAAACACCAGAGAGAATGAGGCACAGCTTAGAAAGCCCCACTGCAATGGGTGTGAGTGAAGGCAGTGCCAAGTCTCAGCTGTCCGTTAGATATCATCACTTGGAAAAAGCATACTGATTTACCAAGGTATTTCTGGAAGGAGCAGAGGGTGCAGAGTGAAGTCTGCACCAATTGTACCCATGGAGGACCGCAGGTTCAAAGGGTTCTAATGACAGCCTTCTTGTCATTTACTTCTCAGCAAGAGCCCATGGGAACAGAAGTCATGGCTGGTTAAGAGATACATTGTCACTTCCTTATGGAGGAGGCTTTGCTAGAGAACCAATAACTGTCCACTGACAAGCATTGAACCTTACATGAGTTCCTTCTCAGGTGTTTGCTCCACACTGCCCCCTAGTGTAGTCTACAGAGCAGCAAGGACTGCCAGCCTCTCTGGAACCTTTGAAAGTACTGAAGGAGGATTCCTGTTGGGGGTGAGGGGTCAGTGGCTTAGCTGAGGGTTGCATCTCAGTTTTGACTCCTGCCCACACCTGGCTCTTGTCAGGACAGGCTTCTTTCCTCATTCCTCATCCTGCTGCATTATGAGCCTCCTTCCTGATCCCAGCCCACTAAAGAAGGACCCAAAGAAGGGCCAGGGAAACCAGGAGCTCCCTTGAAGAAGCAACATTCCAGGAGCAGCTCGCTGTGAAGCTCGCAGTTAAAGGACACCAACTAATGCAGAAGTTTTGAAGTGTTGACAAAGAACCACAATAAATAGTTTAGGTTTGTGATTCAAATCACACACACACATGATCTCACACATACAAACAAGTGCAAGAAGTCAGAAGGATTTGGAAATTAATGTTTATTTTATGAATTTTAATTCATTTGGCTCTCGATCTTTGTTGATTTTATAGGCCTTCCTTGTTAACACTTTGAGGAATTGCGGAAGTGAAAGTCCCCTGTCACCTATGAGATAAAGATTTCTTTCCTTCCTGGAAAGGCAGCAGGGGGAAGTTGGGAAAGTGAAAGGAATTACTGACATCCCCTTCCAGGTGTTTCCAAAGGGAAAGAAGCTCACATTCAAGGGGCCATGGGGATGTGAGAAGGATTGCACAGGATGGCTGGGGCCCCTAAACACATACACAAAAATGCAACTGATGGAGGACAATTCCGGGATACCAAAATGGCTGTCGGTATTCCTGGCTTTGATTTTTGCCTTGGTTTATTGATTTATTATTTTTTAAATGGGGTCTGGCCCACTATGTAGTCCAGGCTGGCTTAGAATAAAGCGCTCTTTGGTATTAAGGAAATATGGGCATTTTCTTGAGTCTAACATACTGGTTTGTTGTGTTTTTAATCTGAGGAAGGGGGGATTTGACTTGGTATCAGTTCAGCATGATAATTACGCATTGTTATTGATTGGCATTATTGCTGAATCCCCACTGTCCCCTTGCCAAGCAGTTGTCTCCCTGCCCTTACCTTCCAGGAAGCGCAAACAAAGTACAAGGTCAGTGCTTCTGATTAATTTGCCACTGCAGATGCTCCCTTCAGACACTCCAGCTGGACTGAGGACCCGCCATGTCTCTGCTGGCAGTTGTGCTGCTGCTCTGGGGTAAGAGAGATGTCCTGGGACCTAGAACCTCTGGGGTAAGAGTGGCCTGAATGGAGACTCACAGCCTCTGTCTCTCCAGGTTTCCCTCTTGGCCCATCAACTGATGCAGCCACCTGTGCGTTCAGGGATTCCGTGGGACAGAGTGAGCATGGGTTGTGGGGAGCCTCCTCTTCTAACCCTTGCTCCTTTGCATTTCCAGATACTATTAGTCACCCTATCCTATGGGGAGACCTTCCATCTTGCTAGAACCCTGGGCAAACCTGACACTCACAAGTAAGGCCCATGAGGCTACCAAAGATTATAGCAGCTCAGAATGAGATGTGCCAGGAGCTTTGCCTGTGTTGATATACCTTCCATGTCATCCTAGTTCCTACTGCGAATATTTACCAGTGACAATAGGGGCCTCTCCCACTAGGAATCATTGCAAATCAGGCTTGGACTGCTTTGGGGGTTAGACAAAGATAAGTAATCTCATGGAGGTGACAGGTAGTCAGATAACCAGGATCATTATGGAGGCAGGAGGCAGGAGGCAGTGGAGGGAAGTGGATGGCAGAGCCTCCAACCATGTCCCCTGACACCTCTTAGCCTTAGTTATCTCATCTGTCAAGGGAGAACCATTTATGTTGTCCCCAGAGGCTTATGAGTATGCCCTATAGAGTTGTGGACACAGGCCAGGCACAGAGTAGTGTCCTGTACCCTTTCTCTTGCTCTTAACTTCACCCCTACCTTTGCCTCCTTTATATTTTTGGAGTCTGGAATCCATATTTTCACTGACTCCAGAGTGAGACGGAAGCACTTGCAGACCCTGCCCTCCCCTATCCACAGAGCGCATGCCCCAGCCCTGGCTTGTTCCTAAGCCAGTGCCCTGGGTGACACCTGGCCTGACCACCTTCCTGGTATGCCATGGGAGAGTGCGGCACGTGGCCTTCATCCTGAAAAGGGAAGATGATGGTTATCAAGAGATAGCTGAAACCGACGGTTATCTGGAAAAAGACAAACTCAATGATTTCCTGGAGGTAACAATTCCAAGAGACGAAGAACGGGCTTCCTTTGTAGTCCAACAACCTGGCAACTACAGCTGCAGCTATCTAATTCATGAAGATTGTCCCCCTTCTGAGCCCAGTGATATTGTGACCATCCATGAGTATGGTGAGTGAAATGCCCTGGGTAAAACTTGATGCATAGTGTTCAAAGATAAGCAAGCCACGTTGTTCCCGACCTTTCAATGGAGGTTTGGGGCTGGATACCGGGCAGTTTTTAGTGGAAACCTACAAAGTAGGGTGCTCTGGACTCCTGACTCAGTGATCGTCCCTGTCTTACAGTCATACCGCCTCCACCAGTGCTGACTTCTTCAGGAAGTCCCACAGTGACCCCACTCCGGATGGACAAAAGGACCCTTGTCTGTGAGGCCCTGCTGGATGATGTTGAATTCCAGCTGAGGCAGGGCAAGCGGAAGCTGAGAGTCGCCAGCCTCAGCACCGACCCAAAGCAAGTCATCTTCAATCTGAAATTCTCTCACGCGGGTGACCAGAGCCCTTTCACCTGCCGCTACCGTCTAAACAGTATGACAGCATGGTCCAAAAACAGCGAGCCGGTAGAGCTAATGTGGAGTGATGGTGAGCCTAGCAGCAGGACTGCAGACAAGGCCGGGCTGGAAAGGGATAAGTGGTGGTGAGAATCAAGCAGGATCAGGTCCCTAAATCAGAATCTCCAAATCTGAAAATATTATCCAGTCGACCCCAGTTTCCCAAGCTTGTAATAGGACAATTACTACAGCCACCTTGAGACCTGCAAAGAATTGGACCACCACAAAAGTCAGGCACAGGTCTTGGTGGAATACCACTTCTCGGGGTATCCTAGCAAGAGAAATGTGGACTTACTGCCTGCCCATGGTTTGACAGTATTAAGTACGGCGGCACTGACTGGCATTCAGAAGCGGCAGAGCAGGGGGTGGGTGGTGGGGGCGTGGAAACGCTGGTGGGTTACTTTAGGCAAAGGACTTAGCCCTAGCAGAGCTGGACCAGTCCTGGACTCTTGCCATGCATTCAGCCGGGGTCGATGTGTCTGATCCTCCACAGAGAAAAGGCTAACACCAACGTTTACTGCCGAGCCAAAATCAAATGAGAGCCTAGAGGCTGGTTCGACCGTGCAGCTTCGATGTACCGCACCCAATGGCAGTGTTGGCCTACGCTTCGGCCTGCAACGTGAAGACCCAGAAGGGTACACCCTACTCCAGACACTGAAGACCTCTGGTAATGAGACTGTCTTCCAGCTGCACAACCTCTCAGCGGCAGACTCTGGCAGCTATAGCTGCATCTACACTGAACTGGCGCCGCCCTACTCAGGATCTGCTCCCAGCGAGCCTGTGGAGCTGACGGTGAATGGTGAGCTCAGCATAACCGCGTGGATAGGAAGCTCAGCGGGATGCTAGATATGGGAGCAGAAATTTCTGGGCTGTGATCCTGTGAGGGACCATCCTTTCTGGGTGGTGCCTTAACGAGGTCTGGACTTTGAGGTCCTTGAAGTGGCCTCCTCCAGGTGAGGCATGGAACTCTGATATGTTTCCCAGTCTAAGCTGGCAGGTGGTAGGAAAAAAACATGTTCAAGAGTGTTAGGATCCAAGTTCTTCATGTCCAGGGGCACCCTCCTGTGCCTTAGTTTCCCTGTGATGCATGTATGTCAGCTCTACTCATACCAACGGCTGCCCTGGTCTGGCCAGGGGCCGTACCTACAGGCTTGAGGTTATTTGTAACTTAACAGAGGCCTGGAGTTCCCAGGGTCTATTTGTTCCTCTCATTTCCTCATCAAAGCTTCCATGGGTCAGAGGTCATCCAGGCAGAGACCGTCAGAGGCTCTAACCAGGCTTTCATTTGACCTCAGACCTTTGAGCTGTGCTTCTGCCAGAAGCAATTTCTTGAAAGGTCTTTTCACCTCTCTGCAGAGCCAGTGAAGGGACAAGTTGAAGTCTGGGAGAAGAAGATCCCATAGCTCTTACGATGCTGGGTGTTGCACACCTAGACAAGATGCAGTCACTATTGAGTGTGTACCCAAGGAGCAAAGCAACAAAGGGAGCTGTCTGATTCATGGTGGGCAGCGCAAAAGAAGGAGCCAGAGTAAGCTCACCATAGGGCCTGGCAGGAAATCTCCCAAACTGACTGTTATCCCTCACACCCTCTAGGACCACCACCACCACCAAAGCTCCAGGCTCTCTGGATACGTGCAGTGCCTTATGGTCATAATGCTGTTTTCCGCTGCCAGAGCAAAGTACAAGGGGTCATCATGGAGCTGCTGCGTGATGGCAAGTTTGTGTCCCACAGGATACTCAGAGTACTGAGCACTTCAACCGACATGGAGTTGGCTTTCGTGCGTCCCGAACATATGGGCAAATACACCTGTCGCTATATCTCCTGGGGGCCTGAGCCCTGCCTCTCAGAGCCAAGCAATCCCGTGGAGCTCCTAGTGGAGGGAACAGTTTGTGATTCGGTTTTGCCTCTTGATCATTACTGCTCTGTGCATCGGTGAATTGTGTTATCTAGCCTAGTATGCAAAATCCCTGTGCCAATTTGGTGGGTCAATTCATCCACCTCTTTGTCTAGGACTCTGAAGTAGATGAAGACGCAGGACACACTGTTGTTCTTGGAAAGCGATGAAGACAGCTGAACACCTTTCTGCTGCAGATTGTATTTTCCTCAAACTCGCTGCACTTAATAAAGGTTAAGCAAGAGTTTGTTTAAAGCGTGTCTTCTGCCTGTGAGTCCAGAGAAGCTGCAGGTGGCAGAGGTTGCTGTATTCTTACAGAGAATAGGCTCAGGGTTGGAACCTAAGGGAAGACAGGTGAAGGCCTGGTCCCACATCTCTCAAGATGCACTTTTCTTGCCCTCCATTGTTCGGCTGCCTCGTAGATTCTAGGTTCTTCTTCCCCTTCCTGCAGGTGTGTGCACACAGCGTAGAGCTCTGGCCAAGCCTATCTTAATTTGAAAGGGTCTGTCCCTATTCTAGCAGTAGGTTAGAAAATGCTATATCAGGGGTCTGGCTGTGTTTTTACTTTTCACAAATATTGTCTGATGGATGGCATCAGAGTTTATCCAAATCAGTGCCTCATCTGAACAAGCCAACCAGAACAAAGCAAAGAGCAAATCTTCAGAGCTGAGCCAATGTTATGTTCCCTTCAGGCCTCAGTGGAGCCTGAGGCTGAGGTGTAAGGAGTTGATCCCCGAAGCAGAACAAGAATCCGCAGCTCAGAACCACCCTGCCTCCTTGGCGTGTACCCATCAATGCCCCAATGCTTCTGGTCTCCGCATAACTCAGAACTGCTCCATGTCTCTCTGTGGCCACTGTTCCTTCAGTGCCTTTGCTCAGAGGGCTCTTCCTCCTCCTTCACCTCTCACTTGGATGTTAAAATACAGTCTCATGCTTCAGATCTGAAGGATCATTTTCTTTATCGATTTTTCCCCCAACAATGTCTAATTGGAAGTCTAGAATAATCCAAAGGCCGATTTGGTTAGTGGTGATCCCTAAGATGAACAATAGGTCATTCCTGTTCTTAAAGAATGTACAGTCTAGGGTGGGGCAATGGTTTAGTGAGTAAAAGCTCTTACTCGACAAGCATCACAACCTCACAATAAAAATGAATAAATAAGAACTATGAGGTAGCATGCATCTGCATCCCATAGGGGAGACAAGAGAATAGAGCACCACCTAGCTTGGAGGACAGAGTGACCAGAAGAGAGAGATGTTCTACCTCAACATAGAAGGATGAAAGCACAAACTCAAAAAGCCAGCTTCTGATCTGTGTGGGCACAGCCTTATACACACCGCATTCACAGATACACATCTAATAACGAATGAATTTTAAAAAGAGTCTACTTCAGTGCAGTAGGATGTACAGTAAGATGCACTCATAGCCTAAGGTGCAAAGGAAGAATTCTAGTGAGCACCTGGGGCTGCTGCATAGAACTCTACCTTGAACACCTAGAAAACACCAGAATAGGTCATATTAGGCTCTTTGGCATTGGCTTCTGACATAGATGGAGATGGGAAAGAGAAAACAGGAATCCTAGGTGATAACGACCAATTCACCTAATATCATTATTCCCAATTTAGACATGAGTAAGTGATAAATACATGTCCCAAAATGCAGAGTGTGGTAACAAAGAGCAGAGCTGTTTTTCATCCCAATACACATCAGGCCAAGGCAAGACTCTTCATCATCAACTGGTCTTGACTTTGCCCTGGGAATCCAGCCACAAAGGATCCCAGGGATGACTCTTTGCTTCTGTTTCATTTTGTCTTGAGATAGGATATCACTCTGTGTCCCAAGTTATCTTTGAAATCCTGACTTCCTAATGCTCCTGCTTCAGCATGCAAATCACTGGGATTATAGTCATGTGTCACTGTGTCCAGGGTTACTGTGAAGATGTCACAACCAGAAGAGACAGAGCAGGACAGACATAGGCTCTTCTACACAGGGTCAAACCCTAAGCACAGAGAAGGCTTCCAGTGCACACAGGGCTTACAGTGAGGCTGGGAGCACACCCTGATGGGATAGGCCTTACTACATTAAAGCAGCTGTGCCGTGCTGTTCATGGAAAATGTGTGTGTGGTGAGATGAGCATCAAAGCTTTGAACGTGGAACAAATGAGGTGATTTCTGAGTCTTGTGGTCACTAGTGGAGTGTCCTTTGACAACATAATTTGTGGGTATTCATTTTTTGTCTGTACAATGGGGACAATGTTATTTACTTCATGGTACTGTGATGAGGGTGAAATTAAGTAACACACGACAAGTGAAACAGTACCTAACCCGTTTCATGGGACAATGCATGAGCTGAATTCTCATGAACTTCTTCTCTGTCTTGCAAAAATTTTCCATCCATTTCCTCTGCCACAGAGTGGTCAGGCATCTGAGACCCTTCTCCTTATGGCTGGAGGGATCTTGGTGACAACCCTGCAGGGGATAGGCTTTGGACAGATGCCCAGGGCACTGAGCAGCACCTGTTATATGGAAAATAGGAGGAGGAATAGGGCCCACCCTTAGGAGAGACCAGGGGAATAAGGAACCACCCATCCCCTATGGGAAAGAGGAGTTAATTGTATCATTAATAATACTTAGCATAACCCCAGTGCTTGGTCAAGCTAATTAATTCTGTTCCAAATCCTGGAAAGCAGATGACTGAGTGTGTCAGAGCAAAGCACTGTTTCTCACTAGCATGTGGAGAAGTATGTTGTCCACAGTGTTTGAGAAGACAAAAGCTGCATTGCTGCTGCAAAGAGCCAAGCTACCCTGGGCAAGGAGAGGCCAGTCAACTCTGCTGGGTATCAACCCTTTACCATGTCTGCCTTTAAGTAATTACAGTTACCCAAGGAAATAACAACACAAAGAATCCCACTTCCTCATTCATTCTAACAATGTACCTCCATAGACGTACCTGGAAGCCATGCTGCTTGTTAAGCTAGTAGGATGGTTGGCAGCAGTTCCTTGGAACTCAGGATCAAGGTCTTATGTGAAGACATGACTTGTAGTTAGCTGCTCAACTCCACAGCCCTTCTACTCAGTGTGTTTTGCCAGGTAACATCTAGTAATGCTAATAAAACACACAATTTCTTCACCTATATAGCAGGGCATTGTCAACTATGAGAGATTAGAAGAGACAGATCAAGTCACAGAATAAAAGCAAATACTCAGAGAAAAAAAAACAAAACAACAAACCCCAGATGTGTCAACATGGTTCCTGTAAGAACTATAGTGAGCTGTTTGGAAAGATGGTGAGATGCAAGGGATGATGTGACCACTACTACCTGAAATCAGAGCAGACCTCGAAATATACTAGCAAGACACTCTCAAAATATCACATGATGTGGACTATAAGTATTCTGTTGTAGTACAGATGTCATCAGACTCTCACCAGAAGTCCACCCACTCTGTCCCACTGCTTGGGCAGAGCTAATGTTAGAAAAAAAATGGGAAGCCGATGAAGCTGGGATTCAAGCGAAAGTGCAGTTTTCACCTACTGTCACCAGTGCCAACGTGGAGCTTTTCAGTGACACGTTTCTCATTAAGTCACCCACGTGCCTAGAAGAACCCCTCTCCCATGCTCCTTCAAATAACGCCCCCCCCCCACACACACACACTCCTGGGTTCAGAAGCTAGACTCAGAGGGAGAGATGTCTGAGTTTGGCTGGTCCAATTTCAAGGACATGGACATTTCTAAGTATCTCCCAGGAAAACCCACATAACCTATGTTCACTACAGATGAGATATACAGCTTCTTTACAGTCAAGGAAAGTAAGGCACATGCGGAACATGACCATAGTTCCCCAAGGATCTGGGAGCTTCAAGTGGAGAGTGACACATACCATTACAAAGGGCTAGTGACAAGACACACAAACATAGACATACATGTAGTAGACAGGGAGGATCCCAGAAATGAATACAGATTAAGGACGTGAAAAACCACATTTGCCACGCAGGGTAGTGACAGCATGGCATCTTCTTCCAGGATCTCTTCTCTCATGTGGAGGCATTTCAATTGCTCTAGACTGAAACCTTGGCATGTATCCCAGAGCGCTGTCGGGTATTCTCAGGCCTCCTTCTGGGCAGGGTGGAAGGAAGACCTGGTACCTAGGTTAGCCTCAGTGCAACCTGACTCTAGAATGCTCCATTTGTGAATAATCTCAAAAGATCCAACTCCTGCTCTGAAGTCAGCTATGACATTGCAAAGTGGAGAATGCATCTTCCTCTCTAAAATACAGAAAACATCGTGACATAGGAACTTCGTGTCACAAAACCCTGGAGGGAAGAGGTACATCTTTTGAGAAGGCACATCATTGCTCCTAACAGAGACTGTCCGGTCACATAACATACATTTCTCTAAAGAATGGAAATGGTTTGTTTTCTTAATGGAAAATGCCTTCTGCAGAGGTCCTCAACCATGGGAGCATTGTATGGAGACAATCTTTCTAGGCAGTCTATGCCCCACATTCTGTTTTTAAACAAAAGTGTCTCATCTGCATCTTGTACAGGGTCACAGCTGTAGGTGGCACGGCTCTGGTGTGTTTATAAAGTGTGTATACGGCTGCTGCATATATGATGTCTGTATGTGGCTCCTGCAAAGTGCAGGGGACAGAAGAAAACTCAGCTCTGTGTCTTTGTTCCCAGGAACATGACTGGTCATCTCTACTTCCCAATCTTCTTAATGAAGGGAGAGAACTGAACTATTTATTTGTAAGTACTACTTACACATAAGTACAGTATACCAAGCATATCCTTCTTGTTGGTAGTCAATAGACACCATGACACCCTCCATCCTTTCCCTGGTGGTATAATTATAAATATAACTGCCACTATCCAATCACCCATGCCCAAACATTGGAATCATCCCTGAAGTTCCTTCTTTCTTCAGTTCCTGGAGATAATTCTGCCTAAAGAACTTCCTCATCTCTATTGCTTTTGGATAGGTAGATTCTTCACTTCCTAGGAGCACCTGCCACTCATATAGTCATTCATGTTTATTCTGTCTCTTGATCCTCACTGAATAATAGTTAACATCAACTACTTAGTCTGTGTCAGTGAGTAATGCCTCTATTAACTTGACTCATTAGCTTATCAGGTAAGTTTCATAACTAGCCTCACTTATGCCTGTCATTATCTGTTAACTGACAGGTTCACTTCTGCCCATCCATGTTCTCCTTTATACCATATGGTTACATGGAATACTGTGAGCTGCATGTCCCAGAATCCTGTCTCAACTGTCTTCTCTCAGCTTTGCCTATTGGGGGAGGCGGGCATTGAGAAGATACTAGAAGTCTAAGGAAGGAAGAAGTGGGTTTTTTTTTGTTGTTGTTGTTGTTTTGTTTGTTTTTGTTTTTTGTTTTTTTGTGGTTTTTTTGGTGCACATTTCCAGCTTCTTCTGATACCTCCTTCAGTAGTAGGGGTTGAAGCAGATTGTCTAGTGTATGCTGCTGCAGGGACCACCTGAGAGCAGCAACAGCAGTGGCAGCAGCAGCAGGAGGAGCAGCAGCAGTAGCAGCATTGGCCCTTATAATAGTTAGGCATCATAAGCCTCCCATGCCTCTCCTAAGTAATGAGCCATGTACCCTGGCCTAGAGAGAATGGCTCCCTTCTCCCTTCCAGTCTCTGTTCAAGCATTTTGACTACTTATCAGCATTAAATCTCTCTTTGCTGGAAATATATGCAGGACTTCTTACTTTCTTCACTGGGCACCAATGATTCACTTAATACACAAAGAGTTTAGGTAACATGTTCCAAAATAAATGACTAGGGCAACCTAAAGCCTCATTTAAAACTGACAAAAGCCAAGGTTCTATAAGCACATTACAAAAAGACCCACTTAGTATATGCCTCTCTCACTCTACATCCCATAGTTGAGTGGAAGGGTAGCACCTCACAAAGGATGAGTGTACATCACTTGCTAAACCTTCATATAAAACACCACTGTGATCTGCAGCTGCACTGGATGTTGGGTCAGTGAGTGAATAAATAATAAGCAGAGGAAAATGTTCCAAGTCCAGAACAAATCCACCCGGGGAGTGAGTTTCTCCCTCTCTGTACTCCTTCTGCTCTCAGACTCAGAGGTGAGCTGGCTACACCTAAGGAACTGATGCTCACACTTGCTATATAGTTTGAACAGACCATAAACAAATAAATCACAAAAGCAATCAAATGGACCAACAATCACACAACTGCTTGACGATGTTGACAATTCAGCTGTTTATTTATAAACAGCTTTCCAGGAATAAGGTACAGAAGCAAACAATTGCATTTTCCTAAGACAAACCAAAACAAAAAAACAAAGGCCTCTAACAGAACAACCAGTAAGTAATTAGACATTAATATCTCTAGCAGGAAAACAATGTAACTCAGTCAACCTCAGGGGACCCCCTATAGGAACAGGGAAAACAATGTGTCACAGATTCTAACCTCCTATTTATAGCCTGGGCCCACAAATGATCTGTTGCTAAAAGAGAAAAAAGTCCATTAATCTCCCAACTCAGTGAGTAATTTTATATTTTAAATAAAAACAAAATAAACAACATTAAGGTGGGAAATAAATCAGATATGCCGTAATTAGTTTGAAAGCGCCAGATTTTGCTGCCTAACTCTCCCTGTAACTCCAGCATCATCTATCAATGTAAAACGTATCCTTGACATGTAAATTTTTCCTTTCCCTTTTCAGACTGAATTAGTGAGTAGATCTGAACAGTGATTTGACAGGACTCTGATGGGTAAACATGAGTAACAGGATTATAACAGGTGGGAGAAAATGCTTAATAAAGTTTGGCTCTGTCCCTGCTCTGTGTTTATGACCCCTCAGCCTGGGTTGTAGCTCTTCATTCATTCCGTTGTTACTTTTCTTTCTGGGAGATCTTAGAAGGCTCAGAATTCTCTTACTAGAATCTAAGAAGGATCAGGCACATTTTCTAATGCATCTTTACAGACTTCAAAGGCTCAGCTTGAGACAGCGACTAATTTACTTATGTTGGTACAATAAAATCAACTGACTCTCCAGGACCAAATTCCTGGGCATGAGTCCCCTGTCCTGTGTCACACAGTTTAAAAGTGACAGAAGTACAGGCAGAGAACAGCAAAGCAATTCTTGCTGAAGACAGTCTTGATCTTCAGAGCCCTTTCGGGGTGGGGGGCCTCCTGTATATTCATGGTGTGGAGGGCTGGGCCTTCCTTTCTGAGGCTCCATATTCATCACACTGTTCACACATTCCTTCTCCAATCATATGTCTGCCTTAGAATCCTGTTGGGGCATGCAGGCTTTCTTCTGCTTTCTAGGGTTGTTATTTTCTCTTTTGCTTACTTTGGCACACCCTGACAACAAAGGCTTTTCCCAGAATAGTTAAGTGACTGATTCAGTGGCAGCAGAGGAAGAGTAAGAAGCCTCCAGTTGTGTTTATACTTGAGATTATACATGGCTCCCTTTCCTAGTATGAACAGAGCTCTTTTGAGCAGGCTGCAGGCAAGCATAGAGAAAACAAAGAGAAATAGGTTCTTCTGCTCTATGAAGAGAAAAAGCAACCAGACAAACAAAAGCCCAATGACAGATTTTGATAGAATAAAGTAATGGATGGCATTACCAAATAGTCTATACTGTTATATGTTCTAGTGTGGGAATTTGAATGTTTTGATAATGTTGATGATTGAACCAAAGGTCTCTGTGCACTATGTTTGACTTATCCCCCAGCCCTATATAAGACTTTTCTATTACCTTTTGTCATAGGAGACATGTATTATGCTCCTAAGAAAACCAACACATATTTACAAGTATTGTTTTTAATAGGAACTAATACACACAAAGAATCTCCCTGCCTACTTGAGAAACAATTTAAGAAATCATGTCCAAGTGTCTGTACTGGACTGGACTGTCTAGAGGGGCCAGTACTGGACTGTTTAGAGGGGCCCTTGGCCCCAAGTTTTTGTAGACATTTTGCTTTTCTTTTATCTAGAAGTTTTCAAAAATAGATGTAAGGGGCTGGGTTTTGGGAAGTTTTCATAGGTTTATGTCTCTGAAATATTCTTTATAGGTAAGGAAAAGAGCAAGGATTGAGACTCTCCAATGTTTCTGCAGTTTGTTGAATCATATATGCTATCCTTTGCTGGAACATGATCCAAGAATGGAGTTGTGTGAGGAAAATTCCAAATGCTCATGAGAAAACAAGACAAAGTCTTGTGACTCAGTTTCTTGAAAACTAAGTTTTGTTCTTAGATTGTGTTTTCGTGTCCCTCCCAGATGTAGCATATAGGAGTGAGTTTACTTTAGATTCTTCATTAAAACTGGCTACGGTTACTTGTTGACATGCCACTATGGACAAACATGCTTTTTCCATTTGCAGCTTTCTGTGCAGCTTGCCCTTATAACTGTACACTTTATACACATGACCCTCCAAATCCTCAGAGGATAGATTGTTTGATGTGCTGGCTAAAGTTAGCCATTACATGAGATGTCTGGCCACCTTAACTAACTCCGTTCTCCCAGATCTCACAACCTGGGAGTGGTGAGCAATCCTGTTTGTTTATCATCCCGGCTCTAAAACACATGCGTGATTTCTGCTATTTCAGAAGCTCATTCAAACATGTCCCTGTGTGAGACTTTGCTGGAGAGTTGAAGTCTGATGTCTCCAGAAAGCCATTTTGGCTCAGTCTATGACAGTGGACCCTTTTCTTAGGGGTTCCCACTCCACCTGATCTGGTAACCCCAGATCTTGTAAGGAGTGTCACATAGCCCTTTAAAGAAGATTACAGACTCAACTCTTTCCTGATAAGGAACTTGTTCAACAAGCATAGGGATTTCCTGGAAGTACCCCACCCTATGATGAGCAGACCCTAGCCTCCAGCAAATGACCTTTAACCATACCTAAGTTATTCCCTCACCCATAGGATAATATATTTTCTCTTTCTTGTGATAGGGCCTACAAGTTATTGCATAAAAATGAAGCATTGTACCACTGTATGTAAGTTAAGTATCCTGGCACCCTTAGCACCATCACACCAGACACATTCATCCTCAAAACCCTCCCAACTGCTCAAGGTTTACAAAGAAAGGCTGGCTGGATGGATGGATGGATTGCTCTCTTGCTTGACACCCCCCACACACCACAACTGGCTGAGACTCCATTTATTCTGGGGAAAAAATGCTGCTGGACACCCAGTGGTCAGGCAGCAATGGTGGAACTCAGGTTCTCACCACAAGAGCTCCGTTAGTGACAAAGTCAGTACAAAACTGGACAAGTAAAAATGAAGTGAATGAGTGGATTCTAATCCCATAAAATCATTCTTTCTTTTAGAATAGGAAACTTGGACCCAGACATAGACTATGGTAAGACAGTGAATGTGAGACACAGAGAGGACATGGTCATTGCAAGGTAAAGAGGGGGTTCTGCACATATATTTCCTCCAGAGCTCTCCAGTGAAACCAATCACTCATCTTCAATTTCTGGCACCCAGGATTTGGAAAGGAAAAAAAAAAAAAAAACCAAGAACAACTATTGTTTGAGTCCATTCATTTGGTGGTATTTTGCTAGGGGAATCATATCAACCCAATAGGACACATACATGTCAATTTTGGTTGTAGAAAGATACCATTAGGACCACAGGGCATTTGAGGTAGTCAGTGTAGAAGCATGGTGCTCAAAACAGATGGAAGAGGACAGGTTTAGGATGTGGGTTCTATGAAGCTGGCTTATTTCTGCCTGCACCAGGCCTGCTTCCACAAATAGATCTGTGGGTACAAATTATTCAAAAGCATGCTCCTTGAAGCCAGAAATGCATTGTTTAATTTTTTTTGCAACAGATGCACCTTTTAAATTAATTTGGGTTAAAGCCAAAATTACAATATTAAATTCTAATATTCAAACATGCACATGGGTTTCCATTTCTTGAACGTACACCCACTCTCTTTTCCAGAATAGGCAGGGAGGCAAGAGGAAAGGGATTAAAGAGGAGTAAGCTGTGACTCATGTCCCAATCTCTGCATCTATGTGGCCACGTGACCTTGAACCAGTCACTTCCTTGCTGGAGAGTATGGTTGCACTCCGTGTGGAGTAGTGGGGATGGCCTGCATTCTAAGTCTCCCTCATCTGACTGTGATCCCAAGCCTGTGTGTCACACAGAGAGGAGGGAGACAGATGAAGAACAACAGTCATCAGAGAAGGAGTTGTTACCTTTGTACCATTGTCATTGTCACAGCTGGGACGGGTCTTGGAGCACCAGGAAAGTGAACATTGCTGAGCATTCATAGGCATGTGGCCTGGACAGGCTTTCTGAGACATCTAAGTCTCAGAAAGCCTGTACAGGGGGAGGAGGTCCCCGTCAGTCACAGTCATAGGGGAGGGGAATAAGGGGAAAATGGGAGGGAGGGAGGAATGGGAGGATACAAGGGATGGGATAACAGTTGAGATGTAATATGAATAAATTAATAAAATATATTTAAAAAAAGAAGATATGAATTAATATCTTAAAGAAATAAAGGAAAATTCAATTGGAAAAAAAGAAAAAGAAAAAGAAAGTTTCATAGTAGCTGCTCTCTAGCCTCCTCTGTAAATGAGAACATTTAAAACATTCATGTCAAAACTGAAGATTTCACAACCACAAAACTTTGATTCTTTATTTCTTTGGCTGCTCATGAGTGGTTGTGTGGACATGTGCATATGTGTCTTGGATCCCAAGGCTTCCCAAGCAGGTTCCAAGTCTTTCTTTGGGATAATGGTGCCTTGGAAAGTGCGCTTCTTAGGATTGATCTCTTTTCTGCTCTAAAGGCTACCTCTGGATTGCCACTGCTGGCAAGAGCACACACTGATGTCATTTTATAGTCCTTGCTTCGTCCCTTCAGTCTGCAAAGTGACAATTTCCTTGCTATGTCTTCCCCTGACATCTACCAAAGAGTCCTTTGCCAGAACTTGGAAATAAATTGAGTCCAAAGTTGACTTATTTTTTTCCTGGCTCCCTTCTTGATCAGTTCCACCAATCAAATTGAGCAGAGTACAAAGTTACTCTTCTGTGTTAGATGTGAAATGCCCTCTACAGGCTCATATACTTAAAAGTCCAGTACCCAGAGTGTGCTGCCTTAGAAGCTTCTGGAAGACTCTAGTAGTGGACCTAAGCTAGAAGAACTGAGTCTGTGGGAGACAGGCACTGAGGTTTATAGCTTATAGCTACTTCCTCCCTGCTTTCTGCTTTCTGTTCTGTCTGTATGTGAGTAAGCATCCTCACTCTTTGCAGTCACAGATAGAAACCACTCCCACCATCTTATTTCTTCTCCTTGATAGGCTAACCCATGCACCATGCCTAAGGTTTAAGTTGCTTCTCACTAGATGTTTGGTTGAGCACTAAGAAGTGTGACTAATGTAGTTCCCAATGCCAGCGCTTTACTGCAGAATCACCAGAAGGGTGCTGAAGCCTGACAACAGCAAAGAGACCTTTGAGCTGTCACAACATTTTGTTAAAAAAAACAATTTTCTTCTTAAACCTTTAGTGGAATGGCCAGTTGGTCATAAAGTGTAGCCTAATGAAAGAAATGGCATACTGTAGTCTTTAAAAAACTTCAAGGCTGAAAGCATGGCAATTCCGCCCAGATTGAAGAGAAAGAGAACCACCTATTAGGGAGGTTATTCTTCAGCAAAGCTACCACACCATGCTTCTGCAGGAGACTTTTGGTATAGAGCTCACTGTCTTGGAATGACCTGACTCCTTTTCAAGATGATTACCTCTTCCTAGCCTAGGGGTTCAAGCAGTTGTGCACTCCATCAAAGGAGAAGAGATAATGTATGAGCAACACCTGGTTTCAGTCTCATCTAGGAGCTTCTTAAGTCAGCAACAAGATAAACAATAAAAAACACTTGCCTTCCCCTTTTCTAAAGTTCAAGTACCATTAAGAAAGTGGGAGCAGAAAGACCTAAGAGCCAGAAGTAAGGAAGTGCAGTGCAAAACAGTGTGTTCTGTGCATATCTTCTGGGCATAGCAGGACCACTGCACTCAGAAACCCACAGTAGTTGTGGATGCTTATGTAAGACCTGCACAGGAGCTTAGCTACACTAAGAACCAAGAGTCCCTGTGACACAAAATCTGAGATAATGATCTCAGTAACTATTTTTATTTAAACCAGCAAACATGGCTTAAGAGCTGACTAAAGCTCAGGTAAAGGGCGCCTATTAAGATGATAGAAAGCTTGATCTTAAAAAGAGCAGATCAAAGTCCTGCAAAATATTTGGAAGATGGCAGTTCTGGCCTTAGCTTAGCCATGTATTAAAGAGGGAAGGTAGATTGTCTGAGTCTCTAGACACCAGATTCTTCATCTATGTAAGAAGATCGTGAAGTGTCTTAGGATAATCATAGAAGGCAGAAAGATCAGATGAAGTCAAGTAAACCAAAGCCATTACGATTTAAAGCCGTGGTGGGAGGGGGTGTTGGTAAAAAGAAGTAAAATGCAGCTCCTATCATAACAGTGTGAAGATAAAAGCTTTGAGGAGTGAATACAGCAAAGTACATTGATTTATATGAATAGTTATGAAAACATCATCATCACATCCCTATGTTACAAAAGAATTTAAAGTATTGATAACTTCTCCCTTTTAGTATTCCCACTCCATTATTCTGAGCCCTCTGGTTTTTCTTCGTGACCACTCATATATAGAAAAGCTGAGCCTGAGATGGCATTGATTAAGATGAAGCTGATGCCTCCTCACCCCGGGTACTGAGCTTTTTGTACAGGAATTCCTGTTAATATGAGGCCTTGTAAGTTGTGATGCAGTGTGTTAGTAAGCAGATGAGAACTGATGGTGTCAGATGCCTGTCAACCTTTAACCTGTGATCTTTGGGATCTGGTCCAGTTCCAGCCATTTACCCATGAATTCTACAGGCATCTGTTCTCCACTCAGATCTGATCCCAAATAACATCTGTGGGAAAGAGAAGGCATTTCCCTGTCTTCTTAGTTACCATGTGCTCATGTACGCATATCCTTCCTCTGCCTCTTGTCTGGTTCCTCTTGATATGTAAAATTCAAGACTCCCTTCATTTCCCAGTTAAATTAGGTATCCTTAGTTTCCGTTAGAAACTAAGGGCAATGGGAGGCAATACACAAGTGCCTTTAGATGGGAGCTCACTGCCCCCTTTGGCATCTACTAAGTTCTATAACTTCAGGCTTGACTTTCGTTGTCTATGTCATGATGCATTAAGAGCTGTTGAGGGCATACCTGACTCTCAGTGATCTATCACTAGTCTCTACAGAAAAGCAGAGCAGGTGGTCAGTGGTTTATGACTAATTGCCAAATGAAAAATGAATGTGTGTCATAGAAAGTAGTAAATTGACCCTACTCCTCTCTTTTTTTTTTTTTTTTTTTTTTTAATAGGGGTCACTTTTGGTTTTGTTGTTGCTAGGTTTTATTTGTTTGTTTACTTGCTTGCTTGTTTGTTTGTTGTCATTGAACAATTCTTTGCTAAGCGCTGCATGGGTTTTGAACCTGCAAGTATGAAACAGCACACTGAAGTCTGTGGTGTTCATTGTTTTCAGGAAGATAAAGAATGAAAGGAACACAAGATCAAGCACGGAGAAATTCTCGAGGGAGGGTAGAGATGGGTGGCTGTATTCATTTATGAAAGGCTCGTACTATAGCAGATACACAGGGAAACAGCATAGACTGAGATACAATGAAAGTTTCTTTTTTCTTTATTTAAGTAATTTATTCAGATTACATCTCAATTGTTATCCCCTCACTTGCATCTTCCCGTTTCCCCCTCCCTCTTTCACCCTATTCCCCTCACCTAGATCCCAACCTATCAGGTCTCATCCTGGTAGCCTGCTTACCCTTCCTCTGAGTGCCACCAGAAGTTTTCTTTACTATCTAAAAATGTGTTTTTCATTATGTAAGATACCCTCCCATCCTGCACACGTTTCAAGTGACAAAAGGTGGCATTGTCCATTAGAATTGTGATTAGTTTTGATGTTCAAAGCTTCTGGGAGAAAGGAACACCATCAACAGTCCCTGAACTTTGACATCCAGCCACCAGAGGGTGCAAAAGAGAGGACTTCACCCAGAATGCCAATGGTCATCAGAGTACACTTCCTTTCCCCACATTCCACTTTTAGATTACTCTTCTAGATGCTCCTAACTGCAAAGGGATCTGGGAAATGCTGTCTAGCTTTGTGTCCAGAAACAAGGGAAAAACACCTCTAAAGAACACATAACTACACCAGATATGGTGGCTCATGCCTTTGATCTAAGCACGTGGGAGGCAGAGGCAGGTGAGTTCTAGGCCATCTGGTCTATAAAGCAAGTCTAATACTGCCAAGATAACACAGAGAAACTCTGTCTCAAAAAAGAAACAAACAAATAAATAAATAAAATTAAAAAGAAGGAGGTGGGGATATTCATGGCTACCTCAACCACAAAGATCAAGGGAGAAGAAATATTCTAATAGCTGGTAAGACTCCTAAGCAAGCGTAAACAAAAGAGAAGAATGTGAGAGAAGAAAGAAAACAGCACAGGGATATTCGAAGGAGTTGGGAGGGGGGAGTGAGTTGTGTTGTGTGGCCTCCATTCTATTGTGTCTAAAAATAACTCCAGTCTGTTACCTTATTCAGTAATGACTGTCCATGAGTGGGCATTTTTTGGGAAGAATGAGAACAAAGTTAACATGTGGGCTGCAGAAGGAATAATTTTGAAAACGTGCATGCTCCTTTTAATTACTGCACTTGTCAGAACGTGAGAGACACGCCCCTTGGATTACTGCCTTCACAGCCATTTCCCCCCAAATATCAGAGCCTCTTCTTAAGGAAAATGCCACCAATTGAAGGCCACAGTTAACAGCATAGCCAAGACTAAGACCCACCTTATAAATCCAGTTGTCTCATGTTTTACAATTGGAGTGAAAGATGAGACAAGAAGAATGTGAGCCCCAAACAACTTGGGAACTGGCAAAAACACCTTCTTCTTTTTATCTCCTGTCTTCCCCATCCTCACCCTGTCTGACTAAAATCCCCCTTAAACCCTCATAAGGGGAATGCCTTTGACAATTAACTGATAAGAAAGCCAGGTCATAAGAATTACCTGGAAGATGCAGCCAGGACTAAGAATCCAGACTGCTGATGATATCAATGATATCAACAAATAACCTCTGTTAATGTACCCTTGAGAAAACTCCGAACATCACCTAAGTTACTATAGCCTTTGAGGCAAACAAACTGTGGGCTAGAACCAAGCAGTGTTCCTGCTTGGAGGGTGGGGAAAACTGAGTAGGAAAGGGAAGTGTTTTAATGCTGGTTTTCTTAGCTGTTGTGCACTAAGGCCAGGGTTTGCTCATAAGCGTTCTGACAAGTCTGGACTGTGCCTCCTCTCTCCTGTGCCTATCTCAAGCCCAACTATTAGTTACACGTCCGTGATTCTTGGCCATACATTTGTTTCTCATGGACCCATAAAAGTTCTGGAGAGAGAGTGTGTATATTTTACTACAGTTACATCTTAGATGATTGTTTTAAAAGCCCATCTATGAGAGGACAACTCTCTTGGGTTTTGTCAGGAACAGGTGCATTTCTAGCTCTTAGAATCATTCACCCAGAAGAATCCTCACTCTAAACAGGTCAAGACTACTGTTTCCCTATGATAATTCTGAAATCACTGTGTACCTACATCTTATAGGAGATGCTTTTCTCTACCCTAGATAGAGAAAGACTTGAGGGTACCACACTTTCCAGATACATGAAAAAAATGGAATAAAAGGAGGAAGACATGACTACTCCTAAAGTATGGAGATGATTTTTCTTATTGTAGATATAAGGGAGAAAGCAGGCAGAGGGAAGAGGCCAGGATGAACATAGCAAGCAGAGTAAACCAGACCAGAGAAGAGAGAGGGGAAGAGAGAGCAAGAGAGGAGCTACCCAGTAAATGAGGCAACCCAGGACAGTAGACCAGCATAGCCAAAATGGCTGAGTTATAGAGCATGAGGCTAGGGAAAGAGAGGCGGAAGCCCAGCCCCTAGAGAAGTTTAGCATAGCGGGCAGAGTGGGAGGTGCTGAGATCTAACACATACCTTTTCTGTCAATTGGTCAAAGCCAGTCACACGAGGAGCTGATGCTGTCCTCCATCCTGTCAGTGGGTTTTTATCACCCTCAATGGCCTGATGGAGTGGGAGGACCATCCTTTACCTTAAATAAGTTACCTAGAACCTCAATAGAGACTAGTTGCCTTAAGAAACTAGCAAGTCCTCCCCTGCTTGCACTGTTCCTAAGAATGTAGATGATGGGAAGACACAAGCAGAAGTTGAGATGCACTGGGTTGAGCTGGGCAGTATTGTCAAGAGCTGTGTAGCACTGAAGGCTGTGGATCCTAACCTTAGACTGTTAACTCAAGTGAAGCACTGAGGCCAATTAGTGGCAGAAATGTAAGGCTCTGAAACAAGAGCACACCTGTAGGACATACATACTGGAAACACCTACCAGGGTCAAATCTGAACCTTAGGGGACAAAATAGCCATTACCTCACAGTTCTGAAATTTCATTTGCGGGTTTGTCTGTCCCTGTTTCTTAGGTTATGGTGCTGAAACAACATCAGAGTGGAAGGCTTACATGGGCATTTATCACGTGCTGCTGGGTTTGCAGTGAAGGATCTGCTCTTAGCTCACAGACCGATGGCACTTTGCTGTCCTCTCAGGGTGATGGAGCTGTAGCAACCCTTCCTTTGATAAGAGCAGTGGTAGTGTCATGGCTCTCCCAGCCTTGAGAGCTCATATAAACCTGCTCGCCTTCCACAGCACCCCTCTTCCACAGACCATCTCTGGTGAAGGCAGTAGGAGGTGGCGGTGGGGCAAGGGGAGTGATGAGAGCTCTAGCTGCTGGAGTTTGGCAAGAACAGGGATGCAGTTCAGTGCATTCCACCCTTTTCACAATTCCAGAAGTTTCCTTTGCTATGGTCAATGGTAAACCTCACCTGTAGGCTTACTCCAGAGTCTGATGCTGTGTTTTTACTGAGATGGCATTTGGGAGACATCTTTGTGAGACACCATGGCCACAGCAACTCTGCTAAAGGAGAACAGTCAATTGGGGCTGGCTTACCATTTCAGACGGTTAGTCCATTCTTATCATGGCAGGAAGCATGGCAGCATCCAGGCAGACAAGTGCTGGAGGAGCCGACAGCAGAAGGGGACTGTCACACTGTGTAACACTTAAGCATAGGAGACTTCAAAGCCCACTCTCACAGTGGCACACTTCCTCCAACAAGATCACAGCTACTCCAACACAGCCACACCTCTTAATATGGTCATCTCCTACGGGACAAGCATTCAGACACATTAGTTGGAGCCCATACCTACACAAACCACTCAAGGAGACAATGACATTTTAATAAATTTTTCATTTCAGAATGATTTTAAATTCACTAGGCAATTGAAAAGACAGCACAGACATGCCTTTTTACCTAGGAATGTGTTTTGTTAACAGCCTCCATTCTCATAGTGCATTTGGAAAAGCTGTGAAACCCACATTGGTAATTTATTTTTAAGTTAAAGCTAGGCTTTCTTTGAACTCACTAGTGAAATGATCTACATGAGATAGCTATTGACAACCACACTGATTCACCCAATTAAATATTTTAGATCCCTTTTAGAGCAAGAGAGGGTTTGTGCCTCTGAAAAGTCTCTTGGTGCCTAATCTCAGCGATACAGAGTTTTTAAAGGCAAAAACCACAAAGACCAAATTTACATCAAAGTTAGTTGAGGGACAGAGTAACTTTGTAATGTTTGTTCCTGGCAGAGCATAGTAATTAATTTAGATATAACACGCCAATCATTTTTTGATTTAT
>OU015748.1:85486003-85501192 GCA_907169655.1 Acomys percivali | reverse complement strand
GGGAGGGAGGTGTTTTTTCTACTCCTCATCCATCCCCAGGAATTTGAAGCTTCTCTGAGGCCCACCCCTCTCCCTTTGTTGATTCTATGAAAATGTTTTGCTGAATGCCTGTGGGTATTTGAAGTGGAAGCTTTTATAAGTGAAGTCCTTACCTGAGACTCTTCAGGAAACAAAGAAAGCATCAGTCACAACTGAACACAAAAGCAACAAGGTGTGGCTTGGGCTCGGGGCCTATTCCCACATTTTCTAAGCTTACCTCAACCATTACCAGATGTATGGGTCTTTCTCCTGTTCCCTGTACAGAAAGACTGACTTATGGGAACACCTCCAGAAGACTCTGGTGTCCTCTGGTTCTACACCAGGTTTTGCCTCGAGTGGACAGCTTCCTCCCTAAGGTGTGGCTTGGGACTAGCTTCAACCTGCCACCTAAGGTCTCTGTCCTACCCAAGTACACTGAGCACACTTTTCTCCTTTCCTCTCCCACAGTTCCATGGGACAGAGGGCTGCTGCTAGATACTGGTAGGCCACCACACCTCCCAGTGGCTTTCTAGTGCTTTCCACATCTTTTTACCTTTTTGTAATTCTTTTTTTATTGTCACTGTTAATTATCATTCAAAATAATGATCTTTAACATGGTATTTTCATGCATATCTATCCTGTGTATTTTTCTTATTTGCCTGTCACTATGACCTCTTCCTTCTGTCCTCTTTCATTTTGATGGTTCTTTCCTCTTCCCCCTCACAAATAAAACCCTTTCTCCTGATTCCACATTAGTCCATAGTTTCTCTTCTGATTCCATATTATATATAATATATATAAATCCATCATATGAGCCAAAACATGGAATGCTTGTGTTTCTGAGTCTAGCTTATTTCACCTAATATGTATATCTCCAGTTGTCCACACTTGCTTACATAATTTTCTTTTCAATGTGTTTTGACATTTGTCTGCTTGTGTGACTATCAGATTAGCATTGGGGCCCTGAATAATCCACAGAGTCTCTTAACAAAGTCCCTCATACTCTTCCAAACTTTGTTTCTTTCTTTTAGAATGGGTTAAATTTAAGTCTTCCTTCCTAATCCTTCATAAATTTTATTTAGAAAAAATACTGTGGGATGTGAACAAGAATGTAAGCATAGGAAAGGGACAGATCATAGCTTTATATGGCCTTTATCATGGCCTTATAAACTAACTAATGTTGAGAATTTGATGGACCTCTATTCAATGTAGTTTCTAATGAGGAAATAAAAAACTGTAAGAGGAGAATTTTGTATGAAACCCCAAAACTGAAATCAAAGCTCTGCTGCAATGCATCCTGGAGAGATGAAGACAATGACTCCACTGGGAACTGGTCTCTATGACCAATCTAATACCCAACCAGCTTGCTTCAAAAAGGTTAAATCTTCATTTGAGAGAAAGAGATTTATTCAAAGAGGCTTTTGGTATTGAGGGTGCCCTTGTTCCCACTCACTCTCCAGCAAAAATAAAAGTGTGGGACAAATCACGCTTGGAAACGATTTGTGATAAGAAGGACAGTTGGCATCTCACTCTTAGATGCAGTGATGCAACTGTAGGTATCAAGCTGCTCAAGAGGATGTGGTGGAGCAGAGTTCTTGGAGGAGCTCTAAAATGTGTGGGCTGACCCTGAGAGCATAGAACCTAATGCTTACCAGGAGAAGACTGAGGCCAAGGACCCAACAAAGTGGTTCACCAAACCCAGCAAGCACTGAGTCACTGGAGCCAGGTGAATGACAAGAAAGGCAGTCAGCTTCATTCATCTGCTCACCAAGAACAGGGCACCAGCAAGGTGCTAAGTAGCTAAGAGTCTCAGCCTACCTACCGTTATAATGTAGGCAAAGATTCTACAGGAAAGGTGCTCCAGGGAAGAGCCAGGGTCTATATCTGGCCTCGCAGAAGGCTTTCAACAGGCCAAGAGAACATCATGGCCAGCATCTGCCTCCTGCCCTCTCATCCCCCCTCCTGCCGTAGCCCTGGGCAATCCATCAGCAATTATGTGAGTGGCTGCAAGGTAGACCTTAGAGAATTGAAGAAAAGATGAAGCACCTTAAGATTTTACTAAGACTTGATCTTCTACACGACCTTAAGGTGAGCAAAGGGGAAAGCTTTAAAACGGTGGCAAAATTAAATTTTGACATAGATGAAACTGGACTTTTTAATACTTGGAAGTGATTGGGAAAGTCTAGACTCTCAAAACTGCTACCCAGGAAATGAAAAGTAAATGCAACTAAGGGAGTTGGAAGATGGTAAAAACTAAAGGCTGTCTTGAAGCTATCAACCGGATTCAACCTGCTCCAAGGAATGTACTCTATGGCATATTTATGAAGAATTAATTGGTGCTAATGCTACAATGGGAGTACCAAGCAGAGCAAATCTTAACATCATAGTGCAATCAGACTGCCAGAAAGATCTCATCTTATATGTCATAAGGGATATAATCGCCCTAAACTTTTCATACAACAATAGCTGTCCTTAACACCTACTTCGGTTCTTAGCATTATATAGCTCTTCTGTTAACACCAGCTCTTAGCATATCAGAAACCATTTTGACTCCAAGTCTCCATTTTGATCATAAGGTGGAATTAAGTTCAAGTTCTCAGGCCCTACAGCCTGAAACCAGGAAGGTTTAATGATTGTTGCTTAAAATAAAATACTAGATGATAAATGCATGTTCTGCTTGGGCTAAAGAAAAATGTATGTTCTCTTAAAATTAAGAGCACAACACCCTACTAGATTCCTTACTCTTGGCAGGCTAGAAAGCCCCAAGTGCTCCCCTACTTTAATTCCCAGCCAATCAGCTTAAAATGCTTTGTCTAGCCACCTGAGTACATTGTGCTCAGAACCAAATAGATTCTTCTTACATTTAGCTAGTCAAAATGATGTAATGCTGCCCTCCCATTGCTTCCCACCTGGTTACCTGGTTGTTACCTGGTTACGGCTTTTCTCTTTTCCTTTTTTTCTAAATTATTATAATTTGTTCATATTAAATGCCAATTGCTATTCCTTCCCTTTTACCTACCAGTGCCCACCTTCCCTCCCTCTTTCCCTCTATTGCCTTCCCCTAGAGGAGGTTGGTGGGCTCCTCCCCCACCATCTAACCTCAGCCCATCAGGTCTCATCCAGATAGCCTGTATCTTCATCTTCTGTGTACCTGTAGGGCCTCCCTGCCAAGGGGAAGTGATCAAATCTCAGGCACCAAAGTTCATGTCAGAGGCAGTCCTCACTCTCCCCACAGCCATGGAGAATGGGCTGTCCAATGGCTATATCTGAACAGAGGTCTAGGTTCTCTGAATGCATTGTCCTTGGTTGGTACATCAGTTTGTATACCCACCTGGGTCCAATCTGCCAGCCTTGGTGGTCTCCCTTTGGAGCTCCTGAACCCTCTAGGTCCTTCTATCCCCCACTCTTCTATATCACTCTCAGCACTCTGCCCAGAGTCCTGAGTCCCAACATCTGTCTGGTTTCCCTTGCTGGGTGGAGTCTCTCCGATGACTTCTATGCTGGGCTAATATCCATTTATAAGTGAGTATATATGATGCATGTTTTTCTGGGTCTCGGTTAACTCACTCAGGATGATATTTCTAGTTCCATTCATTTGCATACAAATTCCAAGCTTTCCTTATTTTTAATAGCCGAGTAGTATTCCATTGTGTAAATGTACCACAATTTCTTTATCCATTCTTTGGTTGAGAGACATCTAGGTTGTTTCCAGATTGTAGCTATTATGGTCTTTCTTATAAAAAGCCTGTCTTAGCAAAGGTCTAGTATCCACAATATATAAAGAGCTCAAGGAGTTAAATACCACCAAACCAAATAATGCAATTAAGAAATGTGGCTCAGCAAATCCATTCAATGGAAAAACGACAGCATCTTCAACAAATGGTGCTGGTCTAACTGGATGTCTACATGTAGAAAAATGCAATTAGACCCCTATTTGTCACCATGCACAAAACTCAAGTCCAAGTGGATTAAAGACCTCAACCTAAAACCAGAGACATTAACCCAATTAGAGGAAAAAGTGGGGAAGAGTCTGGAACACATAGGTACAGGAGACAACTTCCTGAATAGAACACCAACAGCCCAGGCCTTACCATCAACAATTAATAAATGGGACCTCATGAGGCTGAGAAGCTTCTGTAAGGCAGGTGACACTGTCAAGAGAACAAAGCGACAGCCTACAGACTGGGAAAAGATCTTCACCAACCCTTCATCTGACAAAGGTCTAATATCCAAAATATATAAAGAACTCAAGAAATTAAACACTACCAAACCAAATAACCCAATAGAGAAATGGGGCTCAGAACTAAACAGAGAATTCTCAATAGAGGAACATCAAATGGTGGAGAAACACTTAAAGAAATGCTCGACCTCCTTAGTCATCAGAGAAATGCAAATCAAAACGACACTGAGATTCCATCTTACACCCATCAGAATGGCTAAGATCAAAAACTCAACTGACACCACATGCTGGCGAGGATGTGGAGAGAGAGGAACACTCCTTCATTGCTGGTGGGAATGCAAACTAGTACAACCACTTTGGAAATCTATCTGGCGCTTTCTCAGAAAAATGGGAATAGGGCTTCCTCAAGACCCAGCTATTCCACTCCTTGGAATATACCCAGAAGATGCACTACCACACAACAGGGACATATGCTCAACCATGTTCATAGCTGCCTTATTCATAATAGCCAGAACATGGAAACAACCTACGTGTCCATCAGTAGAAGAATGGATAAAGAAACTGTGGTATATTTACACTATGGAATACTACTCAGCTATTAAAAACAAGGAATTTCCGAAATTTGTGGACAAATGGATCGATCTAGAAATTATCATAATGAGTGAGTTCACCCAGAAGCAAAAAGAGTCAAATGGTATATACTCACTTATATCGAGACACTAGGCCAAGGGGTACGCCCCCATGATAAACTTTACCTACCAAGAAAGTGGGTCAGAGGGGAGAAAATCCTATTGAGACTTTAGGGGTGAGAAGCCGGGAAGAATGAGGAAATAGAGGGATCCAGTGGGTCCTGGAAAAATACAGGCGGGTCTGGGCCCTCTAGTCCTCCTCAAACTATGGCACCAGCCAAGGAAAATATAGCAGTAAACTTCGAACCCCTACCCAGTCTAGCCGATGGACAGGACATTCTCCACCGTTAAGTGGAGAAGGGGATCTGACTTTCACACAAACTCTGGTGCCCCATATCGGACCATGTCCCTTGGATGGGGAGGCCTGGTGGCACTCAGAGGAAAGATAATAAGTCACCAAGAAGAGACTTGATACCCTAGGAGCATATACAGGGGGAGGAGGTCCCCCTCAGTCACAGACATAGGGGAAGGGAGTAGAGGGGGAAACGGGAGGGAGGAAGGAAGGGGAGGATACAAGGGATGGGCTAACAATTGAGATGTAATATGAATAAATTAATAAACTAATTAATTAAAAAAAAGAAATGTGGCTCAGAATTAAACAGAGAATTCTCAACAGAGAAATATCAAATGGCTGAGAAACATTTAAAGAAATGCTCAATGTCCTTAGTCATCAGAGAAATGCAAATCAAAATGGCTTTGAGATTTCATTTTACACCCATCAGAATGGCTAACATAAAAAACTCAAGTGACAGCACATGCTTGCAAGGATGTGGAAAAGGGGGAACACTCCTTTATTGCTGGTGGGAGTGCAAACTTGTACAACTACTTTGAAAATCAGTCCGGTGCTTTCTCAGAAAACTGGGAATAGGGCTACCTCAAGACCCAGCTATTCCACTCCTCCTTGGAATATACCCAAAAGATGCTCCAGCACATAACAAAAACATATGCTCAACCACGTTCATAGCAGCCTTATTCATAATAGCCAGAACATGGAAACAGCCTAAGTGTCCCTCAGTAGAAGAATGGATACAGAAACTGTGGTACATTTACACTATGGAATACTACTCAGCTATTAAAAACAAGGAATTCCTGAAATTTGCAGACAAATGGATAGAACTAGAAATGAACAACCTGAGTGAGTTAACTCAAACCCAGAAAGGTACACATGGTATATATTCACTTATAATTGGACTCTAGCCCAACAGGGATGTCCCTGAAAGTCTTCACTTACCAGGAGATAGGGATAGATACTGGGACTTGCTATTGGGACGCCAGGTGAAAAAGTTAAGGGAGAATGGGGAAATAGAAGGATCCAGAAGGTCCTAGAAACCTACAAGAAGACCATTAAGGCTGGCAGATCTGGACCAGGGAGGTCTGCTCAAACTACTGTACCAACCAAGGACAATCATTCAGTAAAACTACAACCCCTTTCTAGATCTAGCCAATGGACAGCACATTCTCCACAGTTGTGTGCAGAGCAGGGACTGACTCTGACATGAACTCTGGTGCTTGCTATTTGACCACTTCTCCTTGGTCAGGAGGCCTGGTGACACTCAGAGGAAGGGTAAACAGGCTACCAGGATGAGACCTGATAGGCTGGTGATCATATGGTGGGGGAAGAGGTCCCCTTCTGTCACAAACCTAGAAGAGGAAAATAGGATGAAAGAGAGAGGGAGGAGAGAACATAAAGAAACAGATGAGAGGATAACAATTGAAATGTAATCTGAATAAATTACTTAAAGGAAAAGACTTTTTTAAAAGCCTGTCTTAGAAACAGACCAGTGTCACATGCAACTCCTGAATTTGGACTGTGGCCCTGACCAGTCAGTTCTTGTTCAGTGTTCAAATAAATTTCCATCAATGTGAGTCTGGTATTTCAGTGGTCAGTGTGTGGCTATTCCTGCACCCTAATATAAGCTTAAAAACATGAAAAAGCTTTGTTCCATCAGAATGAATGTAGACAATGATTTTCTCAAGTGAGATTCAAGGTCAGTGATGTATTTTTCAGGATGTTGGACTTTACTGTGGCCCAAAGACTAAGAGAAAATTGTTAAGTGTCCAGATTTATTCACAGTGATCACTGAACCAACATCTGATCCAAGCAAAGTGAACCCACCAGCTGGTCCTTGGTGGAGAGACCCACAGAGGTTTTTGTTTTGGTTTGTTTTTTTTGTTTTCCAAACTCTTAATAGATCTAAGTAACTATTTGACTCTGGCTTCCTTTTAGAAGTAACTCTTGCCCATGGTTGTTTCTTTTGGAAGCAACACATAGTTGACTTCCCAGAACAATCCAGTTCTTTCCATCAGGACCAAAACGCCTAGGTTTCTATCTTCTTTTTGGCTTTATTTTTGTTCTTAGGTTTTTCTACAAACTCTCAATGAATTACTTTATACCCAAAAACCAGATTAAATGAACACAATTTATTCAGATTAATCAAAACAGATAACACATGGAAGCACATTAAATGACTTAATGACATTAACAAGGCAGACATTGGAATAATCTTGCTAATTCAAGCTTTATGACTAAATGCACAAGGTTAATAGAAACTATTGGTAGAATACCACTAATGAGGGTTACAATCTGAGCCTCTGACAGTGAGAACAATAAAAACAAAACGAGCATTCATAGGTTAAGAAAAGTTGACCGGCAAGGGGGAAAATAAAAGAAGGAAAAAATCCATTGCAACTAAACTAGAACTATTTAAGTACCCAGCTCACAACCCAGTGCCGCCTGGCTTAGGAAGGCTCAGAAGGGGCTAGAAGTCAGAGCTTCTTCTACCTCAGAGGACTCAGTAAGATGGATTCTGAACCCTTCCTTGTGATGGTGAGAAGGGGGAGTGTGAGCATGCCCTGTTGTCACTGTTTAACAACAGAGGTCACCTTGATACTTGGGTAGCTTTTCCTTGGCTTTTTTCTCAGGTGGGAAGCTTAAGACCAGAGTATTGCTTCAGAGACGGTGTGTGGGAATAAATGTGCTCAAACATCAGAGATTGCAAAAACCACATAGTATCCGTAAGTAATGTTCCTTTTTTTTTTTTTTTTTTTTTTTTTTTTAAATCATCATGGTCACTGTCACTTTGTCACCACGGTTATGGTGCCAGAAGCAAAACAAGTATGTGGTCTGTGTCTTAGTTTTCTATGTGACGTTTTCAAGAGCCCTGCAACTGAGAGGTATTTATTTTTTTACTTCTCTGTCTTTCATATGAAGCCTGAAGCTCAGCAGCACAAAGTGACTTCCCACAAAGCCTTTCCTCAAAGAGCAGTGGAACTAGAATAATATTCCTGACATCACCAAATCTCAAATCTCTCAGGATTTTGACAATTTATATTATTTTGGATTCACTCATTAAAATTACATTTGGTGATATAGATTACTAAGTGCCCATGTACAATGCCAGATGAAAAGACATTGTTTTCTTGACATCTGCCATGTAAATAAAATAAAATTTTAAAAATATAAAAATAGAAACAATCTTCCATTATAGCATTGAGCCCATGCTTTTGGCTATCAAACACTACTCTATCATTGTGAAAAGTGTCTCATATAGGAGAATTCTTTATTTCTGATTGTTTCAGAGTCGGAGAGTAAATGTGTTTGTATATACATGTACAGATACACATATCTATACACATACATGGAGGCCAGAGGAGAATGTTAGGTGTCTTCCTTTATAATCCTATCTTATTCACTTGACTGAGGTCTTTCAATGAATCCAGATAATCTCAGAGCAAGTCTCAGAGATCTCCCTGCCTCTGTCTTCCACAGGGCTGATAATAAGACAGACTGAAGGCACATCCATCTCTTCTACTTGGTTCTGAGATCCAAATTCAGATCTTCAGGCTAACACAGCAAAACCCATCTCTCTAGCCCCTGTCTCTGTTTTATGAGAACCCCATGGGGAAACTTCTAAGAACTTCTTTGAACATAAAAGCCCTATATCAAAAAGTGGCTGCTTTTATTGGGCTAAACTGATGACACGCTCATCTTTAATATGTTTATTTAGAGCTGTTTCAAACAGGGCTTATACATTTTATATCTCTCTTTTGCCCAAGTTGATGCCCAAATGACAGGTAAACTGTGTGCATCTGGCCTCTATGGTACTTTCTTGTCAGCTCACATTCTGGATTTCCAGATCTTTGTGCCTGATCCCCTGTTTACATGCAAGAAATTCTGCCCCATAGTCTTTTGGACACCTGATCCCAATTCTTTAAGGCTATGATCATGGACTAAGTCTACATTAAGAGGAAAGACAAGGATACAAAGTAGCTTAGAAAGAATCCTCAGAAAGCTGAGGAAGACAGTCTGTTTGTAGGGATACCCCAAAGAGAAGGAGTGAAGAGTTTTGGAGTATAATGTGCTCTGAAGAAGAGACTTGAGGCCCGCCTGGGACAGGCAGCTTCTTCCACAGAGTTCTTTCAGCCTCTGAGGACCAAGGATGACATCTTCTTTCTTATTCTTTAACTGGAAGGGTAAAGGAAATGTTTTCTTAGGAATCCAGTCATCGCTTTGGCTCTTGGGCTTTATTTTTCTTTTTTCCTGGCCTCATACAGCACAGTCAAGCTTCCAATGTGATATTTGATGATGACCTTAAATGCCTGATCCTCCTGCCTCAGCCTTCCAGAGGCTGGGATTAGAGGCACATGCCGTCCTGCTCCCCTACTCTCAAGTTTTTGTACATTCTGCACATCCTGCTATAGTCCAGATTGGAGTAATACAAAGCTGAAGGTGACATCATCCTCAGGACCCCGATGGGCACCAGCTACCTCATTCACTTTCACCCAGATGCTTCCTCTCCTGAGAGTCCAGTTCCGAAGTTCCTCGCCTTATATTTAAAGTCTGGTTTCCAAAACTATTGAGACTAAAGGCTTATTAGTGAAAATAATTTATCCTGTGAAAGGAAGGATAACCCTAGAGGAATAAGATGGAGTGTTACAGAATGACTTGAGTGGCGTAAAAATCTCTAAGAAAAGGGTCAAGGAGCGAACTAGGAGCTTTCTGCACCACCCTCTTACCTACCAAGGTCACCATATAACACATCCTCATGGCTGGCATCCCCAGGTTCCCATACTCAGGAGTCCTGAGAGTAAACTTGTAGCCATGTGGAATCTAGGCAGCTAAAGATGACTTACGGAAAGCAGTACAAGATATGCAGCTTTACTAAAACCCAGAGAAAGGAAACAACAGCAATGCTTTTAAACAAAGAGGGACGCTTTCTAAATCAGGGCACATGGTCAGATTCAAATTTTAATACGCTTCCTGTGTCATCTCAGAAATACAGAGCTGCAGGTGAGGTCATCCTACCCTATGGAAAGACAAGAGTTAGGCTAGCTACACATTTAAAAGTAGTCTTGAACTTATCAAAGAAGTGAGGTTATGAGTCTTTTTGGGAAGATACCATGTAAGCTAATAAGATTCTTCTAAAATCACATCTGTAGAATACATATAAATGCAAAGTGAATTCACATATATTGCACAAATCTACTTATAGAGACATTCATATATGTGTGAATTTACTTATGAATATATAGAGTATGCATATATTAATTTTAGCAAAAGATACTAAAATATGCATAGTTTATCTCACAACATGTGTTTCTCTCTTTATTTTTTTCTCTTTTTTTTTATTAATTTATTCTTGTTACATATCTATGGTTATCCCATCCCTTGTATCCTCCCATTCTCCCCTCCCTCCCATTTTCACCTTATTCCCCTCCCCTATGACTGTTCCTGAGAGGGATTACCTCCCCCTGTATATGCTCATAGGGTATCAAGTCTCTTGTTTTAAAATATTTTATACTTTTATGAAACTGCAGAGGACAGACATTCACAGCATGACCATGACCCAGATTTAACAAATAAAAGTCTGTTGCCCTTCCTATGTGTGCTGTCCATGTTGTGTTAGGATGAACAGATCCAGTCTGTGGCAGTTAGAAGACTCCAGGGACCCCAGACAATGTTCACTGACTATGTCTACCTCCCTGTGTCTATAGAACCATAATCTATATTCCCTTCCAATGTAGCTACCCATGACCTTCATCTTCAAACAGCACTCAACTAGGAGAACTCAACAATGATGTTTGTGTTGCTCATTAATGCTGATTTCAAGGCACTTGGAAGACAAAAATAAGGTCGGGTAAATGTTGGTTTTGTGTGTTTGAATAAGCAAAGGGATTAGCTTTTAGATTTAGTTCTGAAACAGGAAGTAGCTGGTAGCATGACTAAAACAGTGTATCCCGGGTCACATAAGGAGTTTTACGATACAGGTCTTCTTTTAAAAGCCTGATATACATTTATATTTTTGACATTAGTGAGTCTGTGTCATCCAAGCAGCATTATGTTGCAGGATCCCTTTGCTACAGAGGGGAAATTAAGATTTGGATCACACCTAGATTTGTCGCATATCTAGGAGAGGGTCAGTCAAGTGTATCATCTGTCAAGTTTCCAAATATATTCTTTTTTCTAGATGGTTAAGGTACAGATTAAATTTCACTTTGTAACATCTGGGTAAGTTACCCGTAGTTTCGGTGTCTGTGAGCATATCCAGACAGCAAAGCTTGTAATGTAAATGTGATAGGGCTTGTTGCCAACTTGACCAGATCTAAGAGCTCTTGAGACATCGGCCTCTGGGTATTCCTCAGAGGGCTTAACCTGCTTGGCTGAATAGATGTGTGAAGACCCATCTTAACTACAGCAGGACTAGTTCTTGGAGTCCAGGACCCTTTAAAGCAGAGAAAGGGAGCCAAGCATTAGTATGCATGCACGCATTGCCCTCTGCCCCTCCTGCTATGACTTTTACAATGGACCAGAACCACAAACTGTGAGCCAAAATAATCCCTATCTTCCTTGTTGCTTTTGACGAGTTATTTTATAATAGCATTGAGAAAAGAAATTAAGACAGTAAATGGCTCTTCAGATACTGATGAAACATAGGGCTTGATTCTTCTTCACCATGGCTGCTACCACAGAACTTTCTCAGTCTGTCTTAGGAAGTGCCTGCAAAACAGCACCGGAGACTCTGGCTGTGAGTGGATGTGACTCAGTGGGATGCTATTAGGGCAGAGAAGTACGGAAACAAAACCCGGAAGGGATGATGCTGATGAGAATGTGAGGTTGGGACTCTAGTTGGGCATCATCATGTAGGAGCTCTGGGACACAGAAAGTCTTTGTAGAAGACCGGAACCACCTTCTCACAGCTGTGTCTCACAAGCCGGAAGCCAGACTGTGGGACAGAAACCAACATCCTTAACCCCTTCCCATATTTGAAGAATTAATTGATGAGGGTCACAGTACCCATTTGTATCACTATAGAAATATACAGAGAAATAATTAAAAGGCTTGAGTTACATCCCGGAAGAACTACAATCATTTTGATTGTACAGGGGTGGGGCGGGGCGGGGCGGGGAGGGGCATTAAACAGAGACGGAAGCTGAGGCAGGGAAGCTGATTGTAAATGGTTAATTTCTTCCAAAGCCATTAAATTAAAGTGAAAGTGCGTACAGTCCACCCCTGGCTGCCTCTGGAACCTTCTGCTCTTCCTACTGATGAGGTCTTTACCAAGGTCCCATTTCCTGGCCCAGGACTGTTGATTTCAAGGCACTTTGAAAATGAAAATAAAAATCCCATTTACTTTCTTCAGGGAATTATGGTCCGCTCCTTTTGAGCTGGCCCAGAAAGAGCTTCTGGAATACATTGCTGGAAGTAAATGGACTTTTCCAGTTATTTCCATTACAATTCACCCCGGAAAACTCCATTTTATCAAACCTGCTGTTTAATACTATATTCCATGCTCAGGAATGTTTCTCAAAAGCACAGGCAGGAAGTCTGGGAACCCAGAGGAGACTGTAGCAGGGCCAGAATCCCTTAAAGAGGACTTAGGTACTAAGATCCTCCGTGCTTGTGCACAAAACCAGAACCCAAGTGGGCCGGCCTTTTCTCTGTGGGGATTGCCTAGTCAGATCCGGAGAACTGAATGTGCTGCTCAGCAGCTGAGTGCTTAGGAGCTTGTCATACACTCTTGATAAGTTGTTGTTGTTGTTGTTGTTGTTGTTGTTGCTGTTGTTATCAGTATTAGTATCAGCAGTGGCATCAGAATCATCATTCCTAAAATGGGCTTAGGAATACCTCCCCCACCCATATCAAAGGGTTCTTGTCTAAATTAGGTTGTATCCATTCAGATGAAATTGTTACCGTAAATCAGTGCTGACACAAATGAAGAATCACTGAAAGTTATGTCTCTGGTAAGGATTCACCATCAAGACACCAGAATTCTAAGATGGTCACCACACTGCTTGATGTGTAAACCCTCACCCTCTTCCCCTTGTGAGCAAACCTTGAGACCATGATAGGATGGTTGCCCCGTGGTATGTTAGTTACCTTTTTCTGAGACTATAGAAAACACTTGAAAATGATTATTTAAAATAATAATTAATTTTGACACCTTCTTCAGGAGGTTCCAGTCTACCGTTCCCTGCTCCACTGATAACTGAGCACATGGGGAGGCAGAGGCTCCTGTGGGAGAAGCTGCTCACCTCCTGGCATGCATGAAGCAGAGAGAAAAAAAATGGTCCAGGGTATCAGGTGTAATACTCCAAGACTCATCTCCGGGAGCGCTGCTTTCTCAGCTAAGTTGCACCTTTTAAGTTGTACCGACACCACCCTTCCAAAATCATGCCTGTCAGCTGGGGATGGTGCTTAATTAATGCATGGGGCCTGTGGGGGCTGGAAGCGTTTCACAGTCAAACACAACACAGCAATAAGTTAGGGTGTGTGTGTGTGTGTGTGTGTGTGTGTGTGTGTGTGTGTCCATTTAAACAAGCTGAAGAGAGGTTTTTCTTGGCCAGACTAAGTGCCTGGGAAGGGATAAAGACCTGAGTCTGGTCTCTTAACAGCTCAGAGTGGCTAGAATCTATCCCCTCTTAGAGCTACAAGACACTGGAGTCTACAACAACCTGAATGAATGTGAACACAACACCATGTGCCCCGGAAGAATGCACTGCAACTAACTCCATCTGGCCTTTTACGTCTCCTTATAAAAATATGCTACTCTGTGACAAATCTTTGAGTTATAAAATCTATGAGGCACTAAATTAGCATATTTTTATCTGCTATGTTTTCGGCAATTTGCTACATAGCTGTAGAAAGCTAATGGCTAATTGACTATTCTGAAGTGGTGTATTAAAGTCCTCTGAAATCCATTGTTCTATAAATTCAATGAGAAAAGTAGTGAAAACTGTCAGAATCAATGTGGTGGAGCGTTAGAAACTCACTAAAGGATTGCAATCAAAGATACAATTATTCCAGAAAAGTAACAGTTTCATGCAATACAGCCTCATGACATATTATCACCCCCCCCCCCAATGCCCTCTCTGGGCCTCTGGTGGCATGGAAAGCCATCCGCTTCACAGTCATGGTCTTTAAGAAAACTAGCAGGTTAGTGATCCCTGGAGAGAGAAAGGGGGGATTGGAGCTTCCCAACAGCTTCATCTCCCCAGGGAACTGGCATGATTGGATTTGTTGGAAACTATGAAAAGCTCTGGTTTCAACCATTGTCTCCATTTGGCTTCCTCCACAGTTCATTATTCCCTTCAAGAAGCATACCCACTAAGCAAGGACAATACAAGTAGTAAACACTTACTCTGATCTACCCAACGGACAGGACATTCTCAGCAGTTATGGAGAGAGCAAGGACTAACTGTGACATGAACCCTGGTGCCCCATACTTGACAACTTCCCCTTGGCGGGTTGCCCTGGTGGCACTCAAAGAAAGAATAGGCAGGCTACCAAGATGAGACTTGATAGTTTGTGACCATAAAGTGGGGGAGGAGAATCCCCTCGATCATGGACCTAGGGAAGGGGAATAGGGTCGGGGTGGGAGGGAGAGAGGAACGGGAGGATACACATGATGGGAGAACAGTTGAGTTGTAATCTGAATAAATTAATTGATTAAAAAAAAAAAGAAGCATACCCACATGGACAGCTATCAAACTTGAGCAGTGGTGGTAACTAGGAATTGTAGCTGCTAGAGAAAACGATACCACTTGGGGCTAAGATCAGGCTGACCAGAACGACCTATGGGACGTCTGCAGGGGCCTGTGAAGCGTGTACATATTTTCCGCACTGTCTATAGACCCAAGCAGATTTGTGAATTGTAAGTTCTTCTCCCTCTTCTCAGCTATCTTGAGTCTTTGAATTGGCAGGAAGTTAAGGCTAAGGTAGACCTGTGAACCACTTGCCTGACAGTATGTCAAATTTCACACACACACACACACACACACACACACACACACACACACACACAC
>OU015748.1:85466465-85479976 GCA_907169655.1 Acomys percivali | reverse complement strand
ATTATTATTATTATTATTATTATTATTATTATTATTATTATTATTATTATTATATGGCCTTAGGAGGCTAAAATGCACACAGATCTCCTAGAATACAGGCTGGCAGGTGATAACTCTGTGATTAATGTTAAAAATTAGTCTGTATGTTTTCCTTGAGGCTGTTATTTAGCTTCCTAATAATTTTATAAAGTAGGAATATTAACCTGTTCTTGTTACAATAACAAAAATGCCACAGGGTAAGCATTTTTCAGAAGAGAGTTTTGACTTTACCAATTCTAGCGGCTTGAGGTCAAGGATCAAGATGTCAACATGGGCTTGGAGATCGCCACCTGTGCCATCCTCACATGGACATGGTGGGGGAGAGAGAATGAACACATAGGCTTTTCTTATCAGAGGATGAGTCCCATCCTGAGAGGTCTACCCACATGAGCTCATCAACCTTATTCATGTCCTAATGGCCTTTCTTTCAAATATAATCATAGCAGTGATGGACTCTGATAAATGAATATATGAATGTTTGAATTTAATGTGTAATACACTTCTTAATAGTTGGTATTTATTATTTCCCTTTCATAGGAAAACCAAGTCTGAATGAGAGGAATACATGAGGTAGCATATAACATTGGAAGAAGATTCTGAAAGTCTCCAAGATTCCTCATGGTCACATTTATATACAGCCATGCATGGTCCTGTGGTGATGGTTATGTGGAGGCTCTGAAATATAGGAGACTGATTCAATGTCACATCCAGCCACTCACCATCATGTGGCCATGGTTGGAGTTTCAGTAGTCTTCCATGAAGACTGGCTGATACCTATCCCCAGGGAGTGGTTATTGACATGAAACAATAAGGTGCATGTGAAGAGGAATGAAGAGTTCCTGATGCAAAGCAGATAACAAATAAAAGTTAAAACTTCAAAGATGAATAACCAAGGCATGCAGTGTAATTACGATTATTACAACATATTGCAATAACTTCGATATCTGATAAATAAAGTATACTGGTATAATTCCTTAATTTAAAGTGCTACATAAGCATAAAACAATGTGTGTTAGCTAGCTTTTCTGGTAACAGAAATCTGAGGCAAAATCAACAAAGAGAGGAAGGTTTGGGTTGTTCAGTTTCAGATGTCTCATTCCATGGTTGTTGGACCTTGTCACTATGGTATATTCTGTTACATAATGGTGTAGCAACCCATCAGAGAGAAAACACAGGTAAGATGACACCAGTTCATCTCATGGGGGCAGAAAGTATACAGAGAGGCAGAAACAGGCTAGGGTCCTTTGTAGTGTAAATAAGAATGGCCCCCATAGGTCATATATTTAAATGCTTAGTCGCTGGGGATTGATTCTGTTTGAAAGGATTAGAAGGATTAAGAGGTGTGGCCTTGTTGGAGAAATTATGTCATTGGGAGTGAGTGAGATTTAAGCTTTCAAAAACCCAAGCCAAATAGCCCAGTCTCTTTTTCTCCTGAAAACTCTGGATGTAGTTTTCAGCTACTGCTCCACTAGCTGACTGCATTCCACGGATTCCTGCCATGATGATAGTGGACTAAACCTCTGAAAGTGTAAGCAAAGTCCTAATTAAATGCTTTCTTTTATAATAGTTGCCTTGGCTATGGTACCTTTTCATAGCAATAGAACAGTGACTAAAACAGATCCCAATAGCCCCTCCAAGGGCACATGCCCAGAGAGCTAATGTCTCCTTAATACTAGGCCCCACCTGCTAAATGTTCCACCATCTCCCAATAACTTCATGGGCTGTGACCATGCCTTCAAGACAAGGATATTTAGGGGACATTAAGACCCAACCTATATGTTGGAGATGTAGTTCAGTGGGAGAGCACTAGCATGCTATGTGCAAAGGCCCTAGATTTGATCCTTAACACTGCAAATAAAGAATTTTTAAAATATCTGTGGCGATTTGTGTGGGAAATGTTCCCCATAGCTTCCTGCACATGGAACTTTTAGGATGGAGCCTTGATAGAGGAAGAATGTTACTGAAGGCAGCCCTTGAGGGTGTATAGCTTTGTCACTTCCTGTGTGAAGATGAATGATGTTATCAACCAGTTTCTTTCCCTTGCCACCTACTGCCATGCCTTTCCAGCATTATGTGCTCTAACCCTCTGGAACTGGAACACAAACTAAACTCTTTGTTTCATAAGTTATTTTGGTGCTTTATCACAGCAGTAGAAAAATATTAAGGCAAGAGCCAAGATACAGACAGCTACAGGACAAGATGGGTATATGTTACATGTGTAAGTTTTTTCTCTGTTCTTGCTTACCGTAATACAATAGTTGGGGGGGGGGTTAAACTAATCTGGGATCAGTTGCTTACTAAAAAAAAAAAGAAAGAAAGAAATTTCAGGTGATATTAAGAAAAACATAATCTATACAAGATGCTTAAGACATGCTCTGGCACATAGGAAGCACCTGATAAATAGCCATTACTGTATCCTAATTCCAGATATGGAAGAATGGCTAACTCCTTAATTTCCTGAAAGAATATATAAAATCTGCTGCTAATTGTTCTTTTTAATAAATGAGAATGAAATGTAGAAGGGAGAAAAGAGCTTCTACATTTCTTTTTCTCCTTCTGTTCCACAGAAACCAAACCAATTCCCAAATGGTCATCTATCTCCTGTTCCCTCTGTGTTACCCATATGGTAGGTGATGACTTTGTTACACTTCCAGACAGGTGTTCTTCTTAGGTGTACGCAGAGGTGCAGTTGCTAAAAGACTGCCATACTAGTTGATACACAACAGAATCCTTAGTCCTGTGATGCAGCACTGCAAGGGCTACTGAGGCGCATGCTGGGTGTTTCTGAGGTGCTAAGTCATAAGTGACCCAATTTGGCTTGTTGCCTGTACAGGGTCCTAGGCCACCAATATTTTATCTCGTTCCTAGTACAAGGCATTGATTTCAGGGTTGGAACCCATTGTATCTTACTGTAAATAACTCTTCAGGGTACTTGTTCTCATTTTCCAAGTGATAAGCAGAAGCAACTTATTACCCAACTTGCCGATAACACAGCTAACTCAAGAGGACTCTGTCTGGCTCCCATGGCCACGGGAGTCTTAGTTTTCATTGGATTAAATGCTTGTTCCTTGACTGTTTGTAATGCTATGTTTCCAAAAGTTATTTTCGAAAAGCCTGTTGTACTAGCTTTATGGTTCCAGCTTGTCTCAACTGGTTGAACAGTTTCAAAAGAGGAGCAGAGTCGCCAGCTCTGTGAATAATTAACTGGCTGAGTTTGATCTCTGGCCTAAAATAGAGCACTGAAGTTGACTATTTGCCATGAAAGGAAAGGCAAGGACGACACTGTCCCTCTCTTAAAAGCACTTTTCAATGCCCAGATAGACAAGAAGACAAGAGAGACTCTAGCCTCCCTCTGCCCACTGTCTGCTAGGTAAGGTCTCTCTGCCCACGGTTATAAATTAGCTCAGCCATATGCTCTTTGAATCCAAGGAGACTGCAAGAGGTTTTGGAAATTAAACACTCTTAAGCTTAAGTCATTATTTGCTGTGTGACCTTGGGCAAAGTTACACAATTGCCTTCCTCAGCTTCTTTCTTCTTTGTAAATGTCTACAATGAATATCTAATGTTCCACAGTGATGCAAACATTTTACATAGTTACCAACCAGCTGAAATTCTGTACACTGCTGCAGCAGGCTTCTCTGGGTCCCATCTCTACAGACTTATACTGGGATAGTTGTGTTGTAGGGGTGTCTGTAGGAGTCACTGAGGAAAAGCCCAATGGCTGGTGAGGTGGGATGAAACCATGACACACACCTGGTTTCAGTGGAGCATATATTTACTAGCTGGGATGGAAATTAACGGTAGATTAACAAGTACGGCTATACAATTGACAGGGGGCTAAAATGTGTCTTTTGCTTATGAGTTTGCATTTCCAAGGACAGTTTCTCTGTGGGTATCTTAGGTGATTGTGAAAGTGAGACTGCTTGCTTTTCCACACAGCATTACCTCCAGTCAAGGAACTAATACACAGCCACAGAAGAATAGCAGACACTATGGAGGAATACTTCTTGATGGCTTTCCCAAAGGTTTATGCTTAGCTGGCTTTCTGCTATGGCCCAGGAAAACCAGCCTCAGGATGGCACTAGTGGATGTGAACTAGATCCTCTTAACTAACAATTAAGATAAACCCCGCAGACCTGTTCACAGGTCAGTCTGACCTAGCCAATTCTCCAATCAACATGTGACTCTAATCTGTATCAAATTGACAATTAAAGCTAACTAAGGTGACCCCCAGATGTTGTTGGCAGCAACGTGGTATAGGAAAATGGTATAGAATCCTTAAGAAGGTGATATAGGAAATCCTTATGTTCAATGGGTTTTTGTCCTTGAGAGGGGTTGTGGACCCACATTCATTCTGGTTCCTTATTTTGAGAGGTGCTTTTCTATGGCAAGTTACAGGCAAGAGGACCTTCATCAAAGCTAAGGGTGATGAGAGTCTATGTCTCTGAACTTTTGTGTTAGATTCCTGTCTGTAACAACCTGAGGGCGTCCATGCTTGTGAGCTACACTTCTCATCTACTAATATTATCCCAATACTATGCTATATTTTCCTAATATTCATATTTTATCATATGAATTTCTAAAAACATATTCAATTTCTTCCAATGACTAACTTGTTTTCATGTAATTTTCACAAGTGTTCCAGGATGGTACTCCTGCCTTACATTTTGATGAGAAACTTACATTTCCCAAAGTTACAATGGTTGGGGAGTGGTAGACCCATGATATGAGTTGCCCATAAACAATGGGATAGGCAGACATTGAAACAGGGTAGGAGAGAAGATCTTGGAAAAGAGAAGTAAGTCACATGCATCTGTGGGAAAGAATAATGATTACTAAGGCTAGACAGTTGGGTTATTGAACAAAGATGACATTCAATGTATCCATTTACATTTTACAAACAAAATACAAAATAAATGGTCAACAAAAATAGTCAAAACAGTTAGACACAAATCAGTTTTTTTTTTAATTTTTGACTTTACTTACTTATTTATTCTATTTTTTGAAATAGAGTCTCACTCTGTAGACCATGCTGGCTTTGAACTCATAAAATAAGTGCTGGGATTAAGGTTGCACACAACCATGCCCAAGCAGCAAAACCAGCATTCTTTGCACATAAAACAAAGTTGTTTCAAGCCTGGTGCAGTCGGAGCACACTTCTTACCTCAGGGAGGCAGAGGCAAGGGGATCGCTGTGAATTTGAGGCCAGCCTGGTCTACAAAGGGAGTCCAGGACAGCCAAGGCTACACAGAAAAATTGTCTCCAAAAACAAAAATTTAAAAAAGGAAAACAAAAACAAAAACAAAACAAAACCATTTCCCAGGCTCTCCTGATGATGAAATGAATTAGCATTTACAAGCAATGGGGAAAATATACAAACACAATGAAACTTATTCTCCTTACTCCAGAAGGATGGTAGTAACACTTTAAGGAACAGTTACACAGGTCAAGTGAGAAAGCCAGTGAGTCCTCATGTAGAAGCACATCCTTTTGTAAATGAGTGTTGACTTTGCTGCTGGACCAAAAGTGGCCTGTGCATGTTTTGCGCTTAATCCAATCCTGCTATGGAATTTGCTCGTCCATCCTTATTACTCGAGTGTTGTTAACTTCTAGCTTTTAATCTGTTCTTCCCAGCTAGCATGCACTGTTGAAATATTCATTCTCTGTTCTCTAATAGTCTTTTTAATTTTTTAAATTTGTTTACTTTATATCCCAACTGTAGCCCCCTCCCTCATTGCTTCCTGATCCCATCCTCCCTCCCTCATGACCTCTCCTTCCTTCTCCTGGGCCTCAGAAAGGGGAGCCCTCCTCCCATAGCATCTGACCTCAGTCTATCAAGTCTTGTCTCGACTGTCTCTCTTCCTCTGTGTCCTGTCAAGGCCACCCCACTAGGGGGAAGTAATCAATGTGTGGAGGCCAGAGTCCATGTCAGAAGTAGTTGCTATTCCTCATATTATGGGAACCACAAGGAGTCTGTGCTGTCTATCTACTACACCATGCATGATCCTTGGTTGGTGCATCAGTTTCTGTAGCACCTGCCTCCTCAGCCAATATTTGTTGGCTCATTTGGTCTCCTTGTGGAGCTTCTGACCTTTCCAGATTTTTCTATTCCTCACCTCCTCTATAAGACTCCCTGTGCTTCACCCCAAAGTTTGGCTGTGTATCTCAGCATCTGCTTGGATCTCCTGCTGGGTGGGGTCTTTCAGAGGACCTCTACAGTAGGCTCCCTTCTTGTTCTTTCTTTTCAGCTCTTCTGGTATCCATTTTATTTGCTCTTCTGAGTGAGAATTAAGCATTCTCCCTAGAGTCCTCCTTGTTATTTAGTTTCTGTAGGTCTGTATATTGTAGTGTAGTTATATTATTTGGCTAATATCCACTTATAAGTGAGTATATACCATGCTTGTCTTTCTAGGTCTGGGTTACCTCACTCATGATGATCTTTTCTAGACCCATCCATTGGTACGCAAATTTCAAGATTTCCTTGTTTTAAAGCTGAGTACTATTCCATTGTATAAATGTACCACAGTTTGTTTATCCATTCTTTGATTGAGGAACATCTAGGTTGTTTCCAGATTCTGGTTATTACAAATAAGGCTGCTATGAACATAGCTAAGCAAATGTCCTTGTTGTGTGGTAGAGAGTCTTTTGGTATATGCCCATGAGTAGTGTGCCTGAGTCTTGAGGTAGAACTAATCTTAATGCAGGGCTATGGATATACACCACTCACGGGAACATTTGCATTTAAACTCACCCATTCCCTTCACCCAGGAACCCTCTCAAACCTGTTTCTAGTCTAACATCAAACTCTTTCCTTCATATAATATCTTCCCCATCACTTAACTTTCTTCAGCCAAAACTCATCCTTTATGCTTTCCTTTTCCTTTACTCTGAGATAATTTCTTTCACCATAATCCATCTGCAGATCTACTCAGAGTCCATCTTGAACCTGCCTGGTTTATTTTTTTGTTATTTTCTTCTGCTGTTATTATTAACTGTGGAGCTACTTGAAATGACACTCATTTATACTCTTAGTCCCTTACCCCCAAGTAAAAGCATCACAATTATATAAACTACACTGAGATTTAAAAAGTCATAAGCCAGATCAAGTTGTGCCCCCAATAAACATTTTAATAGATTTTCATTTTGAGTGAAAATCAAATCAAATACTTAGCTGTCATGAAATCCAAAGATTTATATGTTACTGCCTGCAATTACACTAATTCACCAATAAATGTATATTGTATATATGAGATGTTCTGGCAGTTAAGAAGGAAAACAGCAGGCAGAAGTCCTTGTCCTTACAGACAAACTTTCAGTGTAATTTTTCTATCTTTTTAACAGTGACCCACAGAAGCACACTTCAGTTTCTGTGTGTGCCTGACCACATAAGATAAGGTAAAAACAAAAGCTTTGTCCAGTATGACTGTTGCTAAGATGCCTCTGACACACTCTGATGTTTTCCCATGGGATTTTATTACCAAAAACCAAAGTGAAAAATCTGTTCACAATGATTTCAGCTGATTATTTGATTCAGTAGAACAAGTCACAATGCTCATCGGCCTTACCAGGTCTCTCCTGATACTGGCATTGTGACCACAGAAGGCTCACCTATCATGTAAGATTTTTCTTTCATATTTCAGACTTCCCATATTCCCGTATTTGAAACTTTCCCAAAGAGATGCGTTAGCTTGCTGAAATGCCCAATGACAAATCCCAGAAGAAGGTAGAATGTTACTTGGCATATGACCATTTTTCTCATGCCAACCTTTTCCAAACCCAACTCATTTGAACACAGGACTCATGATACCAGAATGCTTATTCTCTGCTTTCCCCAAAAGTATCATCTGGTTGCCCCACCTCACTTTAAAGAATCTCAGCTTTAGAGTTGGGTGGTGGTGGTGCATGCCTTGAAACCCAGGAGTTGGGAGGCAGAGGTAAGCAGCTCTCTGTGAGTTCAAGGCCAGCCGGGTCTGCATAATGAGTTCCAGGAGAGCACAGCCAGGGCTATACAGAGAAACCCTGTCTTGAAAAACAAACAAACAGTGCAAAACAAAACAAAAAAACTAAAAAAAAAAAAAAAATGCTTTTAATATCATTTCATTATGCAACATTTATCCTCCTCAGTTCATCTTCTGTCTCATTTCTAAAGTAAGTGGTTCACGTGAATGTGAATTTTTGCCTGTCCCTTTCAGACCACTGACCACAGCACTGCACTCTGAACAAAAGTAGCTGCTGGAGACACACTCATTGGATAAATAGGTGGTTTGGAGGATACGTACTTGCCAGAGTCAGATAGCCTGGAGATGTGTCAGTTAAAAAGACTCCGTCTGAGCCAGGTGTTGGTGGTGCTCCCCTTTAATCCCAGCACTCAGAGGCAGAGGCTGGTGGAGCACTGTGAGTTTGAGGCAAGCCTAGTCTACAAAGCAAGTCCAGGACAGCCAAGGCTACACAGAGAGACCCTGTCTCGAAAAACAAAACAAAACAAAATAAAAGGATTCCACCTGAAGGCAACAGAGGATTTGCAGCTCTAAGGAATGGATTCACATTTTCCTTTACTAACCTCCTAACTGTTACGGGCTCAGTTGTAGTCCCAAAGTTCATATGCTCAGATTGTGAAGGCATTTGCGCAGGTTCTTTAAGGAAGCAATCAAGATTAAATGAAGTTATTAAGACGAGTTCTAACTCAGCCTGACAGCTCTCTTATTAAGAAGAATTTAGACACAGAGAGAAGGTCGTGTGAAGAAGACACAGGCAAAGGACAGCCATGTGCCTCTGAAAGGACGAGCAAAGATTCGTTTTCACATGAACTTCCTATTCTAAGGTCAGAGATGGAAAACGAGGGTAAGGAAAGATAAACGTCAATGGGGAATTAAAACACTAGGTTAAGATGGTTTCAAAAGCACTCACCATACAGGAGAGGTAATGAGAAGAATCTTTCTATACCCCTCCCTGCCTACACCTGCATCTTGGGTTTCCAGCCTTTAGAGCTGGCATGAAATATTTCCCGTTGCCTTTGTCACCAGTTCCATTAGACAGAGGAGGAATCGTGAGACATTTTTACTGCACCTTCGTTTGTCACTTGAAGATGCCACTTCACTCAGGAATCAGCTTTGCAAATTCTCATTTGCAAATCGAGACCCACAATAGGATACTAGCACAGATTTATTCTCATTTGCTCCAGTCAAGGTTTTTTAACTCTTAATTTAAAAATACAGAGTTTTGGAAGTTCATTAAAACCTGGCAAATCAGATGGCACAAGAGTCCACACTGCCTTGACCATCCTAATAGTCCTTGGAACTAGGACACTTGCAGGATAGGTGGAGCCAGGGTGGCTGTGGGCCTCAGGCCATATACTCAGAAGAGGGAGAATCATACTGCTGTTATTTCCTTTAGGCAACTGAATTCACAATCTAAACTCGCAGGTTCCCAAGACCAAAGCAGAATTTTACAGTGCCACTTGACTCTCTCTCCATTCTAACATGAACCAAAGTTTTGAGACAATCTCTGCATCAAGAGTCCCCTTTGGGTCTTGTAGCCCCACATGGACTTAGGGGCACAGGGACTTAGGGAAAGCACGGCACCTTATATACAGGACCTGACTGCTGAGTTCCATGTAGCCACATTGTACGTCCTAGCTTCATGCCCGAAGCCTTCATGAAGTGCTGTGCTTTCTCCATACCTGTAGGTTCTTTCTGCAGTGAGCTGCCTCTTTCCTCCCAGCTAGAGCCTCTCAGGGCCTGTCCTCACCCTGGACTATGTCCAGTATTTCTACATAAATGAGAAAGAGATTTTAATGGTAATTTTCACCAATTTGCGTCTTTGTTTGGACCCTTCTCCTTTACTTTTCTTAACTGTCACATCTTTAGCCTTTTACCTCTGCAAACCACAGCACATTGTGGACTTCGTAACGCCTGACACAACTGAGAAGCTTTGATGCACCTGCAGACTGTTAGCTCAGCCTTCTGCAAATATCCTACACAGGGTAGAATATCTTAAATCATTGCCAAGTGCTTGTGACAAAAGTCTGCATACTAAAGTTTGCATAATTAACAAACTAAATATATAATATATTGCTAATAATACATATATATGATAAAAAACATCTAAAACACACTTTTAGGTTGAAATTAACATTTTATTGGGAATCCTGTATTTTATCCAACTATTTTAAACTTAATTCCTAAGGAAATCTCTTAGCGTAAGGAGTCTCAAACTTGCGCTCACTGAGACTCTCTGGAGGTCTTGTTAAATCAGACAGCTGAGTGTCTCTCTGACATTCTGTGGCTTCATAGATATGAGCTAGGCCCAAGAACTAACTTCTCCAGCAGATTTTCAGGTAGCATAAATCTGGCTTGTTCATGAGCCAAGTGTTGAGAACAGCTGTCCTTGAAAATGGAGAAAAAATAACGTTCAGTCGAGTTTATGAAGGCATAGGTAATGTGGTGGGTTTGTGTGGTGGTTAAATTTTATTGTCAAGTTGCCCATGTTGAAAGATAGTGAGGTACATGATGGTGTGTGTGTGTTGGAGGGAGGGAGGATGGGGGTAGGAGATATTTCCAGAGATGATTAACTGAATACCCTCTCTGCACATGGGCAGAATTATCTCATGAACCAGATTCATGGGATAAATATTAGGAGGATAAAGAGCAATGAAGCCACGCATAAGCATTCATTCACTTCCTGATGCCAATGGGCCTAACATGACTAGCCACAGCATGTTCCTGCTCCATGCCCCCTCACTAGGGTAGATTGTCCCTTAAACCATGACCCAAAACAAATCATTCTTTCATTTCTACCTTCCTTCCTTCTTTCCTCCTTTCCTTCCTTCCTTTGCTTCATGTCAGGTATTTGTTCACAATGAAAAGAGTAACTAGTAGCTATCACAATAACTGTAGCATGGAGAGATGAATAATAAGCATCTTCACCTATTTCATAGCATTTTCTGAAGGATTAAATGGGTTTACAAACAAACTCTGCTTTTGGTAGAGCCTGGTACTTTGGCAAACTACACAAGGATGAACTTTTATTATCAATATCATCATAGTGCCTTTGCCTCCAAATTAGAAATGTGATAAAATTGTTCTTTCCCTGACCTTAATTTTCCTAGCCATACAGAGTGACCAAGAAATGTGAAAATGATATTATAATGACTAGCTTCAGGTTAAGAAAATAGGAAGCATTGCATATGAGATGTAATTAACTAGAAAGGATAAAAATTCATAGGATGACAACTGCCTAAAGTCTTTGGCAAGTATTCAAAAAGTTAATCACAGAATCACCATATGGCCCATCAGTTTTACTTGTATTGATATTCCCCAAAGAAAAGGGTATAAATAAGAAATTCAAACAGATACCTATATGCCAATAGCCAGAACATCAATTTCCCCAGCAGACAAAGGATGGAAATAGTCCAAATTTCCATCAATGGATGAGTGGGTGAACAGCATGTGGTACAAACCACAGAGATGTGGTCCAACCACATTGAGGAATGAAGAACACATAGTGCACTACTGCTGAACTCTTGTGGTGTGTTAACCTAAAGCATCTAGAAACGAAGGTCTGCATATGATATGATTCAATGAAAGATGCAGGCTTGGTATATCTGTAAAGATGGAGAATAGACTGGCAGTTTCCATAACCAGTGAGAAGAAGGCTAGGGAGTGTCTACAGAATGGATATGGATTTTCCATTTCTACATAAGGAAAAGTCCCAGAACAGCACAGTGAGGGCTGGGCAGCACAGTGAGTCACATACTTTCCTCTGGAGTGGATATTTGAACTTTTTAAATGGTGAATTTTACAGAACACATTTTACCTCTATTAGAAAGCAAAGTGCAAAATAAGCCCCTGAAAATAGAAAGCTTGCATTCTGTTTGTTTGGATTTATGAGACCCTAGAAATCCAAGAAAATGTAATATTCCCTTGTGCCATCTGGATCTGGTGACTTCTCAGCTGTACAGCAGTGATCTGAGGCCTGACAGTGTAGGCACCAGTATGTACTGACTCTCCTCACAAATGCCTCCAGTGTGCATTGACAGTTCTTCCTGTGTGCCTCAGTTTCCTCATTGATAAATCAGTTTTAATAGTATTTTAAGGAGCAGAAGATAATTGTTTGCACTATATAGGCTTTAATACTGCTAAGCCACTGTGGACATAAGGCATACTCAGCAGGTGTTTGCCAAACACATACAGTCATCCCTTTCTAACTATAGACAGCTGGTTCCACACATACTCAAATTTTAACATGCTCCAATCTCTTTTATAAATGTCATCAATTGTATGTAATACCCTATACACACACACACATGAACACACACACACAACATCATCTGAGTTATACTACCTAATACAGTCCAAGTGCTATGCAAATTCTCATGCTGAATTGTGTGGAAATGATGACAGGGAAAGAATCTTTACATTATAGAGGCAATTATTTTCCCAATATTTATAACTTGTGATTGGTTGAATCTGCAAATGTGTAAGCCACAGACATGTACAGTTGACCATAATTGACCCACTAGCTTTAAGAGCAAACATGGTAGATAACTACAGCAAACTAGCACAAGCCAATAGGCTGCAACATCATTAATGTTTTATCTTATATTTCTAACACTCAGGGGTCAGACACAGGTCATATGTAGACTAAATTCAGGTAATCAGAAATGCTATGTTGCTTCTGTAAGCTCCATGGTAATTCTGTATGTGTGCCTTCTCTACTTGTAGAAGCTGCTTGTATGTGTTGGCTCATGGCTTCTTCCTCTATCTTCAAAACCAGCAGGTGGATGTTGGCATAATATTCTTGTGGACTGTGTGCAGTTTATCCTTGTTCATTCAAACGCTGATTTTTCCACCCTTCTCCCTGGATCAATCCAGACATTGCATTGTGATGTTTATACTAAGTATCTCCAGTTTCAAGGTTTTGTAAACATGTCACCATTTGTTCTTTGTGTTGTCAATAAAAACAAACTAGCCAATGCTGAGAAATAACAGAGAATAGGGTGGGGCCTCCTGATCCCATGAGGGGTGGAGAAAGAGGAGGAAGGAAAGGATGGAAGCACAAGGAGAGACTGGGAAACATCAAGAGAAATAAACTGGGTCCAGGAGATGATTTAAAAGCAAGTATAATGTAGGAAATCTGAATGGGAAAAAACTATCCTAGCATGGAGGTTTAGGTTGGAGTAATTATTGCGGAGCACTATGCTATACGCTAATTAAATAGGCCCTGGCCTTTCTGTGTGGATATTTGGGTATAAAGTGGGTTAAGGAGTAACAGCTGATTTCACAAAAGTAATACTACAATATTAAATATTAATAATCATTTAACTGGTAGACCATCCTCTAATCTCATTAGATCATTGGTTGCTCCCTATAGTCTTATTATTAAAGGCCAAATAGAAGGAGGAGAAGAAGGAGGAGGAGGAAGAGGAGAAGAAGAAGAAGAAGAAGAAGAAGAAGAAGAAGAAGAAGAAGAAG
>OU015748.1:85427846-85461905 GCA_907169655.1 Acomys percivali | reverse complement strand
TGTGTGTGTGTGTGTGTGTGTGTGTGTGTGTGTGTGTGTGTGTGTGTTCATGCCTGTGCCTGATTGTGTGCATTTGTAGGGGCCAAAGGTTGATGTCATGTGTCTTCCTCTACTACTGTCCACATTAGTTTTTGAGGCATTCTCTCACTGAGCCTCAAGCTTGTCAATTTTGCTAGCTTGACTGGCTAGCAAGCTTTAGGAAACCACCTATAACTTGTGAGGGTTGCAGAATCTATGCTGTTCTAACTAGCTTTAATGGGCTCCAAACTCAGCTGTCATGTTTTCCCAGCAAGCACTCTACCAAATGCACCGTGAGACCCCAAACTTTCCTTTCTAATCCTAGTCATTATTGATGGAGGCCTCTGAGGATTTGCCTTTACAGCTGACATTAAGATAGATATAGTTCAAATGCTTTATAACATAGTAATATTTGTGATCATTTTTGTTAGTATTAAGTATTAAAAGCTACAATATCATATATACAGAGGAGTATTTTACAAATACAATGGAAGTAGTGCATTTTGCAAAAGAAAAAATCATGTATTCCAGGAAGTATGTAACTCTCCTGTTTCTCAGGTTAATAAGCAGAGGCCACAGCAGAGAAATGCAGGTCCTTTGATTGTCTCAACCATATGTTGTGACCAGGCAGGCCCTTTCCCTTCAGTGCAGCATTCTAAGTTACATGACCAAAACCAAAGCACTGAATAGTGAGATAACCGCACCGGGACTTGACTGAGTTCTTTATTTCCCAAAAGATGCCTAGAGTGCATCTTTACAGCCATTTGTGGCCACTCATGGGATCTTTGTAGTAGTAGAAACTGGCAGCAGTGGTTCCCCAGCTGAGCACAATTCTCTTTCTCAGTTTTGACTCCCTGGCTGTAAAATCCTGCTATTCACTTCTCATCTAGCCGTGTCTGCCCACTTGTCTACTGTGCCACATTGGGCCCAGGCTGGAATCCACACTCCACCTCCTACCATAATTGTCCAAGGCTTGCATAGTGTTAACAGGCCAATCTCTGGTGCTGACATTAACTACCCCGCCCTCATACCTCCTAAATGCCATTACTATGTTCACCCGGTTCCATCATCACTATGAGATGGTGGAGGCTTTAGTCTAGCAAAGCCCGACTCACAATGCATCTAGCCACTCCATCTCTTGCTGAGGGGCTCTGCCTTTGTTCTGATCTGAGGAACGAAGCAACACATGAGGGAGTTGGAGAATTTCGTGGCTACCAGTGGGTGGAACAAAGACATTTTGAGAACAGTAAGGGCTTATTTGTTTTACTCTCCAGTCTTCCTGAATAAATGCGGCTGCACTTGCTTCAAAGCACCTAATCTCTCTCCCGCCTCTTCCAAGGTCAGCTTGTAGCATTTTTGATTCACTGGTGGAAAAAGCCTCTTGTACACTTCCCTGGACTCCGTTACAACTGTTGTTTCCTGCTTTGTCTATGTAAATGGAAGTGACTACGGATGTAGTTTATCATTGTACATTAAGCACACTATAGGATCTGGGGAACCTCCTGGCTAAGGACTTAGCAAATATCAGTCTTGTTGGTGACTTCATGATCCTTATCGTTTGTACTTGTGTTTCTATCTGATTCTATGATAGGACCACAGGCTTCTCCTTGGCCAGTGGCAAACTTTAGTTAAATAGGTATATGTTGCCGGGCGTGGTGGCATACGCCTTTAATCCCAGCACTTGGGAGGCAGAGGCAGGTGGATCGCTGTGAGTTTGAGGCCAGCCTGGTCTACAAAGCAAGTCCAGGGCCAAGGCTAATACATAGAGACCCTGTCTCAGAAAAAAAAAAAAATAAGTATTATGATTTCTTTCTTCATTTACCTACCAAGCATCAGCAACTTACAGAGCCACCTTTATTATAACCTGCCCCATATGCATCATTTACCCTTACAAACAAGTTTGGGAACTGGATCATTTCATTTTTTTTTTTTTAACCAAAAAGATACTAGTGTTCTGGCTCCTAGTGAGAAAGACATATGAAAATTACATCAGAATCAAAATACAGTGATTTCTATCGGATCCTAACAAAAGCCAGGAAGACATAATTATCACACAATTGTCTGATAGTCACTATGGCAAAAGGCTCTGGCAAAATCACAAGTATACACAGAAGCCGTGCAATCTTTTACCAACAGAACTATTAAGACAGTGGAGTGTGTGTTCAATGTCTCTCGGTAATTATTGAAGTTAAGGATTATTACTGTTTCTCAAAACCTATGTTGTTAGGACTGCCCTTTGGCCTCAACATGTGTGAGCGAACTCAGTTTCGCATGGCACATATATCCCCACTACAATGCTCTAATCCCCAGTAAGTGTTACTCGTCTGCAGAATCTCTGATTGCTGGCTTTTTTTTTTTTCCCCCCAGATTGACACAAGGCCGACCTCAATACCCTTTGGCTCTACCTAATACTCAGGATTGAACCTCGTTGTCACCGCAAATGCATTTATTCTGCAAATTGCTATATTTGTTTAATAAGCAGTTTCCCCAGTAAATTCAGTAAAAGGAAATAGAAGCCTTTTGTGCACCTATTCTGAGCCTGTTCTTTTTAGAGGTCCTTTTAAATGCTTCTGAACATGTCATTTTCCCACATTAAGCAAGCTAAGGCCACTTAGAAAAAGTAGGAGCAGCAGCCTCCATCAAAACCACCAAAGAATTAGTGTGAATTCCGCATTAGCCTCCCCTCCCCGAACTTTGTATCATGAGAACTATGAGACTAAAGATTTCTACAGTGGGGAGAAATGGCCGCTTGCTGCTTGGCCTCCTTTTAACCTTGTTTAACTTTGTTACAGCTCCAGCCTTTTGACAAAGGCTGAACCTTTTGAGACCGTGATGGGCCTCCCAAGTGCCTTTTATTAAAGACAGGGTTTCTCTGTGTAGCCCTGGCTGTCCTGAATTGCTTTGAAGACCAGACTGGCCTTGAACTCACAGAGATCCACCTGCCTCTGCCTTGCCTCCCGAGTGCTGGGATCAAAGGTGTGTGCCACCATGCCCAGCCCAAGTACTCTATCTTAGATGCCACATCTGTTCTACCAGCTGCACATACCTGTATCCCTTGTCATGCCAACAGTGACATGTGATAAGCATGGTTGTGTCAACTGAGGCTGTGAAATGAAAGGTTCAACACAAGTTGCTGAACACATTGTAGACTCCATAGTAAGTGTATCTTCTGGCAACACTCACTTTGTATTGAAGACATGTGGTCATAGGACACTTTCCATAAGCATGCGCAGCATAAAGCAATGGGTGGTTAATTCCCATGTGGTTAAACACAAGAGTTTAGGCACTAAATGAATCCAGCAAACTATTCACTAAACAATGTAAGGATGACACACACTAATCTTACAGTAAGCTGAATAGCTTGAGTTAAGATCAAAAATTGTCAAAAGGAAAGGTGTATATATGGAGAAATGAATGTAATGAGCTCTAATAATAGGTGGTTTATTGAGAATCCTCATAGCGTTTTTCAAAAGATCTTGACAGCTTTTATTTTAATAAGACAGCGAAAAGGAAATGGCTTAAAAGATGTCATCAATCTTTTATTTAACTAAGTACTGCCCTTCATTTTGAAGGAAATGATACAATTTCAAACTGGAACCTCCTTCTCTGGAAGTGGTGAAAGAAAACTGATTTAACATATAACCTCCAACAAAATTAGTTTCTACAAGTTACTGGGAAATAAAATGCACGAGGAGTATGTAACCTGACAGTAACTCTTCACAGGCTACAGACTTATAACCATGAGCAAAACGTAGTAAAAAGAAGAATAAAACGGCCAATTTATCATTATCCTGATTGTTAAACAATTCGCAAATAAAAGCTAATTTTCCAAACAAACCTATTGGATGACTACAATCACACTCGATTTTATTTTAATTTGTTTTTAACAATGGCTAGACAAACGCATAATATCAAGAGTCTTCAACACATTGGATCTCATTTGAAGAAAAAGAAAGAAAAATGAAACAAGTAGTCCTTAAATTTTCTTAGCTTTCCATAGTATATGTCATATAAAATTAAAGTTTTGCTTCCAAAAAAATATGTTTTCACGTGGTTGTTCTTGTCCAATGGTGCCATGAGGGCCAGGAGCACCAAAGCTTTGAGAAGCTTAACCACTGAGCCATTTTCATAAAAACTAAAAATTTTCTTCAAGATCTGGAATAAAGTCTTCTGCTAGACACTTTAGTGTTACAAAGTCATTTTAAATTAAATGTGGAATAAAAGCTACAAAAGTACCAGTTCTTTCAATACAAAAAGTTGTGTAGCTGAAGTTGTAGGCTTCTTTGACATACATAAGCAGTCTCAATAAAATATTCTCAGGTAAGAAAATAGAATTTGTCTGCTTTCTTTTTGTACATGTTCCACAGGGTCCTGCTCACCCCTTCCAGGGCTTCAGAAAAAAACAAACAAACAAACAAACAAAAAAAACCCCAACAACACTGGAATCAATCTTTCCTTCAAAGAGCATCCATAATTCACAGTACAAAATAGCTCTTTGTCTTATTCCTAAGGAGAGACAAAAATTATTAAATATTTTTCCTAAAGTGCGAGATGTAGCCATTGCAGGGACGTTTAAGTAGAAGATTTCCGCACCACACTGCTGTCTTTAAAGACCAAGAGATGACACGACACACTCTTTTAGACCGTAAGTTGACATGCTTTTCTTTAGAGAGGTGGTTCTACCCTTCCTAATGCTGGGCGCCTCCCAGACCCCCAACCACAAATCATTCCATTGCTACTTCATAGCTGTAACTTCACTACTGTTATAAATTGTAATGGATGTGTCTGATATGCGACCCCCAAACAGGTCACAACCTATAGGCTAAGAACCCACTACTTCAGACTTCCTAACCCCTAAGGAAACTTCCAACAGACAGTGCTTCCTAGGGATTCCATATTTGGCATTACAGGTACCTATCAGCACGGCTGGCAGGCACATTCCAGAAAACTTCACCTGGAACAGCTGTATTTAAAGAGGAAGACTACTAGAGGTGGGGTGGTCTATAAGAGCTCTTCCCTTGGCGGCATTTGGTGTATTGACACAGATCACCTGGTGCTTGGGGGCTGACGAAGAAGGCAGAGCTAGGAGGGAAAGCAGGAAGAGTTTGTTACCCCACCCAGAGCTGCTGGGGACAGCCATGGTGCTTCTGTCCCTCGCGTTGTCTATGCAGTGGGCATCGACTTCCATGTTCACCGACGACCTGAATCTGTTAAGACACAGGAGGGTTCACCTAAATGTCATCATCCGTGTTCATCACTGTCTGATGTTCCATAGACAGGACCACATTAAACAGAGAGCTATGAGCACCTAAGACACAGAAATCAGGGCCACACTCTCAATTAGAAACTGATTCTTCTCCAATGTCCCAGACACAAAGCTCATCTTTAACGTTCAAATAACAAGGACTTGTTTGGTTAACCGTTGCGAAAGCAGGAAAAAAAAAGGTGTCATGCTGAGGTACTATGAAGATCTAGGCTTAAAAAAAAAAAAACAACAACAGGATCTGAATTCTTAGGTCTGAAAAAAAGTGTGATTTAGACACTGCCAAGCAAGAAACTCAACAATGAACATGGCTTCAAGACACTCAGGTATGATTTTGTTCTAATGGCTAAGAACTAGTTCACAAAACGACTGTCCAGTGCGTGCAATGACTTCGGGAGGCAGCAGAGGCCTTTACCTGTGCTCAACTTCTGAGGGCAGTTGACAGACAGCCCATAAGCACTCTATAGCCAGCCAAAGGCCTGTCCTCTGACAGTTCAGGCAACAGGCTGCAGTGGTCTTAAAGCCTTGTACCAAAGTGTATGGAAGTTCAGCGGCAGATCCAATTGCTACCTGTTCAATCTGCCACCAACAACATTCCACCATCACCAACCTATGTTTGGGACCGACATCGAATCTATTCTGACTATGCTGTGTGGTGTCTCTGACTGACGTCACCACTCTTAATTAAGAACAGGCTCTGAACAGGATATTCTCACACACACACACACACACACACACACACACACACACACACCAACAAACAAACAACTGGGTCCAGAAAACAAGACTCTCTGCACCATGAATTAAACTCTCATCAGTCATGGATGGCAAAATCACCTTAATCTTACGACAGCCTAAGATTTACCGCCAGGCAAAACAAAGCACGGTGAGGAAGGTGGACCAAGGAGAGAATAGCACACACACACACAAAAAGAACCCTGGGTCCGGCTTTGTTTTTAAAGGATTACTTTCACCATTCAGTAAGGGGATAGAGAGAGATTTAATTCTTGCCAGGGCACCGCTGGCTGATTCCCTAGAGGATACTTTATGGGGTGGAACAAACCAACCCCATCTGTGACCTGCAGATGAACGCGCCAAGCAGGTTTAATTAGATCAGAGACACAAAAGGCTATTGCCTCCCTTGATAACACCACCAGACCTCTAAGAGTCCACAATAGCAGGCCAAAAACAGTGGCAGCAGAATTCCCTGGCTGGCCCTTGACAATGATTTACTTGTAACTGGGAAGAGGTTGGGAGCCAAAGACTCCACTTAGAGCCAGCTTCCCAAGAGGAGGTTCTTGGGGGGTGGGAGGAGGGAGGTAGTAAAATCTGTTTGTAGCCTGTAGCCTGAGTTTGCTCAAGTATTTGTTGCACTTAATACAGGGCTGTTTGGCTTCGGTCTGCTGCTCCCAGATCTTGTGGTTTCAGCAGTCCGGTGCCCCTGGAATCTCATAAAACAAATCATTTTAGACTTTAGGATCCCAAACACAGCTCAGTGGGGGAAGTCCATAAGCAGCTATCCCAACAGACCACAGCCACAGCGGCTCCTCCCCAATCCCCACTGGCCTTTGTACCCTGCATCCTTCAAGATAAGAGTAGGTTGGGCCTCCGAGGCTAAAGGCTGTGCTTATGTGCTCTGAGATTTTCCCCAAGCCTGCTAGTATATGAAGGGTTGAATTTGCTCCCAAATCTGTCAGGGTTTATGCTCCAAGCAAGTTCACAATTAATCTCACCTCAGAAAGGAAGGCAGACTGAGAGGACAGGAAGAAAATGCTCCCCACGGTCACCCACCAGCCAAAATGTTTCTACCTGCTCCCACAGTCTCCTTCCTCCTCCCCCATCCAAAGCCGGCCTCACATTCCACCAACTCTGCAAACTCTGCATTTTCCAAAAGGCCCAGGAATACCAAATGGGGCCCACGTGAAGAGAGGAAGGGGGTGGGGGTGCGGCCGCTGCAAACAGCTCCCTTTTGCAGCTCTGGGCCCAGGTCAAGTATCAGTGCACCGCGGAGTCTGCATCCTCTTCCTCCTCCGAGCCCGGTGCAGGGAGGCGTAGGGGAGACGGTGTAGTCCGAGCCGCTTCGCTGTCGCCCTCATCAGGCTCAGCCGGGTGCAGGTGCGTGGCGAGCTCCTGTAGCACCGCCGCGCGTCCGATTTGGTCGTTGCGCCGCTTCTCCATGATTAAGTCCTCCAGGCTCTGGAACTCCAGAGTGTGGCTGCGCTGAGCCGAGAGCTGTATCTGCAAACGGTAGGGCTGCTTACCGATGCGCAGCTCGCCACCGATCTTGAACTCGCGTTTGCCATAGCGGCACCAGGCGGCAAAGCTCTCTGAGTTGCGCCAGCTGAGCTCGCGCTCCTTGGCGCCCACGTGGGCCAGCGCGTTGCGCACTACAGCGCTAGGGCTCAGTGGCTTGTAGCGATACAGATCGTTGACCACGCGGCCGCGTCGGCCTTGGCTCGCATCTGTAAGGAAGCTGTTGCTCACCTCCAGTCGGTGCAAATGCACCACCTGGAAATTGCCCACGTAGACAGCCCAATGCGGATACTGCGCCTGCGACACAAACTCCACTAGGTCGCCCGGACTGCACTTGTTGAGCAGGTTCTCGGGTGTGTAGGTGCTCAGCGCAGCCGACCCCGGCGCGAAGCTTTTCTGATAGATGCACTCGTCGCGATAAAACACAGAGCATTCCACCTCATGCTGCCGCGGGTCATAGGGCTGCGGCGTGGGCAGGGGAGGTCGGTCCCCCGAGTCAGGCAACGCTCCGCCATCAGGCCCCTGGGGCGGTGGCTGAGGTTCCACGTCCTCGTCGTCATTGGAGAAAATATAAGAGACTCCGATACGGGGCCCATCGTCTCGGTCCACGCCGGTAGGGTCGGCCGTGGGAACTTCCTTGTAACTTAGATGGGTCAGTTTCTCCACCTGATTGCCCATTACGCTGTGGACACTCGTTCACACGACTTCGAGAGGTGAAAGCGAAACCACCTCCAGAGTCATTGGCACTGGTCCCCGGGCAGGGGCTAAAGCCACCTGTTGGGAGACAAAACAAGTAGATGTTTGTAGGTGCCACTCTAGAAAAAGATGTTTGTTTCTGGAAAAAGAACCGGTGGGGGCCGAGCACCTGAAGCCATTTTACAGGGGGATCTGGGGTGGGGGGCGGCGAGGTTCTTCGCGTTTCCCCACCTCTAGGATCACGATTACTGGAGACATAGCCTGGCCGCCGCCAAAGCCCATTGCATCAGCTGCCCCGACAGCTTCCGCCCGCGCCCTACCTGCTGACCCTGGGCAGGAGCAGGGAAGGAAATAGAAACTTTATTTCAATACCCGTCTCTTTCCTAACTTCCCCTCCCACTCCGAGTCCTAACTAGCCCACAGACATCCCTCAATGCCCTCACACCCTAGGAACTGGCGAGGCTCCCACGGCGTGGACGTGGCAGGTGAGCCACCTTACCTAGCTCACCTGCGGCAAGTCCTAGCAGCAGCTCGCCGGCCCCTCCCCCGCGCGCCAGCCCAGGGGTTCGGATTACCTGCGCCGACTCACAAGCAGAGAGGTGGAAGCCCTCGGGGACCGGGAGGGGCACCCTGCCGCACCAAGACTTCTAGGGTGAGTTTTCAGGTGTGGGCTTCGCAGTGTCTCCTCTCCGGGTGCCGGCTACGGAGAAGCTGGGCAGCGGGTAAGGACGCATTTCTCACTCGCCGCCCCCCACGGCTGCGTAGCGTCCCAAGACTTGAAGATGGGAGCAATTCCTGTTCACGTTCGCTGCTGCAGGACCCCTCACCAGATCTCCGGGTAGGTGGGGCGCGAAGAGGCAAGCAGAAGGAGGTAGCTGGGTTTCCCGGGGACAGCCGCTCCCGCTCGGGCTAAGCGAGCAACAAGCGCCGGAGCGGGAGGGACGGGATTGTAGATCCGGCTCCAGGGCGGGAGCGCAGCCCGTGGCATTTAAAGAGACAGACTCTGGCTCCCAGAGCTCGGGTCTTTCCTAGACCTGGCTTGGCTTCATGGAGCCCCTCCCCTCCCCGCCCACTTTGGCTGCCCCGCCCTTCCTGGGCCCCGCCCCCGCCGTAGCGGGTTTAAATCCAGCTGGTAAATAATCGTCTACCCACCCCGGGAGCAGCTTCCTGCAGCGCCCAGAGTCCACTAGCCTTCCTATTTTTCTGAGTTGGGCTTCTGAGAGGAGCTGGAAGTCAAACGCCACCTGCCAGTAAAGAAATGCAAAAGCCTAAGCGAATTTGGTTTCTTCCTTGTCGCCTTCCCATTTCTTCTTAGATGGAATATCTAAAGAGGGAAAGACTGACTTTTCTTATCCAGACCGTCTTTGTGACCTAAAGGATTCTATGCTGCAAGAGCTAAAGAAATACATCAGCTAAAACGTGTGTCTAAAGCAAGTAATATTTTGGGACAAGAAGAAACGGTATAATACAGGACTTAGACTTAGTTACTGGCTGACTCCCAAAAGCCATGGTGACTAATAGGTGTCCCTCTAAGTTAAAGTTAATTTCATAGCCTTCTTTGTTTCCAGTTTTGTTTTTGTTTGTTGGTTGGTTTTGTTTCTAGTAGTGAGAGAAAGCACACAGAAATGGAGTAGGGGGTGTAGAATTGCCTAATTGTCCTTAAATTAGAAACAAATTAGCGCAGGCCCCTGGTGAATTTATTCCCTTCCTCCTGATTTAAGAAAGGGAAGTGGCAGCCTTGTTGCTTATTAACCTCCACAAGAGGACACTTTGCCCCCTGCTGGGTTCATTTCTCTACCCCCAACCTAAACTAAACTACTAGAATGATTTATTTATTTAATAATGGGTCAGAATGGATGGCGCAGAATTCTCAGTGCCACTCACAATGGACAAGCTTAGGAAGCACCCAAACAAGTCCACGGTGCAATTCAAGACCTGCACCTTGTTTTCCACCGACTACATTTTTCCAAGTAGCATTATTATTTATTCATTCAGTGTATACCAACCAGTGGAAACCGGGATATACTAATGCTACTATGAACCTTTTTTAGTTTGAGAGGGGAAAACAAAAATCAATCTACTTATGTACCTCTAAGCCAAAACAATCAATATTGTCAGGGTTGTGATGGAAGTTAGTCCTTCAGCAAGCCTGAGATCACAGTGTAAGCTGTACCAAAAGAGAGATGTGTGTGTATCCTGAAGACTTCATTTCAATATTTTCTGACTGACTGGAGATGTATGAGGTTAGGAGAGCAGTTTCTGGACCTTTGAATAACATGCTGCGTGGGGGTTGGGGGTTGGGGGTTGGGGGTGGAACACAGAGAGAGGAGTGTTACACTTAGAACTTGTCTGTTGAATGGGGTTACCTTATGTCATGTGTGCTAGTTTGCCCCTGGATGACACTGGATTGATTGGCTGCAGATGGATCTGTGGAAGGGAACAGTTGTATAGTAGGTGGCTTCTAGCACCCTGGGTTCAAGTCCTAATGGGTAAGAAAGCTAGACTTCCTTGACTTGTCTTTCTTTCATTATCACAGTAGTGGCTCAGTTATTCAGTTGGCCCACTCCAAATCTCAGAGGGAACAAACATCACATCATCTTACTTAGTAGTCACTCAGTTAATGAGGGCTTAGATGAGGGAGGGGAAATTTGCCACAGACCGAGAATTATATTCAAAGGGCTGGATATAAGATCCATGGTGGAGTGTTTGCCTAGAATGTGCAAGGCCCTGGCTTTGATACCACCCATACCCACACCCCACCCTCACTCCACCCCTAACCTACCCCCACCCAACTCCTACCCAACTCCCACCCCACTCCCACCCCACCCCCACACCATCCCCACCCCACTCCCAACCCAATCCCACCCTGCTCCCACCCCACTCCCACCCACACGCACAAGGAAAGAAAGATAAAAAGAAAAATAAATGACTTCCTGGTTTTATGAGGCAATCAGCAAGTGAGCATGTGATAGCTTTGATAGCTAGTGTCTGGCGCAGATACTTTTTATTAATGAATGTCTGGGGCTCAGCCTCCATCTGGCCACCTGGAACCCTGGGTCAGAGGTTACACAATGGGTCCAGAAAAGGCTTTGTTCAGCTCAAATAACTATTTAATGATACAACTGTCATTAAAAACCTGTGTGTTATCTCCGGGTGTTATCAGGTTTAATGAAAAAAACTAAGGATATAGGCCAATTAGGCCCATTACCAGAATGGTAAGCAGCAAAGTTGGGGCTGGGATAGCTCCATAGCTAATGACAGTGGTGGGTGGCTGCTTTTCAAAGGAGTGCTCTGCAGTTGCTTCTAGACCCCTGTCCCTGTCCTGTCACCTCACCTACAGAGGTCTCCCACCTGGCCCCAAGAGTCTCTCTGCTGACTCAGTTTTTCATGCAATGTACATATACTTCTTCTTTTTTAAAAATTTTATTTATTTATTTATTTATTTATTTATTTATTTATTTTTTGTACACATACTTTTTATCTTGTCACTTGATTCTCTGTAATTCAGCTCACGATTATATGCTATTTCCCATTACCTTCTAATTCATAGATTTACTATTCATGCATCTATTACTTATGGTTTAGAGGATGGAACCTAGGCCCTTGCCCACGCTAGGCAAGCATTCTACTGTTTTCTCCCCTTTTCTTCGCAGTCTTTTGTTTTGCGGAACAGTCATATGAAGTTGTCCAGGCTAGCACTGAATTCCTTATGTAGCTAGCCAAGGTAGGCCTTGGATGTAAGCCCTTCTGCCTCAGCTTCTCAAGGTGAACTGTGTCACCTGGCCCAGCTCTAATTCAAATATTTAATATTATTTCTTTTATTTCTATGTTTTTAAATGTATTGGTGGTTGTTATTATTATTATTATTATTATTATTATTATTATTTTGGTTTTCGAGACAGGGTTTCTCTGTGTAGCCTTGACTGTCCTGGACTCACTTTGTAGTCCAGGCTGGCCTCTAACTCACAGTGATCTGCCTGCCTCTGCCTCCCGAGTGCTGGGATTAAAGGCGTGTGCCACCACGCCTGGCTTTTGGTTATTATTTTTAATTCTATGTATGTGTATATGCTTGCATGGGGTTTTGTTGTGAGACACCCGATTTTGGTGCTGACTATGGAACTCTGGTCCTCTGCAAGAAGAGTAAGTCTTTTTACTGCTGAGCTATCTCTCCAGTACCTATTCCCTCTGAAATAGAGAATTTCACTCAAAATGTGTTCCTGGAAGATATATATTAGATGTGTGTCAGTCATAACGTCCAGCACATAGCCTGCTACATTCTCCTGTCTTCCAAGAACTCAGTGCAGTTGGGGACACAGACTAATAGAGTCTTTAGCGCTTGGTGACATGTTCTATAATAACAGGAAAGAGATGTGACAGAGGTGGAGTGAATCTCAAAGCCGGTCCATTGGGCAAAAGGCTTGCCTCTTGAGATTTTATGCTGTTGGGTTAACAAAATTCTAACCTCAAGAGTTACTACCACTGAGTGCCCTCTCAGAGTGAAACCTTTATGGAAGCCATGTTGTCTCCCAAAAAGGGAAGATGGGAGATCACACACATCTGCTTTACTTCTAGGCTGGTGCTTTTTCAACCTCTTGTTTTTAAACAGAGGCAGAATCTTTTATGGCATTTAGCAAACACTGGAGTGTGCATTCTTATCCAGCTCATAGAGTGTTAGTTACTGTGGCCTTCGTGTCGCAAATGGAGGAGGCATGTGATGAACAAGCATGTGACAAATGAGAGTGCCTGAGAGTGACAGGGAAATGGCTCCTTTACATGCAGTAGTCAAGAGGGCCCCTCAGGAACTGGAACTTGAACTGAGAGGTGCAGATAAGAAGGTCTGCCATGGGTATCCTCTCTGGAAGGAACACTGGGAGCAAAGCCAGAGGTAAGGTAGAGTTAGGGAAGAGGAAAAAATAAGACTGGGACTGGAGTGCACAGCAGGCGGGGCCAGGAGATGCTGATAGAGGCAGGCAAGCCTAGAGACTCAGGTTGTCCCTCTGGCCACCCAGAACTGAAGAACAGGAAAGGAAGCAGGTGTTGGGGATGACCCAGATGTGAGAATAAGAAGAAACCTCATGAACCAAAACTGAAGCCAGTGAAGACACTTCCTCAGTGACCATTGTACTTGCATTTGGGTTTTGTTGTTGTTGTTGTTGTTGTTGTTGTTTGTTTGTTTTTTTTCCTTTAGTGTACTTTGTAGATTTATCATTCAACCACAGAATCCCAAATTTCATATTCTCCACACCTCCTCTAAGAAGAAATGAAATAAAAACAAATTGTCTAAGTGCCTCTGTCTAAGGCACTGAGGAGGAGCTGAGAATTGACCTTTCAACCCCAGGAGCCCTGGACTCTGAAGCTGCAAGTGGAGAAAGCTATTGGGTTGAAAAGTATGAGCCTCTCCCCACCAGGAGATCAAAGAACTATGTGGTCAGGCAATCTAAACTTCTGCCTGTCCCCAGGCTGGACCTTAGGCTCCCCAACATTATAGCATTTTCTGAAAAGCATCTTCCTCTATACCACCCTATATCCCAAAACCTTTAGGCTGATCTGTCCCCATCCTCCCTGAGGGTTTTTGGCCATCCTGGAAAGGGAGCAGTGACAGAATGGTGGAATAAGTTCATATTCCTTGTGTTGGTCAAGGGTATGATGTTAGAGTTTTCTCTTCTCTGTGCGAGGCGTGGTTTCTCAGCCTTTCTGGTGGGGCTGGTGATCTCTGTCTCATCATAGATGATCAGGGGAAAACTATGTGCGGAAGCCCCCTTTAGATCCTAAGGGCCATGCACATGCTGAGCAGGGTTCCCAACCCATGGAAAAGCCAGGTGATGACTCTGGATAAGGCGTCGAACTGCTGGCTGTGGGCTTCATTGTACTAAGTCTTCACAGGGTCCTGATGCTTCTATCTCCCCAGTTAGCATGCTAAGTCCATAGGAGTCCTACTCATTAACAGGAAGAGGCCAGAGTCAGGTATGAACCCGCTGTTTCCAAGTCTGGTTTTCACACTGATTCGTGAAGAACTGGGGGAGGGGCACAGTGCTCCCATCCTGTACGTGCCTGTTGGCTTGACATGTAACCAGCAGGTCTGAGTGACCAGCTTGATTTGGTTTGCCAGGACCTTGCATGGTTTTAGCTGGGAGTACTTCCTGGCCAAAGGAAGTGGTGACTGTGGCCATCCTGACAGGTGCCTCCCTGTCCTAGTCATTGCCCCTCCCTCCTCTAGCGAGGAGTTACCATGAGAGCTGAGTTAGATATGTTGCAGGGATGGTGAAAAGAGGGCGAGGGGAGCAGGGAAAATCAGGTGTTCAGAGACCTGGCTTTTAACAGAGACAGGGGCAGAGACAGCCATCCAATCAAAGAGACTTTTCTTTGAACAATCATTCTGGTTTTCTTGTTTGGTTGGTTTTAGTTTTGAGTCCCGTTCTCTGAGATAGGTGATAGCTACTGTACCCACCTGACCGTGGAGAGCTATTCACCTGCCGCTATGTTCTTCCACCCAGCCTGCCAGACTTTGGCTACAAAATCAGCGTGGGAGCATTACATATCGACACAACCTCCAGATAAAGGAGAGAGGTACCAGCAGCTGCCTAATCATGAGACTTTTTTTTTTTCCTGTTTCATTTTCCCTCAGATCAGCAGACCAGACTCTTTCCTGGTCTGGGCGGTAGCTACTCTGTGTATGGACAGGGATGAGAAGGAGGGACAGAGGGCTGCACCTGAGGACTGGGACCTCAAGCCATCCCTCCTGATGTCCATGCATTTCTCTTGATTCCAGATTGTCTCTGAGAGAGAGGAGATGGAGCCGGCCCCTCCAGCCAGCCCTCTGCTTCAGGGGGGCCCTGTGATCATATTGTTGATGTTGCTGAAAGTGTGATTTTTGCTCAGGAGTCTGAGCTTGTAGCCGGGCTCCTGCAGGAGCCTCATGAAAGATGCATTTTGCCAGGCGGTTCCAGGGGAGAGGCTGGCTTAAATTACAGCTCTACCAATCCAAATATTGGCATATCTGCAAATCCAAGTGTGAGGATTCAAAAAGAAAACTCTAAATTTCAAGAATGTTGTTTTGCACTTCTTGTGTGCAAAAGGGAAGATGAGATGTTCAGAGAGGAGAGACTGTCAGCAGTCAGAGGCCTCAGCAGAGCACAATCCACCTCCTTCCTCCTTTTCTTTCCCTCTGTGTGTTCTTCATGACTATAAGGAGACAGGCTGCATTTATTAAGGGTGACATTCTTCAGGACAGGTAACATAGGTTATCCAGCATGTGGGACACAGGAGAGCTCAGCAATCTACAGGATGAATCCCTGTCTGTCCTCCTCCATCCACTTTGCTGGGCCTAGGATGAAGGCGTCTCATGGATCAGTAACTGCGCGACAGTCATTCACAAGCCAGCAGGGCCAGGGATCCTGGGATCCTGCACCGCTGTGAGGGAAGCCAAGTTATTGCTCTGCTCAAAAATCCTCTCATGACTCCATCTGCCTTAGAAAAGGCCAGGGAGTTTCTACCCTAGTCTCCAAGGACCTCCTGCTAATTGTCTTCCCATCACCTCAGACAAGATGGCCTTCCCCACGGCAAGCACACTTCTCTCTCAGAACCTAAACTTTCCCCTTTCCTCTGCCTGGAGTACTCACCCTGTAAATTCCTATCATCCTCTTTTCAGTCTTCATTAAGATGCCAGCTTCCTGACACGCATCCCTGATGATATTATTTAAAAATCCCCAGTCTTCCCATACATGCTGTTATGTATTGCAGTGACTTAGATGTGTCTCCAAGGACCCCTGTGTCTGAGGCATGGTCATTACCAAGAGTATTGAGTGATGGCATCTTTAAAAAGTGAGACCTCCTGGAAGATGGTTAGATCATTGGTGGCACTTGCATTGGAAAGAATTATGATAATTCTGGATTCCTGATTAGTTCCCAAGAGGGGGAGTTTGTTATAAAACAGCAAGCCTGAACTCAACATCTCTGTTTGGCTTCCTGTCTCATCATGTGATCTCTCTGATACACATGCTACAGCTATGGTGATGTCATCTATCATGAGGCATGAACCAAACAAGATGGCACCATGGTCTATATCCTCTAAAAACTGAGTAAATAAACTTTTTTCTTTCTAAATACCTAGCCTCAGGTGTTTTGTTATATCCATGGAAATGAACAATCATAATCCTTTTCTGTTCTGTTACATATTATTTAACCTTCTTACTTATTTCCTTTTACTATTTTGTATATATTAGTAACTTGATTTGATTGTCATAGTTCACATTTTATAGGCTGAATGTTATTGGTACTTGCTCTGTTCACTGGGGGAAGGTAACCCAACTCCTAGGAAAGTTCTTGGTACATTCTAGGCTCAGTAAACTATACTGGAATGAATAACTGAAAGTATCTTTACGGGCCATCTCTATTCATCTTCACAGTATGAATTCTTTTTAGTTTAGAGGGAATATCAATTCCAAAATTTAGTAAGTAAGTGCCTATATTGTGTCTAGCACAATAGTTTAGATATTTGGGCTTCAGATGGGTTTTTGAATTAGACTGAAATGCGTGAAGAAATAAACCTGTGCTACCTTGCAGGGTATCCACTAGGCAATACGGCTACTGGTTATCTGACTTAAATGTGTCCATGATGCAAGGTGCTCAGTGAATTGTGAGAAGTAGTGGAACAAACCAAACACAACACAAAACCTTACTTAGTATATTTATTATATGTGGAAATGGTGATAATTAGATTTTAGGTTACACGGAGTATATTACTAAAATCAATATCATCTGCTTCTTTTCCCCTTGAAAATGTGGCTGTTATAAAAATGTAGATTGCATCTGTGATAGTTGTTTGTTGGGTCACATTTCTCAAGCTGTTTTCATTGGTCTTCTGTGGTTGTCTTCAAGTGCATTACTCCTCAGACTCCAGAAAAAGATGATGACCCTGTTATTCCTTTTAAAACAAAGATGCATAGAGTACATCAGGTCCCAAAGGTCTTAGTCTTAGTCAGTTCTGGTTATTATAACAGCATTCTATATATTTTTAAGAAGGTGTGTAGGGGGTACAGATACAGAAAGTTATTTCTTATGGTCTGTATTGGAAATCTGAGAAGGGATGTGTGCTGGTTGATTTAGGGGGGGTTGTTTGTTTGTTTAGTTGGTTAGTTTGTTGATTTTTTGAGACAGGGTTTCTCTTGTAGTCCTGGCTCTCCTGGATTCACTCTGTAGACCAAGCTGGCCTCAAACTCAGAGATCTGTCTCCCTCTACCTCCCAAATGCTGGGATTAAAGGCGTGCGTCACCATGTCCAGCTTTGTTTATTTGTTTTTTTATCCTCTTGACACAAGCTATAGTGATTTGAGAAGAGGAAACCTCAATTGAGAAAATGCCTCCATTTGATTTGCCCGCGGGCAAGTCTATTGGACTTATTTTGAATAATGACCAATTTTGGTGGTGCTAACGCTCAGCAGGTATTCCTGGGTTGTAAACAAGAGCTAACTGAACAAATCAGGAAGCTCAAGCCAGTAAGCAGTGTTCCTCTACTGCCTTGGCTCCAGTTCCTGCCTCCAGGTTCCTGCCTTGAGTGGCTACACTGACTTCCCTTCATGATAGAGTGTGATCAGAATATGTAAGCCAGAGCAGCTTTTGGGGTTTAACACAGTAATAGAAAGCAAAGTAGGGCAGGTGCCAGCATGGCAGGTTTCAGGTGAGAGCTGACTTCTGGGTTGCAGGCTGCCATCTTCTGGTTGTATTTCTTAAGGCAGACAAATGGCAAGAGAACCCTCTGAAGTCCTATAGGATGGCACTAATTCCATACATGAAGTCACCATCCTCATAGCCTAAGCACCTCCCAAAGACCCTACCTTTGATACCGTCACATTCTGTAGCATAATACCTAAGTCCTACACTTTCTGACTAAAGCTCATAGCTCCCTGAAGAAGCTAGAGAGGCAGTTAAGTGAGGAAGAATTCCCACCGGGATTGAGTTCCTTTGAGCTGTGCATCGCTGTCAGGGCACTCAATGTGAACATGTTGAGAATGTTCAACTGCCTGTTGATTAAATGACCTTCTGAGTGGCATTTGGCTTCTATGTGGAAACACTTATGGAAACTGCAGCTCGATCTGATAACTTCTTTCCTGTCCCTTCCTCCCTTCCTCCCTTCTTCCCTCCCTCCCTTATTCCTACCTTCACTCCCCTTCTTTTTTCCTTGTCCATCAGCAACCTGGCAGTCTGGTTTATACCAGACTCTATGGGCTGCCTTGACAAGAACCACTTTAATGGGCCGGCAGAGAGGGATTTAATAGACTAAAGAGAGCTTGAGGCTCACAATTCAAAAGTGGTGGTAAGTAACAACAGCTAGAGATGTGACGTTCAGTGCTACCGTAATCTGCACCTTAAGAACTCCATATGCATCCCCTTGGTCTTGCATGGGAAGCAGGCTATCGTTGCCATTTCTTCGTTTTACAGATGAGAAAATGAGGAAAAATAAGTAGCTTACTCGTGGGGCCACAGCTAGGGTTTTGAACAGTCCACATCAAATACCAGGCAGTGCCGTGGTGTGGGCTCACCTTTGGTCAAGCTCCTCTCCCCAGCCCACACACTAAATTACAACTAGTATAGCCATAGCTGAGGTCATCGGTCTTCATACTTAAAATCTTTCTTTGATTCTTGGATGAGTCACCTTCTCAGCCCCCATTCACACCCAAGTCTAATCTTTTCCTTTCTTTTTAACTTCATTTCCTTCTCTTTTCCTACTTTGTCCAGTTGCCCCAGGCCTTGTTTTTCCGTTCACAGAAAGATCATGGTTACCTCTGGTCTTGACAAGGCTGTTTTCAAGACCTGGGGAGCTCTGAGTCCCACACATTCCTAAACTGGATGCTTTGCATTCTTGATGCCTCAACTGAAACTCACCCTCACCTTGCAGGCACCAAGCAAACCAGGGTCTTATCTACCTTCCTTCTCCTCAGCGCACTGTCTCCTTTGCAATATTTTCTGGCCTCCCTCTTATGCTTCCCTCTTACTTGCCCATCTAGGAAACCAGTCCTTGTCTAGTGATGTAGCTTATTGGTAGAGGGCTTGCCCACTTAGGAGCCCACTCTATGAGATGCCACATTTGTGATCTCTACATTTTAATATATTTAATATCTAATAAATATATGCAGCATAAATGAATTTCTCTTTGGATGATCCAGATAGTCTACTATGGGGCTAGGGCAGGTAGGAGAATACCTTCTTCAAACAATCACTCTGACTTTTACATATTGATCACTTTTTGCCAAACTGAGATGTTCAGTGGAACCAGAGGAAGTTAACGATAAATATAATTCATGATGGAACATAGATGAGGAGGGGGAAGAGAGAAAGGAATGGAGGGAAGGAGAGAGAAAGAAGGAGGAAGGGAAGAGGCAGGGATGGAAAGCAAGAAAGACGCATGGAAGAGAGGGAGGGAGGGAAGGAAGGAAGATGAGGAAGAGAATAATCAATTACTAAGAATAAATTAAAAGAAGAATTTTGTTGAAGTTTGTTTCATTGGGAGTTGGCTGATAGTATTTTTTGTGACTCAAATGAGGGGTGTGGTAAAGCTCTTTCTTCAAAAAGCCAGGAATTGTCTTTGGTATAAGGTGAGGAGCCTATGGTTTTTTAGTGCATCCCAGTTGAACCTGGCAACTGGGTTCTAGCGACTGAACACCTATGTGCTATCAGGCCTTGATCTCGTTACTAAACTTGATATGAAGAAGAACTAATGCCCAGCTCTGCCGTGTAGAAGCTCTCATTTCTATCATCCCAAGTGGCACTTGGTGGTCAGTAACATTTGGCTGTAATAGATTAGTGAGAGTATAGAAATAAGTTATGGAAATCCACTGAGGATGCCAGACAAAGAATAGTTAAAGGTTAAACCAAAAGTATAACTACGAAAGCTGCATTTACTTAGCTTTTGCAAATCAGAGTAGACTAACTGCTAACTCACAAAGAGGAAGGAAGCCTTGTCTCTGAGGTCATTGCAAGATTTCTTCAGGATTTGTGCCTGACACTGTGTAATCTAATTTAATATCCCTACATTTTGACAGTGCAGGCATGTCACTATGAAAATACCCATGTGTCCTGGCTAGTTATCTATTAACTCGACACACCCAGAATTTGCAAAAACAGTGTCAGTGATATCAGACATATCAGATCAGGTTGACTTGTGGCATGTTTGTGGGCATTTGTCTTAATTATTAGTTAAGATAGGAAGACCCAGCCATTTTTAGGCAGCATCTGTCCCTAGACACGGGTGGCCCAGAGCAATATAAATGATGATGCAGCTAGCTGTAAGCTAGAAAGCAAGAGTGTCTTTATTGCCCCTTTCATCTTGACTGTGTGCATGACATGGGTAGCTGCCTGACTTCCTGCCTGACCTTCAGGCAAATGATGGACTGCAGCTTGGAACTGTAAGCCAAATAAGCTCTCTCCTTCCCTGTGTTGCTTTCATGTCATATATTTGTCCCATCCACAGAAATGAAACTGAAACACCACCCTACAGCTGAGAAAAGTGAGTGGCCAAAAGGGACTGTCCCCATCACTGATGGCCAACTCTGGGTGTCATTGTGGCAGTATTATGAAACAGCTAGAAAATGGGAAGACATTACTTTAGAATAATTTTCTATCGGAGTAATTTCAGAGAAGATGGATCTGGCACTCAGTGGACGGAGTAGGGACTATCATCCAATTTGCTGGGAGCCAGAGGAACATAAAAGCAGCCCAAGTTGATTCGTATTCTCACTCTGCACCCCTCCCACTTCCATTAGATATCATATTCAAGCTCTCTGGTCTTTTGGGCTGGAAAAGTTACACCATGTCCTTGTCTCTATACTCTGGGCTTGGGTTCAGACTATCACATGGATTTCACTGGATGTGAGGCTTTCGGAGCTGGACCAAAGCATAGTACCCCCTATCCTAAGGTCCAGGCTACACACCACTTTTCTTGGTGAGGCAGGGTTGAAAGGCATGGGAAATCTCAGGGACATGAGAAGTGGGGAGGAAAGCATGCCCTCATTCTAGAATCCACACGAAGCCTTTGGCAGCAGCAAAGGAGACATTCTAGCACAATTAGCAGCTGCTTAAGGCCTTTCTCCTGCTCCAGCCATGAGTGTGCACTTTTCTGTGATTCTTACCAGGAAGGACATGTTCTAAAGCCCTTATGCAGCTCTTGTCAGATTACAATACCATACAAGGCATCTGAGGGGTTGCCTTGCCTATCTGTCTCACTTGTCTAAAGGAAGAGACTAGGAAAAGGAGATTCCTTGAAGCCTTTTGAGATGTAATCTGAGAGCCTAAAGGTATTTATGGCCAATGCTAAGATGACCAATTGCTTTGCCCTTCTTAGAGAAGTAAGTGAAATTGAGAAGATGACCACTCTTTGGTATGCATGCCTGAGGTGAAGGGTTTTATTGTAGATATGAGGAAGAAAACAGTCAGAGGCATTTGGAAGAGTGCAGTCTAAACTGGGCCATGAGAGGAGAGAGAGAAAGAGGAAGAGAAGAGAGAGGGAAAAGGAAAGAAGGCAAAGAAGGCAAGAACAAGCCAGCCAGGAGCCCAAAATGGCTGGGCTGTATAGGAATTAGAGAGGCTGGGGGAGGGGAAGGGAAGCTCAGTGGCTGGGGAGGTTAAGGGTAGGGCATGGGGGTGAGAAGTGATGAGAGTTAAGGACTCACTGAGAACCTAGTGATTTACTTTGTTACTAGGCACCTCATTTAGCCATTTGTCCAGTTTCTTTGAGACCTAACAGTACCCACGCTTGGGCATGCCTTGCTTTCCCTTACACTCCCTTGACAAATACATACTCTCCACTTGGGTATATCTCATTCTTCGACATGCCTTTCTTTTATGTTAAAATATTTTCATGAATATGAATGTAACAAAAATTACAGGGGAAAGTTCACAAATTTAAAAGAAAGCCAACAGGGTTATATTGGAGTATTTGGAGGAGACGGGGAAGATGGGACTATGTAATTATATTATAGTCTCAAAAAATTAAAAGCTAATAAAAACATTCCTGCAATACAGCCATATACTTTGTGTGGTCAAATTGGCCAGTCCTGAACTCCTTCTTTGGCCTGAGTTAAGGTCCCTAAAAGCTTATTGTAACTCCTTTGTCTAGTGACAGTGGCAGTGTAGAGCTGTGTTTCTGTCCCCTTAACCACTGACATTAGAACTTAACAGTCTATAGTTTTATGAATCTGTTCCCTATTGCTTCTCCTGTCTGTCTGCCTACCTGCTTACCTTTTTACCCGCTCACCTACTTACCCATCACTTCTTGGTTTGATCTGTGGGAAACCTTGATGAATCAAATCATCACAGTACAGGTGGCTTAACAGAATATGAACCAGTGCAAGACTGACTCTGACTCACCTGTACAGGTCACCTCCCCACTCTAGCCAGTGACCATCCTACTATTGTCCCAAATCTGTGACAAGAAAGAGTTATCTTTCTGCAAGGTGAAATATCTCCATTGGCAAAGCCTTCTTTATTCCTCTTCCTTGTCAGATACTAAGGTTGTGTGTCATCCAGAACAGCCAGCCCAAGAGCTATTGCTGCCTACCCAGTGAGATTTCAGAAACAGACTGAGAGGAGATGGCCCTATTGGGACACTGAGCCTGACCTTTCTATATAAGGATTGCCTGCAGTAGGATGGGGTGGAGGGGTGACCCAGGGATCCTGACTAATTTGACAAATGAATTAATTACCAAGGGAGGATGTGAATCATTAGAGCTCTGGGGGCATGGCAACACAGATAAATAAATTGAATTTCAGTGTGCTGTCCCGAATCACTGCATCCCCGTAGGCCCTTACACACAAATGCCAACCTGACCATGAAGGAGTCGGCCAGCTTGCCAAGGTCAAGCCCCTATTCGTACCAGGCAAATTCCCCTCACTCATTGCCACTGCAGATTGCCATGCAAATAGTCAAAGGCTAGATCTAAGTACACCAGAGTCTCCTTAGCTGCTTCCTGGCTTTATCCACAAGCCCTAGGAGGGCTTGGCGTCTTCATTCATTACATACATGGTAAATGACATAGAGACAGAATCTAACAGATTGATTTAGAATACTCTCCTCTGAAGGTCTCTAGTTAACTAGATTTCTATTTAACTGGAGTTAAGTAAAACCTGTCTAGTTGCATCCTTCCTTATTGAAAAATCTTTCTAAACTGTTAGTTCACTTACCTGCTTGGGATCTGGGAGTAAAATGAAAATAATTGTACTTTTGCTTCATGATCAGGTATTGCGCAGTGCTGGGTGGGCTTTCTCTGGATTCTACAGACAGACATAGACTAGGCTGAGTGACTTGCTTCATCATCCTCCAAACTAGCAGCATGGGTCTACCTGGGAACTTCTAGAAAACACAAGGTGACCCAGAACTGCCAAGATGTGTTGCACTTTAACAAGGTCTTCAGGCAATTTATGTGTGTGTGTGTGTGTGTGTGTGTGTATTGTGTGTGTGTGATTGTTTTCATATGTGTGATGTGTGTATATGTTTGTATATGCATATGTGTGTGATTATTTGCATGTGGGGTGTGTGTGTGTGTGTGTGTGTGTGTGTGTGTGTGTGTCTCGAGGCATGACTTAAAGAACAACCTCTAAAAACCACTTGCTTTTGCTCAGCAATTTTATTTCTCTGTGTAGCCTTAGGAGACTCACTTGAGGTCTCTGTGTTCAGTCCCTAATTTTTAAAGCTCTCATCTCACTGCACATTGGTGATTCTCCCTGACAATGTACCTAGAGGCTTAAAGACCGCTAAGCACTGTACATAGGTCTCTGTAGCAAATGTTCTTGTTACTGGTTTTCCAACTTTTTTTTTTTTTTTTTTTGACCCCTCGGCTATCCTCCTCATCTCTGAGGTTCAGGCGCTTAGGCCAAAGGGCTTCTTTCTTTACACTAAGGTCTTTAACTTGATGGTTTGTTTACTTGTTAACTATATAGAAGGTTTTCCCTTTCTCGCCTTCTTGAGCCTCCCCATGTGGTATTGGGGCCAACAGCGCTATTTACATCCCAATCACACAAGTTCTCTGCCCTGGAGGATCATCTATTTAAACTGACCACTCAGAAAGAGTGTGTTTACTAGAGGCCCTAAAAGGTCTTAGATCTGGCTCCCCAGGCAATCACAGCAGGGTTCCTTTGCTCCAGGGAGTCTTTTCAAGCATCTGGAATCTTGCAAGGAGGGGCTCCTGCAGCGGAAGAGAACAGCCACAGCCTCTGCTATAGTTTTTATTGTCTCCAGCCATGAAAGCTAAGGCCAGGGAAAAGTCTCAAAGGAAAGCGAACAGCTAGCCAAGCAGAGTTTGTGGGAGATTTACAGAGAAACCTATCCCCAGACACAGCTGCGGGATTTATAACAAGGCTGGGTAATTTGCTCTTGCATGCTAAGATAAGAGTAAACAAATTTCAAGCTGAGATGTTAGGCCCTATCTAGGGACGTCAGGAAGGATTCTGCGCCCTTATTGTTCAATGGCTGGTTTGATAAATTATCCCCGCGAGCTTGTTTCTTGCAGACTTTATCAAGAGGTCACACTGAGACCCAAGTGTTGAAGGTAGAGATGCCTTGCCTCAATGCAGACGCAGTTCTTTGTGCACCTCTGCATGTAAAAGCTCAGAGGTAGAAGCGGTCACAGCATTCGGAAGACCCTAGAAAGGCACTGTGCTGGTCTTGAGCAACGCTGTGAAACCAGCATGGCATGAGCATACATGTCAGAAGGCCACACTTGGCCTTGAGCCCTGAACCACACCCACAGCAGACCTGGCTCTGGAAATTAAACATTCTGTTTCTTGTGATTTCTTATCCTCTGCATGGAATGGACCTTCCAGTGGGCTGCTGCATTACATGCACCCGGAAGGGGACTGCAAGCCAACTCCTCTTTTGTCTTTGTCCTCATTGTTCGTAAGCATGCTCTGGGCACAGCTGATGTTTTCAGAAACAAGACATCTAGAGCTCTGAAGTTAAGTTCCCCTGAAAAACATGGGAATGAAACTTAAAGTCTGGCAAATGTATGGGCTAGAGAGATGGGTCAGCGCCTAAGAAGAGCCATATTCAATTTCCAGCATCCACATGGTCTGTGACTCTAACAGGGGATCTGTCATTTTCTTTTGGCCTCTTCAGACACTACATGCATGTGGTGCATGGACACCCATTCAAGCAAAACACTGGTGTACATAAAATTAAAAAAAAAAAAAAGGTTAAAAATTAGAAAATTAGCATCTGGTAAAGTAGCTTATTTGGTGTTCTGGGTGTGTTTAATGATTTCAAACATTCTGTAATATTATCTTATTACTCTCACTTCACAGATATTGTAACCTAGGCTTCAGAAATAGGAAATTAATTCAATCCAGAAAATACAGCCAGAGTTACTGTAGGTGCACTAGGGAGCAGCAAATGTTGATAGTTTTAACACATTTATCAGGTAAGAAGACTAGTCAGGCCTTCATCCTGTCACCTAACTGGGGCAGGAGTGGGGAGTGAGGGGTGAGGGATGGGGGGATAGTACCTAGAAATATTGAGAAACATGACTGGAGGAAATTATCTTTTGTTTTTTTAAAGGTGGTATCTGCACCTACTGGGCAGAGTCCTGAAATGCCCCATGCCCATAGGATGGGAAGCAGCTATAAGAGAGGCTTCACTCAGAATGCACTCTGGTCTAGACAGTAGAGTAGCCTGGTAGTTTGCAGGCAGGTCTTTTTAATTCTTAAATGACCCTTTAAGGACCATCCCACTTTATCCATGAAGAAATCAAGACACCATGTGTTATGGACTAATCAACTAGCACCTAACCACCACCCCATCCGACCCCTGCCAAGTAAGTGGGGGGAGGGGGGAAAGGAGTAGAAAGGAAGGAAATGGCTGCTCTTAGATATGGTGGAGGAGTAAATTTATTGTAGATACATGGGAGAGCAAGCCAGAAGCAGAGACATCTGGGAGAGTCCAGAGTGGACATGATCCTGGGCCATTGAGGCTAGGGGGAAGAGGATAGGAGAGGGAAGAGAGAGGAACCAGACTCAGCAACTAAGAGGGCAAAGGGCAGAATAGGACTAGATAATCAAAATATCTGGATTATATAAGGAAGAGCCTCTGGAGGAAGGGCAGCCCAGCTGTGGAGTTTGGGGTATAAGGTGGGGTATGCTAGCCACAGCTTGTAACTGGTAGGTACTAAGGGATGTTGTCAGAGCTTGGCAGCCAAGTTAGCTTTGATATGTTAAATAGGCACCTCAGCCATTTGTCCCATGGTCTGGGACTTAACATTAATGAGGTAGCCATTCAATGTCAGGTTCTCTATGACTCTAAACATTACCCAGCACCCTAAGGAGAAAAAGAGCTGGCAAGCAGGTATCTTAAGAAAATGGCTTTCATTGATGGCTGCTTCAGGACCAAGTGTAAGCAAGGCTTTTTACATAAACGCTACTGTTGGCCCAGCTGTCAAGCCTCTAGTTCAACAGGTCAGGGGTGGGAACCAAGCCTCTGTATTGGTCCCTAACAGGTTCTCAGAGGATGCTGCAGCTGTGGCTGGAGGACTTCACTTTGACATGTATTGTTTAAAGTAAAGCTATTGAAATGGGGCCTCCGAAGAGCTTATGTGGTGACATGGGGTCAAAATGTGGTGAGAAAGAGCAATTTCATATTGTTTGTGTTTAATTTGTATGTTTATAATGCAATTCTTTCCCTTGTATTAGCCTTTAGGTTTTAATAAAATGCTTTCTGTGGAAGTTGGAGGTACAGTTCTGTTGGCACCAAGCTTGCCTAGTTTGCACAAAGCCCTGAGTTCAATCTCCTGCTCCACAAATACTGAGCATAGTAGTAGTAGCCCGCACCTGTCATCCTACCATTCAGAAAGATCAGAAGTTCAAAGTCATCCTTGGCTATATAGAGCTTGAGCCCAACTTGGGCTTACATTTGACCCTGTGTAATCAAAATACTTTTTGTAAATATCTGTTAACCTAATCTATTTTAAAGTGATAGATGGCCATGACTCTGTCTACAAATGCGCTAGAGAGAAATTCCAATCTGTTTACCTTATAGGATAACACAGGGATGACCAGAGGAATCCCCAAAGAAGAGACTAAATCTTTTTTTTTTTCCATTCTTGAAAACTTTTATTTCAATGAAATATTTATTTGAAATTTTTTGTGGCATTTTTTAAAATTGAAAAATAAAATCATTCATTATTACATCTCAATTGCTATCCCATCCTGTGCATCCTCCCATTCCTCCCTCCCTCCCTCCCTCCTGCTTTCACCCCATTCCCCTTCCCTATGACTGTGACTGATGGGGACCTCTTCCCCTTGAATATGATGCTAGGGTATCAAGTTTCTTCTTGGTAGTCTGCTATCCTTTCTCCAATTGCCATCTGGCCTCCCCATCAAAGGGACATGGCCAAATAAGGGGCACCAGAGTTCGTGTGAAAGTTGGTCCCCAGTCTCCACTTAACTGTGGAGAATATTCTGTCCCTTGGCTAGGTCTGGGTAGGGGTTTGATGATGACTGCACAAATTGTCCTTGGTTGGTGCCATAGATCGAGCAGCACCCCTGGGCCCAGATCTACCGATCATAGTGTTCTTCTCGTAGGTTTCTAGGGCCCTCTGGATCCACCTATTTCCCTATCTCCTATATTTCTCTCACCTTAAGATATCCTCACTACTATCCCATTTTCCTGGTAAGTGAAGACTTTCATGAGACATGCGCCTTGGCATAGTGTCCAGATATAAGTGAGTATATACTATTTGAGTCTCTCTGCTTCTGGGTTAGCTCACTCATTATGATCATTTCTAGTTCAATCCATTTGTCCACAAATTTCGGAAATTCCTTGTTTTTAATAGCTGAGTACTATTACATAGTGTAAATGTACCACAGTTTCTTTATCCATTCTTCTACTGTGGGACATTTAGGCTGTTTCCATGTTCTGGCTATTATGAATAAGGCTGCTATGAACATGGTTGAGCATATGTCCCTGTTGTATAAGTATTAGTCTTATGCTGGAAGTGATGGAGGTAAAATCCAGGTTCTTTATTTTGAGATTGCATTTGGCTGTGTATAATAAGTATCCACCTCACACAGATGCTCTCAAAGCACACTTCTGCTTTTCTGGTACAATAGCATTTCTCATGTTTGGTGACATTTAGTAGCCCTTTAGCACCAGGTCTATCATTTATTATTATTTGTTATTTCTCATAAATTTATTCTCATAAATTCCTTTTATATTCAGGTAAGGCGCTATGGCTCTAGTCATCCTATCTGTGTCTAGAGAGAAGGTAGGAAGAAGAACTCAAGTGTTTATCTGTTTCTGCTTTCTGGCTGGATACAAAGTGATCCACCACCTTCTGTACCATTACCCACCCTGGCTATCATGATGAACTCTGTCTGTTCAAAATGTTAGTCAGAGTAAACCTTTCCAAAGATGGAGAGAGAAGAACAAAGGAGGAGAAGGACAAAGGAGGAGGAAGAGAAAGGAGGAGGAGGAAGAAGAAGAAAGGATGATAGGAAGGAAAGACGAAAAGAGAGAAGGAGGGAAGGATAACAAAAGACTCAAAAACCTGGAGAAATGAACCACCATTATTTGCTTATAGCTGGGAGTCATCACTTCAGGCTTGGTTCAGCGTGATGTTTCTCTGCTTATCTCTCCTTGTGTCCTTCAAGCAGCTTATGATGACCTAGGATGATCATCTCAGGACTCTAGTTGGTGCTGGCTAATTGGCTGGGAAACCTTTCCCTAGGAGGCTAATATGAACTTCATATAGTGAAACATTCTAGAAGCCACGGCAGAAGGGTAAGTTCCCATGCCCAAGTGCTTTTCAAGCCTCTATTTTTCCATTTGCCCACATCCACTGGCCAAAGCAGCACCATGGTAAAACCTATGAGCAATCTTCACAACCAGGCCCTGGGCTAATGTGAACAGACCTAGTCAGTGTAATGTGTACATCAGGATTAACTTTTGGACCAGTTACTACGCTCTGCAATGTATGATTAAAGTAGACATGTACACCGTATCACCACTGAGTTGTATGTGTCCTTACGACAGCTGGAAATGTAGCCCAACACATTTATAAGTGATAGCAACATCATCACATCACAATGTCAAAAGATTGGGCAACTTTGCAAGGACTCATGTGTCCCTAGGCCTCTCCCTATCACAGATTTCCCTTTGGATCCATATTTTCCTCATTACCTTAAATACCATCCATACCCCAAAGCTGACCTCTGCTCTAGGAAGCACTTCCTCAGCTTCCCAGCCAGAGGGAAAATGGACTTTCTCCTTAGTTCTGTTCTGAGACTTAATGGGAAGAAGGAGCTAATTAATGATGGGGCAGATGCCTGCCCTGAGGCTAAGCAAGTGGGCTGCTGTGATTGGCAGTTCCCATTTGAACTTCATGCATAGGCAGACAAGGCAGAAAGAGGGGTTTGGTAGACAACCATTGTAAAAAATGAGCAGGGTGTTATTCTAAAATGAGAGACACACTGGCCAGACAAACAAATAGACACAGTGTTAGAATTGTATGAAGCAAAAGACTGTCTTCTGCAGGTGTCTCATCTGTTTTATTAGATGATGGGGAGGGCCTAGTTTTAAGGAGGATTTAGTTTAAGTCCACTTTCCACAGTCTCTAAGATATTAAGATATTACTTTGTTAAACCAATAAACACAATATCTCCTTTGAAAAAATGCAGACTATCATCCACTGCTGGCCCTGCAGGGTGGCTTCCGAGTGGGTGTTCTTTGTGGCAAATGTGCAATAGTGATTGCATTGTCTTGTCACTCATCTCCCCTGAAGTTGTGCTCGGAGCCAGAACACAAGGCAGAACAACAAAAGAGGACCTGGGGCCTTAATTGCCTTTCATCTTCCAGACTCTAAAAACACAACTAATGATGCTCCATACCAAGATCTATGCATATCAGATCTGTGGCAAGCGGAAAAACAGGAACCCACTCAGCCGTGCGCAAGCTGTGAGCCGTGCCTTCCAGTTGGGCGTTGTTGATGGGCCCCAATGCCTGTGGACAGAATATCAAGCCCCCTCCTTGCCTTTTTGTCTAGAGAAGGGGAGAGCAGGGAGAGGCAGATACTGAGAAATACGTGAAGGTGAAGGCATGTTGGCCTTCGGAGGACAGGACGCTAACCAGCTTCCACAAATAGCATTTCCTGAAAAGCTTTTCAGCAGGCACTGTGACATAGGTAGCCATGGCAATGTGATGCCTCTGTCTCCTGCTGCCAGCTCCTTTCCCAGGGACCTGAGCTAGCCTTGCCACCACTGGTTTCACAGACTCTTCTTAGACACAGCACTGCTCACAGGCACTCCTTAATTGGTGGCACTGGCTCCTCGCTGTCTGGTGCCCTGCGGCATTACACAGCCGCTCTACGCAGCAAGCATCTGTAGGTAATTGTGCTGTCTCCACTACAGTTAGCAGTCAGGCTTGGCTTCAAGGAGTTGTGGAGTTTACCTGGATTCACTGTTGGCAGCTGGACATGCTACAGCAGGATGTCAGAGGAATCTGCGTTGTGGCTTAGGAGTACAAGAGAACTCTGGCTCCTCTCTGTGTACCACACTTTCATACTCCCTGGTCATCAGTATATCTCAGGAACCAGGGAGGAAAGTGAGAATGCAGATGTATTTATAAGTGCAATGTGTGACACAGACTAAGATACTAATTCATATCAACATGCCCCGGGTACATATTTTTTTTTTTTCTGCGTCTACAGAAAAAAAATAAGCAGAAAATACAAAGTTCTCATATTCCTTTCCTTTGTTTTCCCATAGTATTAATATCATGCATGAATGTAGCACCTTTACTACTATTACAACTGATAAGCCAATATTGTTATATTATTAACTAACATCTGCTTACTTCATTAAGGCTCACTCTGAGGTGTACATTGGTAAATGTACAGCTTGTACATGTTACAGCATCATATGTAATACTTTCCTCCCCTGAAAAATGCCCTGTACTCAACTTATGGATTCCTTCTTTGTGCCCTTTAAACTTTGACCTATTTGATCTCTACCTGGTTTGCTTTTTTCTAGCATATTTTATAGCTGGAATTACAGGGATGGTAGAATTTTCAGGCTGGCTTTCAAGTGGTATCATTTACCATTCCTATATACCTTGATGGCACTGAGTGATAGTTTGTTGTATGAATCCATTATAATTTATTAGATGTAGATTATATGTACTCTAGGCTAGCCTTGAACTCATCATTCTCCTGCCTTGGTTGGGGTTATATGTATACCTATGGGCAATATGTATATGGCTGGATACATGGCTGGGTAGAGAAAAGCTCTTGCCACACAATATAAGGATCTGAATTCAGATGTCAAGAATCTCCATGAAAGATGGATGCTCTTATACAGGGATCTATATTCCCACTGCACCTACAGGAAGTAGGAGGCAGAGATCAATCAATCTCTGGAAGCGTGTAGGCCAGTTAGCCCCAGCTTATAACTACATAAGTGTCTAAGAGACACCATCTCAAGAAAGGAGAAAAAGAAAGGCCTGACACCCAAGGTTTTCACTTGGTGTTGACATGAATGCCTGGCATGCATGCACTGCATCCCCTACACAAACATACACATACATATTCATTTACACATAACACACATAGACATATGAATACATACACAAAGTATGGTTAGGAAAAAAAACTATCATTTTAATGACCGTGACTTACTTTGATGAGACAGTCAGGATATAGTTGTGTAATCTGCTAAGATAATGTGATCAGACTTAGATGGGGGGAGGTGAAGTGAAGGTAACTGATTTATAATAACTCCCTGCCCCATGCACGATCCACTTTAAATGGTCCATCTACAGAACAAAACAGTGGAGCAAGAATAAGAACATGTGGTCCAATGTAAGTAAGCAGATTGAGAAATGTCTGTCCATCCACTCATCTGTCCATGTATCCACCTATGAATTCCCTCGGTTAATGGTGATATTTTGAACGCCTGACTGTATTATATCATAGATGGCTCTGGGAATAACATAATGAGCAAAGTAGATGCAGTTTTGACTGATGGAGCTTTCTGGAGAGTTGGGGATTCATCAAAAAGTCACATTAATAAGTGTATAATGGCAAACAGAGAGAAACACTGTGAAGGAAGGAAGTTTGACCTCTCTTGAGGGTCGAAGCACATTTCTTAGAGAAGAAACCAATCACCTTGGAGGTGAGACTTCTTCTGAGACACGTCCCGCAGGCACCCTGCTTCCGAGCCTGCCTTTCACTGTTTTCTCCTAGGATACCTCCATGCTGGGACTGCTATTCATTTGGGAATCACTGGGCCATGTGGCATGCAGGATCTTCTGAAACTACCTCAAATGGCTGGCAAAGCGTTTCCAAGAGATTTAGGAGGGCAAGGGTTAAGAAAATTTAATTTCTTTTACTGCATCCTCTCATTTTTCCTACAAAATATGTCTGGAACAGCCAGGATGTTCTAAACACTGTGGTATAAAATTAAATGAAATATGATCCTCTGCCTTTGTGGTTGAAGCTATGGAGTCAACACAGAGTTGCATAATGTGCTTGCTGACAGCAGCCGTCACGGGGTGCTCTAGGGACATCCATGTGTCTCTTCACCCTGTCACATACATTACGTATATCCTGTGTGCCAGGTGTTGGGCTGGGCCAAAGATGTAGATGGGAAAGAAATATGCCACCCACCTACAGGGACCTCACTTTTTAGTGCGGGGGACAAGTTGTCAGAGCCAGCCATTAGTGCAGCTAATTTTAAGGTAATGGAACTTTGGGAGTAGGTATTTCAAGAGCGCTTGCTTCAAAAACTGTGTTGCTTTAAGCAGAGGAAATAAGCCTCTTCTATTTTACAGTAACATCACTTATGGAAATATATATGACTATTTTAGCTAAAATATTCTCTCCAAGTAATCTGAGACCTGGGATGACAAATTCCTTAGTGTGCAGAGGAAGGCTCAGAGTCCCAGCTCTAAATAGAGACCATGCTGCTTCCTGGGGTGGAAGACAGAAGCCAGCAAGCTGAGGTCAGTCTCCCTCAGATGCAACCAACAGTTAGTTATTTCCCAGGACACAGCCTCCTGGTGTCTTATAAATGAGTTGGATAGTCTCAGGGCAAAGGTAGCACTGACATTTCCTCTGGTCTGAGTATTTAACCATTGCCTGTCCTGGTGTGTCTGGTTATTTTAAAGGAGGCTCTGCCTAAGTTGTAGCCCATCTTGGCTCAGCCAGGTTAGTAACGGAAAAGCCAATGAGGCATGGGATCTGTTCCCAGGCAGCCTAATGTACAAGTAGATGTCATGCTGTACCCTTAGGCTGATGGAATTGGCTAAGTGGCAGTCAGGCATGAGCAACCCTCCTTACCCCATACAATGCAGTTCTCTCCCAGTGTGCTACTGTGGGGAATCCTTGTATGTCCCAAGCCCTGAACCTGCCATGCTGCCCAGAACCCTTCATTATTGTTACAGCACTGAAGCTAAGAACTGGGGGCACTGTTATTTGAAATTGATCTCTGCTGCCAATTAGCAATGGGGTCGAGGCCAAGTTGTTTTATCTCTTTGAAGAGTTGTCTGTTAAGTGAGTTCCATTGTAGTTCTATGTCCAAATAGGATCCAAATAGGAAACTCATGCTGCGCTTGTGTTAGCTTATTTACAGAGGGGCAACTTTACAAATGTGTAGGAGTAGTTTCAAAAATCACAAAAGGGCTATGGAGAGATGGCTCAGCTGGTGAAGGTGTTTGCTGCCCAATGATGCGAGCCTGATGGCCTACCTTGATCCTAGAACCCATGTGGAGAGAGTGAAACACACACAAATGCTGCAGCTCCTCTCCAATCTTACACACACACACACACACACACACACACACACACACACACACACACA
>OU015748.1:85394483-85421541 GCA_907169655.1 Acomys percivali | reverse complement strand
AGAAGGAGAAGGAGAAGGAGAAGGAGAAGGAGAAGGAGAAGGAGAAGAAGAAAAGAGAGAGAGAGAGAGAGAGAGAGAGAGAGTGTCCCCTGTATCAAGCACTTGAGTTATGGGACCATAGGAAACCACAGAGGAGACTCTCATTGGGAGATAATCATAGAGTACATAGGTATTAACATGTTATTTATACCACAGTGTCTAAAAATGGGTAATTGCAGATGTAAAGTACTAAGGAGTCACACTGTTCAAACATATGCAAACTTGAAGTCTTTCAAGAACTGTGGCACAGAGAAAAAAAATTCCTAACAACCAGATATAGAGACAATAGAGAGTGGTATAAATAGTGCATGCATACGACATGGCGAGGCATAGGACAGAGTTTCAAGGCAACCTCCAAAACAACTAGTCTGTTTTCACGAAGGGCAGAGCTAGCTCTAACAAACTGTTTTCCAAATATCTTGATGCTTATATCCAGCCCTGTGCCCAGAAGAACTGGCTAAAGCAGAGTTGATTGAGAGATAGATGATAGATGGATATATATATATATGTGTGTGTGTGTGTGTGTGTGTGTGTGTATACACACATATATATGATAGATGATAGATATAGATAATAGATAGATAGATAGAATATGAGTCATTTAGCATGAGAAATATCTGTAAATCCAGAAGAAGTCTGGATGTGATATCATGCTGGGTGTTATAGTTATTTTTAGATGTCAACTTGACATGATTCATAGTCACATGGAAAAGGGAACTTGAGCTAAGGGATTGCCTGGATCAGATGGTTTTGTATCCCTGTCTAGAAGACATTTTCTTAATCGGTAACTGATTTAAAAGGGCCGTGGTCACTGCTAGTGGTGCCATCCCCAGGCAGGTGATCCTGGGCCCTGTAGGCCCCACGCCTCCATGGTCTCTGTTTCAGCTCCTGCTTCCAGGGTTCTGCCTTAATGGGCTATAAGGGCTTCCAGGTAGCTGATAAAATCAACACAAATGATGCAGAAGATTCTCAGGAAATGCCTACACAGGCACTTTTGATGCTGCTAGAGCAGAAACTGACGTTACTATAAATTCAGAGTATGTTGCTTGATGGTGAGAGACATTTGTCCCAGTTTTGTAGTCACCTTAACACATAAGCAGCTAAACCCAGTGGCCTAGGTGACAAGAAGTGGGCAAATGGACATAGGGGTAGCCCAGTTGAGCTCAGCAAAACTACCTGACTGAACCCAGACCAACGTGCTGAACCTGGAATTGTGAACTAAATAAATATCTCTGGGTTTATTAAAATCCATTGTGTTTGAATGTGTGTATATGTAGGTGAATGTGTGTGTGCGTGCCTATGTGAACTTTGATTTATTCTTTCAAAAAAAAAGTGCAATGATATGATATTCATGAGGATTTAAAATCCATGTGAAGGAATTTTGACTTTAGTCCGAGAGGGCTATGAATACTTCAAAGATTAAAAGCCACAAAAGCAGTGGTAGCTCATATGTATTTCAGAAGCACTGTTGGATCTAGTCAGTGATATCATGTGTCCTTAAGTACAATGCAAATTATAAATGCAAATAGTGCATGCATATGCATTGGAGATGCATGGGACAAAATGTCAAGGTAACCTCCAAAACAACTAGTCTGTTTTCACCATGGGCATAGCTAACTATAACAAACTCTTTTCCAAATATATTTGTGGTTATATCCAACCCAGCACTCAGAAGGACTGGCTAAAGCAGAGTAGCTGGAAAAAAAATGAGTAATCCCAGACTATGGCAGCTTCCTCAGTATTGACCTGGATCAGAAGTTCTGGTTTGGCTCCTGCATCAAAGGTTTGAATCCTGAGACCTCAGAAAAATCTTTCAGGAGACTGTTGTTGGTGCATAATCATAGAAATACACAAGGATTAACGTGTTCTTCTTTATAGCACTATTTGCAATACAAATGATTATTGGTATCTAAAAATAGAAAGATGATGATGCTGGATAGCAGTAGAGACTCACGGTATCCAAATCCATGCAAACTTGAAGTGTTTCAAGGACTTTGATATAGAGAGAGTTCATATCCTCAAAATATAGAGATAGACAGCAGACATTACTTATTTATTATTTTTTAACAAAATCTACTATCCTCTTTTGTCTGTAATGATAGAACTCTTGACTTAGTTACTGGAAGGAGATTTTATTTCTTAGCATTTCTAGATGCTGGGATGTGAGCACATGACTAAATTCTTGCCATGCCAGAAAATCTGGAGGCAGGCCTGCTGATTCTGAGCCATCTCCACTTGTGGAGATGGTCACATGCTATTTGTGCCCATTCTTTTTACCTGAAAGTTGACTTCCAAATGTGTTGATGGGAGCCAGGAGAGAGATCGTGGACCCAGAGCTTATCATGCGATCCGTGAGCTGCTGTGTATTAGAGTGACACTCTTTTGAGGCTCTGGAGGGCACAATGGAATGCCTGGGTATTGACTTAATCATAGTCATGAAAAGTCAAGCCTTCACACTCCTATTCCTTTGCTTTATCCATTATATTAATGGATTAAATTAATGGAAACTTTGGAAAAGTAATAACTTTGTCAAATGTTAAACAAAGCAATCCTTTATTCATTTACTAATTTTATTTCTTATAGATTATATATAAAAAAGAGGTCTTGAAATATAATTCAGTATTTTTAACAAAGCTACCCATATTACACCTCTACCAAATAAGATTTTAAGCATTAATTTAAAAAATTATATGTATATATGTATGTATGTATGTATGTAGTATGTATGTCTGTGTGTTTGTGCATATGCATGTAGTGCCTGTAGAGACCAGAAGAGGGTGGCAGATCCTCTGGAGCTGGAGTTAAGATGGTTGTGAGTCACTTGACATGGATACTCTAACCATGTTCACACTTTTAACTTCTGGGCTTTCTTTCCAGCCCACACAATCAGATTTAAAAAAAAAAAAAAAGACATTCTCAGCTAGACCAGGATGACCTCAATTCCTTTCCTACCTAAGGATGACCCTTAGCTTCTGATGCTCCTGTCTGTACTTCCAAGTGTTGAGATAATGGTTGTACAACATGTCTCACATAGTTTCATTGTTCATTTTCCCACCAAAAACTTTCTTCCTATCTCCCACCCACACTGTAATACCCAAGGCTTTAGCTCCTGCCTAAGTAAGCTGTTTTTCCCACCCAGTTTTAGTACCAGTCCCATAATCAGTTTTCAGCTGTTTGTAGAATTTCATGTGACACTTCTTTAGAGTCGCCCTCTGCCTAAGTCCTTGCAACTATTTATCTGTTGTCCATCACTGTATGTAATTTTGTCACATGAAGAGTGTTAAGTGTTAAAATGGGATCTCACAAGACTAATTGACATTTGCTTCAGCTGGCACAATTTCCTTGACATCTATCTAAATTGCTGGATTCATGAATGTTTTGTTTCTTTTAATGTATGCTATTCTGCTGGATGACACAATTGTGTATCAGTTGACTATTGACTTGGGTCTGAAGGGCCCTAGCTTTGGTTCCCATTTTAAGTAGTTAGATTGTTAGATTATAGAGTGACTATAAATCTTCATGTACAGATATTCTAGAGAAGGCAAGTTTTTGTTTTTCAAGAGGAAATGGCCAGGAGTAAAACTGCTGAGTCATGTGTTGGACACATGAGTAAGCGCTAAACTGTTCTGCAGGTTAGTGATAACACTATTCTCCGTTCCCACCTGTGATGTATGAATTCCATTTGCTCCATTTCCTCACTAGCACAGAGATCTACCATCTTCATTTCAACTGCTCCAGCACATATGTAATAGCATCACAAAGTTTTAATTTGCATTTCTCCAATGTCAGATTATGCTGAACATCTTTCCATACACTCATTTGCATTCTTACATCTTATTTAAGGACACATCTGTCTTTTGCCCAGTTTGCTTTATTACTGTTGAATTTGGGGGGCTCTTTTTTGTTTCCTTTCAAGTCTTTTTCAGCCATGTAATTAGAAAATATTTTCTCTTAGTCTGTAGTTTGCCTTTTTAAGCACTTGTTCACATCTTGCACAAAGAAGGAGGTTTTCATTTTCAGAAAGTCCTGCCCATCATTTTCTTTTCTTCAATGAGTTGTGCTTTTGTTGTAGTTTCTAAGAATTGTAGTTACTTATTCCTTTATGGTTTCTGAGATGAGAGTTCTATCTTGCAAAATGGTACCATAGAGTAATCAAGTCTCTCTGAATGGCTTTAAAATTTCTTCTTCACCATGAGTTTTCATTAGTTAATTAGGAATGCACTACTGTGTTGAATTTCTTGGGCTTCTCCTAGTGAGATTTTTCATGGTTTTCTGGTTCTATAGTCTTAATTGTTTTGTGCTACTTGGAAACTATTCAGCCATCACTTCTTTAAATATTTTTCTTTCTTTCCTGGAATTCTAGTGACAATGTCAGATTTTTTTCAAAATTATTTAATTGCTAATTTTTCTTCAATCTACTTTCCTTTTTTGTTTTTCAGATTAGATGATTTATACTTATTTATATTTATGTTCACATACTATTTCCTCTGTCATTCCTAATTTGCTATTGTATTCAGTCATTGAACTTACTATTTTAGTATTCTGGATTTTTATTTTTAAAATTTCAATTCAATCATTTGTGAGTATGTGTGCACGTATGTTTGTGTGTGTGTGTGTGTGTGTGTGTGTGTGTGTGTGTGTGTGTGTGTGAACATGCATGTGGAAGCCAGGGGGTAGTGTAGGGTCTGGTGTCATCCTCAGGGAATGCCATCTTTTTTTTTTTTTTTTTTTTTTTAAGATTAAGTGTTTTGCATACATGTATTCCCATATGCCAGAAGAGGGCAGCATATCTCATTGTAAATGGTTAGGAGCCACCATGTGGTTGCTGGAAATTGAACTCAGGACCTCTGGAAGATCAGCCAGTGAGTGCACTTAACCTCTGAGCCATCTCTTCAGGCTGCCACCTACCTCTTTTTAAGACAGGCTCTCTTTTTGCTGGTCTGGAGTTGACTAATTAATAGACTGTCTGGCCAGTGAGCATTAGGGACCCTTTTTGCCTCCACTTCCCTAATTGTGGCATTAAACGGGCACAATGTCATGACATACAGTTTCACATGAGTCCTAAGAACAAACGCAGGTCCTCATGATTACAAGGCAATCAGTCGATTTTCCATCTGGGCTATCTCTGTAGCCCTATCTGATTATTCTTTATGTCTTCTATTTCTTCATCAAGTTTTCTTTCTTGGTTGTTTAAGGAATACCTGCTTGTGTTTGTTCTGGAGGTTACATAATAGCTTCTTCAATGTCTTTCGGATATAACATTTAGATGTTAATCTGAGAGCATTGCTGCAACAAATTCCACAGACGGGGAATCGGAATCATAAACAAGACAGCTTTATTTCTCACCATTCTGGAGGCTAGATGGCCACAATCTGCTGAGATTCCTCTTGCCTTTAGGCAACAATCTTCTTGGCTTTCCTGTGGCTCTCTCCTTCCCTAGCACCAATTTTCATGTATCCAAATCTCTTGTTTTTATAGGACTATCTGGTCATGTTGACTAGAGTTTACTCTGATGGGCTTATCTTCTCTCACTTATATCTGCACTTATCAGTCTCCGGATACTGTTCCATCACCACTAATGGGGAGTAGTGTTCAACACAGGACTTAGAGTGGCCCGTAATTTAACTCACCACACCGCCACTTTGATGTTACTGTTGTCAATTACTTTTTCCTAAGTATATAAAATATTTTCTGGTTTTCCATAGCTTGAGTCTGCTACGGTTTCATGATGGCCATTTTAATGGTTTATTTTTGAGACTTAGGGTCGTGTTAAATGGCTAGCTATCAAACACAAATATATTTTTTTGTGTTAGGCATCAGTTGGCTCGGTTGGCTTCCAGCCTCACAAATGGCCAATAGTTCTGATGTCTTTCCTTTCTTTAAAGCCTGTGCAGTTCTAAGCTAAGCCATCCCATGAATGCCCCTGAGTTACCCAACGCCCCATTCAGTAGCCTACAGGTACAGTGCTTAGATTCTTTCTTGTGTCGAGTAGGATCATATCTGTGCATGAATTCATTGGGAACTAGCCTAGGAGTTTGTATACAACCTTATGAGGCTAGCTTTTTGATATTCCTAGTCTTTGCAATCTACCAGCACTATACAGGACTTCTCTGTGCCCTGTTCTATTTGCTCCTTTAGATAGAAGGCTGTTTTTCTCCAGCCTGCTATGTCCAGGGCCCATTGTTGAAAATACACACAGAGAGAATAAAAACCAAGTGCATGTTTCCTGTGTCTTCTCGGGATTGCAGGCACACTGATGAGAGAGGAAGGGCCCCCGTGCCCTCCCTTTCATTTGGCTCCCATGGTGGTCACATATCGCTTGGAGCTGAGTTTTGAGATGAAGACTAAAGAAAAGAAAGGGAAGAAGGTCTCTATTTATTTCTTTTTATCCCTTGAAACAGATTTTCTGGAGGAAACTAAAGGCAACTAAGTCTTCATCTTTGGTTTAGACGGTATTCAAATTCTGATCGTCATTCACAAGCATTCCAGAAGCTCCACCTCCTCCCTGTGCACTACCTGTGCTGTATACATATCGTCTAGGTTTTGTGGCTGAAATGGGAGCTTTTGATGGGAGACAACGTAGAAAAGGCTGACTCCATTTGGCCTGGGCCGGGACCAACCAAAACAGAGTGGTGAAGAACAGTAAGAGAACACTCATACAGGTCTCTTCAAGGCTAAGGCTTTGGGCAAACATGTGCTATTGGAAGAAGAAGCTCTGACAAGAAGCTGTGGAAGAGAAGAGTGACTGGTTTTGAAGACCTCTAAACATTTAAGGTCTTCAGTCAATACTGGGACTTAATCGCATGAACTTAAAAGAAAATCTGAATGGCCACTCAACTCCCACGCCATGAATGTGGACAATCGACTAGAACTCTCTTTATGCTTATCAGCAATTATTAGAGTCAGTGTCCACCTGACAGGGAGTTATCACAGTTACTTTAGGCATGCTGGGAAATTTGAAATTTGAAAGAGTGTGTGAGTGTGTGCATGGTAATATGTGTGGTCATGGCTGAAGGAGAGCAATAGAAGCCGGGGCGGCGGGGGCTGAAGTATTGAGATCCTTGAAATCCTTTTATTTACTTTTATTGTTTTGTAGTTCTCTTTTTTCTTTTTTAAAATATATTTTATTAATTTATTCATATTACATCTCAATTGTTATCCCATCCCTTGTATCCTCCCATTCCTCCCTCCCTCTCATTTTCCCCTTACTCCCTTCCTCTATGACTATGACTGAGGGGGACCTCTTTTACTAGCTCTCATTTTGTGTGTAGCGGGTATGTGTTCACAGGTGCAAGCACCTGGGGATGCTGGAAGCCCTGGCTCACCCTGGAGCTGGGGATACAGTTGGTTGAGAGTCATCTGAGATGCTTGTTAGGAACCACAATCAGGGCTTCATCAGGAGCAGAACGAGCTTTCTGTCATTTCTCAGCCAGTGTCCCTTCCATCAGGCTCCCACGCCACCTCTCTCAACCAGATGAGCGGAAGCGTAACAAACATTACCATCATGCTCCTTTTAATTTTTGGCTATTTTGTTTTTGTTTGTTTGTTTTGGTTTTGTTTTGTGTTTTTGTTTTTGCAGCCCACCTGTTGGCACTTTTGATAGGAGACAGTTGAGTGCGATTGCCTTTAAAATGTGGCATGGCATACTATTGTCCCTTGTCCCGCCCCTCCCTACTCTACCACCTGTCCCCCCTTTTTGGTTTTGTTTTATCTGTTTGTTTCACAGAGTCTCCTTTTGTTCTAAAGGATGACCTGGGACTGGTAATACTCCAGCAGCCACAACAGTGCTGGGATTGCACGCACATACTTCTGACAAAGAGAATATACATCTTAATCCTATGAAGTGCCTAGGAAAATATTAAACTTCAGTGTGTATTTAGGTTGTGTCTTTAACAATAGACCGTTTTCAAGTTTCACTGATAGCTCATACATTGAGGAAAACCGTCTCTGTCACCTCATCTGTAAGTTAAATAATTGTGTGTCATGTGGGGACTCAAGAAACCTTTGAGAAGGAGAGCCCTGTAACCAAGAATTTTGTAGTTGCTCCCTGTGAATTCATTTGTTTTGAATAACTTACACACAATTCAGAGTTCAGATTCTTGGTGAAACGGGTTTTCAAAGTTGGGCATGTTGGTACACGCTCGTTTAAGAGAACATGCCAAGTTCTCTTAAAATGTCTGTGACTCAACTTTTCCTGCAAATAAAATGTGATTTAAGTGACAGCAATGATTCAAAACAAAGTCATAAATAAGACTGAGGATCATCCTGGTGTCCACTCTTCGTCCTTTACACCTTATGTTTGTGTGTGGGGGCTGGGGGGGGGAGGAGGCAATGGCTGTTAGTGATACTTTTTAGACCAGTTTCACTGTATAGCTCAGGAATTCAAAATCCTGCTTTAGCATCACACATGTGGAGACGGCACAGCTTCCCTGCAGTGCCTATAATCCTTTACTTCCAACACAAAGTACCTGCTTAATAAGTCCCTTTGCCTTATAAAAGCAATATTTTAAATAATAAATGGAAAATGGCTTTCTGAAGGAAACTTACACTTTGAAGAAACAGTTTTGAAAACATATATTTAAAAATATTTTTCCCATTAGGTGGTTTTGTTTCTGAGGTTGCAACTGGGGTGTTCTTCCTGTAATGTGTTCATGCTTCGACACTCAGATCCTGAAACGAAACTTTTCAATACTTCCAACATGAAGACTCTAAGTAGGTTCTGAGATGACTTATTAAAAATATAAATATTAAAAACCTTCCATTAATTTTCAAAGAAGCTTGGTATTATGGATGATGGAAATTTATCAGTCACATATTAACATAGAAATTGGAATTACTGATAGACAGAAGCCACAAGAATGGGGGCATGATTTAGAACCTAAGGTTTATATGGTAATTTGCATATGGATATGCTTTGTCTCATATGGACCTATGGTTTCATAAAGTATATTTTTGTCATGACAATTGAACTCAAAACACATAGTTAATCCTTTGAATCACTGAAACACAGATGGTTTTAGGTATTCAAAAACATTGTGGCATATTTAATCATTTTTTTTGGAAACATTAAATAATATTGTTAACTAAAGCAAAAAAGATCCCTTAATCAGTAAACCAAATTTTCTTTTTCTGTATATTTTCTTATTAGCACCAACACTATACATGATACTTTATTCATTTTGCTGTGAAGGACTGTTTTAATTGCTTTAGATATATTAGTTATTATAATTTCATAACTACCCATGATGTGTATTATAGCTCTCATGATTCCTAGTATCCCTACATAAAAATCTAGGCAACTGAAGCACAGTTCTATTCAGAAATAGGCATAACACAATTAGCTAGAAAGTGACAGTCAAGATTTACTTGTACAGTAATACATGTAGGTCATATATATATATATATATATATATATATATATATATATATATACCACTATGTTTTAAAAAAACAACAAACATCCCAATGGGAGTAAAGGATGGAAGTTTAAAACTATTTGTCCAATAGTCATGTTGGCCCAAACGTATGTGTTTATGGAAAACTTAATTGAATATTTCACGTTCTTGAAGCATTTTATAAAGCACTCACATGATCTTTTAATCTCCACAGCCACCTTTGAGCACCCATGTTAATCTCAAAAGTAATTTCTAACAAAGTGTAATCTAGCTGTAAAATAAATTACTGCACAACATGGAAACTTTTTAGCATAGTTTTTAAAACCTCATTAAAACTTTTTTTTTTTTTAATTCTCACTTTCAATGTGGGGTAACTAATATTCACATGTTGTAGAGTATTACAATTGTACAATAAAAAGTGGTTTGCTATAATATAATAGAGGGCAGTGGTTACAATGTAGAGTCAAGAGCTGGATTTTTGGAGTGTGAATCTGAAGTCATCAATTATTAGCTGCAAATTCCTGTGTTAAGTTATAAGCTCTCAGGGTCTGGAGAGATGGCTCAGAGGTTAAGAGTGCATGCTGCTCTCATAGAGGATGTGGTTTCAGTTTTCAGAACCCAGTTGGTGGCTTACAACTTTCTGTAACTCTAGTTCCTGGGCATCTGATTCCTTCTTCTGGCCTCTGTGGGTACCAGGCACACATGGGGTAGATATACATGCATGCAGGCAAACACACACACACACACACACACACACACACACACACACACACACACAGAGTCAATAAAATATTGGAAAACTGTACTGGGAAAGGGGATAGGGAGGGGAACAAGTGTGAGGATCAGGTATGAGGAAAGCAGGGCTAGGAGGTAAGAGAAGGGAAACCAATAAGGGACGGGAGATCTCTGTGACAAACTGGAGACCCATGACAAGGCAGGCCCCTGGGAGGAGACAGGGACAATTCTAGCTGAGATTCTTATCTACAGGACACATGGAGACTGAAGTGGCCATGTTCTAGCCAGGCTAGGCTTCCAGTGGAGTTGGAGGGTGGGGGACACCAATCTACCCACAAAACCTTTGACCCCAAATTTACCCTACCTTCAAGAAATGTAGGGATAAAGATGGAGTGGAGATTGAGGGAATGGCCAGCGAATGACTGCCCCAACCTGAGACCCACCCTATACGAGAGAGTCAACCCCTGACAATATTAGTGATACTCTGCTGAGCTTGCGTACAGGAGCCTAGCTCAGTTGTCCTCTGAGAGGCTTCTCCCAGCAGTGGATGGAAACGGATGATGAGACACACAGCCAAGCATTAGGTGGAACTCTGGAGCTCAGAGTCTTGTGGAAGAGTCGGAGGAAGGACCCGGAGGGAACAAGAACTCCACAAAAAGACCAACAGAGGCAACTAACCTAGGCCCATGGGGCCTTATAGCGATTGAACCACTAACCAAAGAGCATGCCTAGACTAAACCTAGGTCCCCATACGTAGCTGATGGACAGCTTGCTCTTCATGTGGGTCCCCCAGCAAGTGGAGCAGGGACTGTCTCTGACATGGACTCTGTTGCCTATTTTTAGATCACTTGCCTATAGCTGGACTGGCTTTCCTGGCTTCAGTAGAAGAGGATGCACTTAGTCCTAATGTGACTGGATATGCCTGGCTGGGTTGGTAAAAAGGGGGGGGGTGTCCCCTTTTCTGAGGAGAAGGGGAAGGGAAAATGGGGAAGAGGGAAGGAGGGAGGAACCAGGAGGAGAGGAGATAGAGGGTGTGTTTGGGATGTAAAGTGAGCTAATAAATAAAAATTTAAAAATAGGTATCACTACTAGAAGAAAAAAAGAAAAACTCAAGCAAACATAACAAAACCCTCTGAGAAAAATCTGTCTGTCTTCATGTTCATGCTTTGAAAAAAAAAAAAAGAAAAGAAAAGAAAGAAAGAAAAAGAAAAAAAAAAAAAGAAAGAAACCAGAATGAAGGAAACTACTGTAAGAATACAAAATAGGGGGCGTGAATGATGTAGTGTAGAAAGAGAAACGGGGGTTTGGAAGCATTAAGTGGAAGAGTGAATAAATGGAAGATGAAGGGATGACATGACGTCAGTATTTTCATTTTAGATGGATGCAGTAACTGTTAGAGGTGTGGCTTCTTACAGCGGATTTAATTAAGCAAAGCATTTACAATCATGATGTCAAGCTGTTTGGGAAATGTAGATTGCTCAGGCTCAGAGACAGACAGCTGGAAATCGTCAGAAAGAAGTAGCCACAGGAGCGCTGGATGATGGAACAGCAGCTTACAGTACAAAGAGGCCACTGCAGTGCATCCTGGTGAATAAAACCAACATTCAGCAAGGAAAGTAAAAATGGTTAAGTTCGGGCTTAGTCTATAATTTTAACTGATCACTAATTCTTGAATTGAACTAAGAATGGGTTGACTTCTTTCAATTTATCTATGCTCAATAAATTTCTATAGTAGTCTGTTAAGAAATTCATCATTGGGCTGGAGAGATGGCTCAGTGGTGAAGAGTGCCGCCTGCTCTTCCAGAGGTCCTGAGTTCAATTCCCACAACCACATGGTGGCTCACAACCATCTATAATGTGATCTGATACCCTCTTCTGCAGATAAAGCACTCATATGCAATAAATAAAATAAATCTTTTAAAAAAAAGAAATTCATCATTAAAAAATGTTACAGGCATACATACACATTCTTTTGTCATCTCAAGGGCTTTTTTTTTTTCTTTGAAAGAAAAATCCATTGGGTTTCATAGTGTAGCTGTGGCTGGCCTTAGAACTTACTGTGTAGGTCAGGCTGCCACTAAGCTTACAGAAATACTCCTGTCGCTGCCTCTCAAGTACTGCAATTAAGGGCATAAAAGCCCCTAACTTTATGTGTCTACGTACTGACATTTTTCCAGCATGTATGTCTGTGCACCATGTATATGTGATGCTCTCGGAGTCCAAAGACAGCATTGAATTCCTTGGACCTGGAGTGACAGATGGTTGTGAGCTACCATGTGGGTGCTGGGACTAAACCAGGTCCTCTGGAAGAGCAGCAAGTGCTCTTAATCACTGAATCACAGCAGCACCCCCATAAAGCCTTTTTATGAAATTATAATTGTTATACTGATTATATTTCTGCCTGGCCTTTTCATGTAAAAGTCACATAAAGTAAAGAGCAAATCTCAGACTTTTAAAAGTGAGTGAAAATGTAAAGATTCTTAACAGACACTCTGAACATAATGCCTTTTATATTCTTATGACTGTCTCCCCCGAGCTTCTAAAAACTACTTTTTAAAAACTTGTGATTAAGTACTTCTTAACATCAAATGAACCATCTTAACTATTTTTAAATGTGCATTTCAAGTATTAATCGCAGTCTCTTTGGTTAACCAATCTTCAGGGCTTTCCTCTAGTGCCTGGTGGGCACGGTTATGAGTTTGGCTACCGTGGCCTTCTTCCTTAAGACAAGTTCACTTTGTGGGGTCTACGTCTTGGTGACTGGCCTGTTCTATTTAGCACATTGTCTTCTACATTTCATCAAACTTTACATATGTGTTAGCATTTTTTGAATTTGTTTTTGTTTGTTTTTCACATTTGCATCTAATTTATCCTCTCTACATTATTGATGGAGGGCCTTTATTAGATATATGACTCATGAATTTTTTTCTCCCATTCCATTGGTTGCCTGTTTGGCGTTGTGTTCTTTGATGTATGAAAAGTTTTATGTCAGTGTAGTTCCATTTGCCTGTTTTTACTGCTGTTTCCATACTCATGAAACCACCGTCAAGTCAAAGTTTATGATGCCTTTCTTACATTTTATTTTGTCTTAATTTTTTCTAGAGTTCTGAGAACTACATTTAGGAACTTGACATATTTGAATTAATTTTTTATACTTTAATTGAATGTCTATGATTCACACATCATGCACCAGAATCCCTCTCCTCTCCCCAGTAAAACAAACAGACATAGTCTTTTCATAGAAGCTATAGTTTATCACACAATATAGCCTTTTGTTGACATATATTTACTTTCAAATATTCATTGCTACAAGTTGTGGGTCTGGTTGAAGGCCCACACAATCATTACCAGCTCCTCATTGGGACTGTTGTCAGATATGCCATTGTTGCTGTGTGTCAAGGAGATTCTTAATCTTTGAATCTGTAGGTCTTGCCCCTTCATGTGTTCCAGCATGTCATACATGGGGTATATGTTGGCGTGAGGTTCTCTCAGAGGCCTGGATCAGAGGCCACTCCTTGATCTCAGGGCAGGACCCGCTCTCCTGCTCCCTTGTCATCGTGGCAGGGCCAGCTGTTATCATGGCAGGGCCCGGCTTACTTGCTCCCATGTCCTCAGGGCAGGGCCGGCTCTCCAACTCCCCTGTACTCAGGGCAGGGCTGGCTTACCCATGTCATCAGGGCAGGCTCTGCTCTCCTGCTCCCATGTCCTTAGGGCAGAGCCAGCTCTCCAGCTCCTGAATCCTCAAGGGAGGATTCCTCAGGCTTCCATGTCCCCAGGGCTAGCTCACCTGCTCCCACTCAATTTGCCAGATTGTTGCTGTCGGTCAAGGCCTGGATGGCCTCCTACTCCTGTGGGTACTGGATCTTGTGGGCCATCAAGCATGTGGCAAGTGGAGGCCCCTCAAAGTCTTCATTGAGTAGCTCGCAGAAACCATTGATGTTGGCCCAGCTCAGCTTCTTGTGCGGGGAACTTGTGGCTATGCTGATTTGAATCTCTGGTTCCATTGTATGCTCCATCCAACATGGGCCCCCTGCCTTGGTGCTGCTCCTAGAACACCAGTGAAGTCTCAAAATGGACTGGGGCAGTGACTGCTTCCCCCTTCTTTATGGAAGTCTCCTGGGGTGACCTTACCTCCCTCCCCCCCACCACTTTCTTATAGCTACACCAACCTGATTGATTGCTACTGGTGTTTGAGGATAGCATGGGATGGTCTTATTGGCCCTTCAATCATATAAACTTTTTTACACTGCACAATAAAGTGAGCTCTGCACCTTGAGTCTGGTCTCTGGTGTCTGATTCCCAGGATTCTGCCTGGGCTCTGTCGACACTCACCCCCCTTCCTCTGGTTCCTGATCCCCACAGATTATATTAGTTATATGTTGAAGTTTGATAGTGGGAAATATAGAGCCTCCAATTTTCTTCATTGTCAGGATTGATTTTACTATTTCATAGTGAAATTATGAAGACACCATGTTTTCCAGAAATATTTGAGGGTTCATGACAGTTTTTCCATATTGATGTCATTTCCTATGATATTTTAAGTCATTGTTGTATCATCAACTTTGTGAATTTATCGTCTTCATCTGTTATCTGGGTGGAGGTTCTTCTAGGTTCTTCTGGCTTTCTCAGTGTTATTGCAGGGTTGTTCAGATGTTATCCAGCCCTATGTCTTTTATGCAATAGACAATTTAACTCAATAGATTTGCCCTTGGATATTGTGGCTACAAGAGTTCATATATAACAAAGAGTGCATCACTAATTGCTTATCTCCACAGACTAGGATTTAAACAAGGAGGGCTGTCTGGCCAACGTCTAATTTTTACAAATGGTTAGTTTTTACTGAATATTCTCTCTTATTTGGTGACATTGAAGATTTAGATGATAAATGCTGAGATAAAGATAAAGTCTTTTTTATTATTTTATGTATAAAATAATAAAATAGATAATATATCTTTTCATTATTGGGGCCATAAGAATGGATGTATACTTCATACTAAAGTTCGTTGAGGACACTGGAAAGAAAAACAAGGTGGTTATCATGGGAGGTTTGGGGGGGGGTTGAGGGGGTGGGCGGGTCACTGTTTCTAGAGTTAGAAGAGAAGAATACATCATCTTCAACACAGGTTCCCGAAGGAGGAACAGCTGATGAGATAAGAGAATGTATATGTGTGTGTGTGTGTGTGTGTGTGTGTGTGTGTGTGTGTGTGTGTACACATAAGTTTTCAGGAGTAAAAGGTAAGTGGCACCAAATGACCAGGATTTACTTTCTTTGATTATAAAGGAGGAGGAAAGGGGCCATCTCTGAGGAGATTTCTCTCTCCTTGAGTCACATGCCTTCTAAAAGTTTCACAGACTTATGAAAAGGTACAGTTAGAGATTATCTAGATCTCTGCATTATAGACATGACACTTGAGCCCCATTCCATCTCTTGCCTCTCTTGCCATAAGCTTTTGTTCAGCACTTTGATCCCAATGGGCATTCACCCACTTTGCTGTTAGTAAGAGCCAAAAAATCCCATTAAGAGCTAGTTACAATTTAATGCGGGATTACGGAAATCCAGTAAAACCATGTACAGCAAAAGGTGTGATATGTGACAGTGACATTTCAAAAATATTCAAATCATATGATTTTATTCATTTCTTCTTTGAGTGTCCACTGAGGTATCTTTGTGCTTGGTACAATGTTGGACTGAGAACAATCTCCCCCCCTGTGCCCCCCCTGTCCCCCCCCTGTGCCCCCCCCACATACTCACTCAAGGTATTCATAATTTTGTTTGCTAAATAATGTTCAACTGGGGTCAATCACACTTCTTTCCCAAATTTGAAATATTTGCAGGTGATTTTGGTGATTCTACTGGCACAAGACACATTGGTATTAAGTGAAATAGTGAGTAGGAAAGTTTGATGCTCTGGGTAGACTTATAAGAAGAAAAGTTGTTCAGCTTTAATCAATGCTGCATCCATTGATAAACAAATGCTAGCATATGAAACATAGTGGCACTAAGCATTGATAATAGGAATTTATATGCCTCTCTCACTTTATCTTACTATGAAACTTGAGGCTAGATATTACTGACAATTTTGCTGACTAGCCTAAATGTCTCTCTAAATATCATGATGGAATTAAATGGTAGAAACAGATCTAAGATAGTGTTTATGTAGGGGCAAAACAAAAGTGTCTGTCCTCTCTGAAAGTTTAATCATCTGAGTCCTTCGGGTAAAGGGACCATTAGCAGATAAGTGGAGAAAAGACATATAAATTTGTGTGTATGTATATGGGAGCATTGCAAAGAATGAAGTTCTGTAAACAGCTAGATGACTTGGGACAAAAGATTATTTTGGACTACAGAAAGTTGATAACAAAAACAATGAAAGGGCTAGAAAAAACTGTCTGTGAACAAAGGTGCCATATTGCAAGATAAAAATCTCTCAGATAGCAATTCTGAGAAGAATAGGTAGCATTAACCCGACATCTCTTTCTGTGAGTTAATCTTGGTTTGGAGAGATTATGGGGGAGGGGCTCAGTACAACTCCATTCCTTCTGTAAGGTCAGGGAAATTTCCAAGAAAGTTTCATAGTTCCTGTGCTCCTTGAGGGAAAGAAGGGAGACAGGGCCAAGGAAGGAGAGAAAGACCTTTGTTCTTCTTTAGTCTAAAGTATTCATTAGAGCTGGCCCTGCTGGCACAGGCCTGGGATCCCAGCAACTGGGGAGATTGAGGCAGGAGAAGCACAAATTCAATGCCATTCTTGGAAGCTTAGTTGATACTCTGTCTCAAAGTAAAAAGTAAAAAGAAGTAAAATGGGGGTAGTGGTTCACACCTGTGACCCCTGCATTTGGGAGATTGAGGCAGGTCATCAGTTAAAAACCAGCCTTGGCTACTCAGTGAGTTGGAAGACATCATGAAACCCTGTGTTACAAAATATAAAACAAATGAATCAATGGATGGATGGATGGATGGATTGATGGATGGATGGATGAATGAATAAATGTAAAATGAAGGCTGGGGATGTTCTGAAAGGTAGGCTTTCTTACTGGTTGTGTGAAAGTCCCTGGGTTCAGTCCCCAGAATTGTAACAAGGAACAACCATGAGAAACATTCACTGTGTTGGAGTACTACATTGTGAAGACATTGTTTTTGTGAGTAACCATGTATAGATCTCACTCAAGAAACCTTAACCTTACTAACCGTACAATCTAAGCTTCATAAGCTGAGTACAAAACAGAGCCTAGATATTATCTTTGAAGACTGGACAGCAAGACTAATGATTCGTCTTTCTTCCGTGTATTCAGTACAGAGACCTGAACAACAGTGTCCTTTGAATTTAAGTTTACTTAGTTTAATCATTCTTGTTTTTTACATTTAAGGACAAAGAAAACGAATTGACGATGGTTAGGACCTTCTAATGTATGAAAGAGCTTTGATCAGAATCCAGGAAAGGGAAATGACTGTTTGCTAGCTATCAGCTGCTTTATTAGTCCTTTTTAGCTTATCCTATGATCTGGTCCCACAGTCCCTGGCATCTGTTTCTGCTATGCTACACAAACTTTTTCTGTGAATGTGCAGGTAATGAATATTTTAGCTTTACCAGGTCAACACTATGTCATAGCTACATAAATCTGCCATTTTAGGGAGAAAGTAGCAAGAGAGGCCTTCTAGGCAAATGGTCATGACATTATAAGACTTTACAGAGGAAAGCCAACAGTGATCTGGGTTTGGACCATGAGCCACCATAGTTAGCTAATCCTTGGTCTAACTCTAGTAGCATCCTTTGTTTTTATGGTCTATACCTGAATCTCCACTGATGCTTAGACTAAGCTCATTTAGCGTTCTAACAATATCCATCAGGCTTTCTGTTTATTAGATTATGAGGAACTGTATTAGAAATGCAGCTTCTGGTGCTAGGGTCATGGCTCGGGTGATCCAGTGCTTGTCTAGCATGCACGAAGCTCTGATTTAATATGCCAAACCATTTACATCTTGTGCGGTGGCTCATACTTGTAGTCCCAACACTGGTGATATGAAGATTGCATGATGACAGGATGATGAGAGGTTCGAGGAACATCTGGGGTGGTTTAAATGAGAAATGTTTTCCATAGGCTCAAGACATTTGAGCACTTGGTACCCACATTGGTGGTGGTGTTTGGGGGAAGTGGTACAACCTTGCTGGAGGCAGGGCATCACTAGGGGAGGCTTCTAGTGTCCTCTTTTCTTTCACGGAGTGGTTGAAAATGTGTTCTCTAAGTGTTTTTATTCTTGTTGTCATGCTGTTTGCTTGCTGCCGTGCATGCTCTGTCAAAATGGACTCTTATCTCTCTGTAACTGTGAGCCAAAAAAAAAAAAAAAAAAAAAAAATTACCACTTACATAAGATGTTTTAAGTCAAAGCATTTTTATTACACTAACAAAAAGGAAGATACCCTGTCTCCAAATAAACAACTAATGTGTGTTCCAGACTGTAGAACACCTGGCAGTTATCATAAGGGCCAAGAAGGAGCTTTATACCGGTAATTCTGACCCTTTTCTCTGATAAACAGCCAACATTGATAAACATAGCTACACAGCCTTAGTGGTGAATTTTGCAATGAAATAATGTTACACAAATTTGCTTGTAATTTAGTGTTAGTCACAATCCGATCTTCATGCCAGGAGCCCTGGCTTCCTGAGCAGTATCCATTTCCTCTTGAAAACTTGTATCATTTCACCTCTTCCACACTTAGTCATAGCACACTTTTAAGAAAAATAATCACCCCAGAAACTAATGAGGTATCAGTCAATGTGAGGGTATTTAGTCAGCTAAAAGTAACTACCAATAAGATCTTGTTCTCTAAATGGTGTGACTGTGATCCAGTTTAGATCATTCAACCCCTGAGTATTTTAATTACACTTTTCTTTGTGCTGGGTGAAATTGAGCATGGTTGTGGAGACCTGGAAAAGCATGAATGAGAGAGAGATAACACCCCCACCCCAGGCAGTTTGCAGATATCAATGACTCACTATCTCTTCACAATGGAGTACTTCTATATGAATCTTTTGGTAATTGGATTCCACCTCCCCCCAGAGTAGAATGAGGGTTTGCTTCACATCAATGCCTGCAGTGTATGCCAACTGTTGATAAAGCTGTATAAATCAAAGGTGTTCCTGCTTCCATGTTATCCATAGGTATCACTAACAGTGGTCTCAAACGCACTGCATCGGTGTGATGGAGATGGCCAGATTATCTCCTCATCACAAGGTTGTGCTTCTCTCAGTGTGTCATACTGCTGGTATGTCTCATCACCAGTGGGCTAAACTGTTGACACTGGCTTCATCTCATCCTCCTAGCTTTTTCACTGGAGGGATTTAGAATATCCATTTGTCATTTGAAAACATTTCATAGAGAGATATTATGATGTTATGCAAACTTATGAATTGAATTGTCTGAGTTGTTTGCGCCTGATACTTCTGCCATCAAGTGTGTGGAGAGTTTTTTCCACACCAAGCATCAGTTCTTCCATGCTGTGGATACCAATTGACCAACTGGGTGTTCTACAGTCTAATGAAATTTTGACAATGAACAACACATGGTTAGTGTTGGAGTCCAAAGATTAGGAACTAATTTTTATTGGAATTTATCACCTCCTATTGCTAATCACAAGTATTGTGTTGCTGAGTACTTTTTGTTTTAACTAAAGTCAGTTCTCTCTCCTTTTATTTATGTTTGATTATTTTCTATAATCACTCACAGAGTTCAGGAAAACAACTACTTACTAATACTGATATAATGGTTAGTCACAATTAGATGAGATCTAGAGTCACCTGGGTTATGAATCCACAGGCATCTCAGTGGTGATTATCTTGAATACTTTGACTGAGATGGGAAAAGCTGTCCACTCGGGGAGGCACCATTCCCTGGCAGAGGATACTGAGAAACTAATCTGAGCACAAGCATTCCTCATTCTTTAATTCCTGAGATCGTGGTTGTGATGGGACCAGCTGTCTCTAGCTCCTGTTTCTGTAACTTGCATGCCATGATGGATTGTCACCACAAACCATAATCCAGGATAAGCCCAACTTTCCTTAAACTGGTAACCTGGCATAAGCTAGATGAATCATAGAGGAGGGAGCTTCAACTGAGAGAGATGCCTCCAGAGTAGAAGGCTGTAGGCAAGCCTGCAGTGCATTTCTTAATTAGTGGTCCATGCAGGAGGGTTCATCCCATTGTGGATGTAGCTACCCCTGGGCTTGTCATCCTGAATTTTAGAAGAAAGCAGGCTGAACAGGCCACATAGAGCAGAGCAGTAAGCAGTGCCCTTTCATAGTCTCTGCATCAGCTCTTGCCTCCAACTTCCTGCCTTGTTTGACTTCCTGCCAGGACTTCCTTCAGTGATGTTCTATGATATGAAACTATAAGTCAAATAATCTTTTTCTCCCCAGCCTGCTTTGTTTGTGGTGTTTCATCACAGCAATAGTAACCTTAACTAGAACAACTGTTTTTGTCAGAGTGTTTTCCCACATCGATAGGGATAGCAGTTGAGATCACTGGTATGTTATAAAGGATAGCAACCAAGAACAGCCTCATAGGAGAGATGTATATGAGATGTGCAAGGTAGGAGAAGATGACCAAAAACCTACATACTCATCCTGAGAACCGCCCATGTAAGCACCTCTGTGTTTTCTCCAACTAAGGACTCTTAAAATGTACCACAGTTTATTTATCCATTCTTTGGTTGAGGACCATCTAGGTTGTTTCCAGATTCTGGCTATTACGAATTAAGCTGCTATCAACATAGTTGAGCAAATGTTCTTGTTGTATGGTAGAGTGTCATTCGGGACTATACCCAGGACGGGTATAGCTGGGTCTTGACCTAGTACTATTTCCAATTTTCTGAGAAAGTGCCAGTTTGATTTCCAAAGTGGCTGTACAAATTTGTACTCCCACCAGCAATGGAGGAGCGTTCCCCCTTTCTCCACATCCTCAACAGCTTGTGCTGTCACTTGAGTTTTTGATCTTAGCCATTCTGACAAGTATAAGATGAAATCTTAAAATTATCTTGATTTGCATTTCCTTGATGGTATATTTACACAATGAATACTATGCAGCTATTAAAAACATGGAAATATTGACATTTGTAGGCAAATCATCCTGAGTGAAGCAACCCAGAGCCAGAAAGACATGCATAGTATATACTGACTTATAAGTGGTTATTAGCCTAACATAGAAGTCCTCTGAGAGACTCCATATACCAGGGGATTGAGACAGATACTGGGACTTGAAGCCAGACTCTGGGTGAAGTGCTGAGAGTTCTATGGAGGAGTTGGAGGGATGGAAGGATTTGGAGGGGTAGGAGCTCACAAGGAGACCATCAAGCCCTATGGATCTGGCTGGACCCAGGGGGAGCTGCACAAACCGATGGACCAATCAAGGACATTGCAAACAGAGAACATAGACCTCCTATTCAGATGGAGCTGATAGACAGCTCATTCTCCACGATGGCAAGGGGGAGGAGAGCAGAGTCTTCCCATGAGAGGAACTCTGTTACCCTTGGTTTGATCGCTGCCCTTGAGTGGGGCTGCTTTGTGGGCACACAGAGGAACGGGATGCAGGCTATCCTGATGAGACCTGATAGGCTGAGGTCAGATGATGGTGGAGGAGGGTACCTCTGTCAGAGGTATAGGAGAGGGGAATAGGGCAGAAGAGGGAGGGAAGGTGGAACAGGAAGATAAGAACAAGATAACAATTGGAATATAAAGTGAATAAATTTTAAAAAATAGAAATTAAAACAAAAAAGAACTCATTGTTTGGGAATTTTCTGGAGGTTTTTGTTTTATTTGTGACAGGGTCTCATGTAGACCAGGCTGGCCTCAAAACCAACAAATGCTCCTTCTTCAGTTTGCCAAATCTTATTATTATAGGCGTAAGTCACCACATTTGGTTTATGGAAATTCAATACCAAAGGCATAGCTGATGATATCACTGGCAACGAGTGATGAGTTCAGATATTAGCCGCTTTCATCCTCTAATTATATAGCTGATTTTTCTGGAATTGAAACTCTATCCCGAGACTCTCTAACTCTGAGGCTCTAAAAGTCACCTTATCACCATAAACTCATGTATATAACTGGGATTGCAACAAAAAAGTAAAAGATACGCTCTTATCCCCACTCAAGAAATGAACAGGGCTTTGTAATCTTTGTGCCAGGGTTCTGTGATAATGATTAATGTACAAGTGTATTTCAAGCCATAATTAGCTTTGAGGAAACATGGAAAAATTAACATTTAACTATATGCATATTAATAGCATGTATCAAAGAAATGGATACAAAAGCCACTTTATCATTAACTTATCCAAACTCTCCTATTTGAGACAGAAAACTGCTCACTGGTGGGCGCTTAAGCTGAGATAGCATCATATCCCTCCTTGTCTGGGGAGTAAGCACACTGAAATTCATTTAGAGGGAATGGTAATGTCCTAGGGAAATGAGTTAAATTTAGCCAATTAGAGATTGCCAACTAACCCCACATGGGAGATTTTGTCAAAAGAAACCAAAAAGTACCCTCTAACTAGAGGCTTTCTACCTTAGCTCTCCACTCCCAACCTCCCCTGCCCCCAATTCCCTGTGTGTGTGTGTGTGTGTGTGTGTGTGTGTGTGTGTGTGTGTGTGTGTGTGTAATTTTTCTTTTCACCTAAATTCTGCAAATAGCTTCTGGTTTGGGGTGGGATTCATGAATCTCACTGTCTGCTCACATAAGCTTTTAAAAATCTTTTTAATATTGTAAGCTTTCCATTTAAAAGGTCAACCAAACATTTGGTCTTAGAATATGGATGAGCTCTAGCTGGACTCATTTCCTTTTTCAGAATCCCCCATCCTGACCACTGTCAGAACATATCATCTATCTGCTCATATGCTGTGAGCCTTTGGTTTATGTTAGTATTATAGAGATACAAGACGTTCTTTCTCTCTCTTCACTCATTAGACAGGTATTTTTGGCAGGTCAGGGTCTCTCTACCCTTGTTTTCTAATAGAAATTCTATTTTCACTTTTTTAAGTTCCTGGATTTTCTCGGGGGTACAGAATGCTAAGAACAAGTCGAGAGATAGACAGGAATGAGGAAATGACCGTGAAAAAGAAGGACCTTTGTGTCTTGGGTCAGGTTCTGTGTTCTTCTTGGCAGCAAATCCAGGGAAGGAACAAGAAAGAAGAAAAATAAAACCAGAAAGATGCTGTGCACTTACAAATAAAGATCTCATATTGACTAGCAAGCAAATATTTTGATGATCTTAGTATATTGAAAACTATTTTTGAAAGTTTATGTATGCATTTACTTTCAAATAATTTATGTATGATCTTACTTTTAAATGATTTACCATTTAGGGAAATTAAGTGAAATTACATTCCTATGTAAGCTCCTCTCAGTTTTCCCTAATGTTGACATATTACATATTATAATTACTCAAATCCAGAAATTAACATAGACACAGTATCATGCCTTCTCAGTTACTGGATCACAATTCCTTCCAGTTCTCCCTCTTGCTTTTCTTACCTCCCGTCTCTCTCCATCTTTTCATGATTTGTATAGTGTGAAAGAATACTCCTCCCAAGCTGGGTGTAGTGCTACAGGCTTGTAATCACAGCACTCAGGGAGGCAGAGGCAGAGGCAGAATTTGAGGCCAGCCTGGTCTACAATGTGAGACCAAGACAGCCAAGGAAACACAGAGGAACCTCGTCTCGAAAATAATACTCCCCAAAATAACACTCCCCCAGCTCTTTTGGAGATTGTTCCCTGATCTGGATCTGTTCAATGAGGCAATATGTTTTTGACAAGATTGCTAACAGAAGTTTACATTATGATCTTCACCTTTTGCAGATCCTACCAGAAGGTAAATAAGATCAATTTATGCTATCACTGATAACGTTAATTTTTTTTTTTTTGGTGCCAGTTTGACAGATTTCTCTGCTGGAATCTCATTGTTTTCCTCCTTGAATGATACTACTTAGTCTATGCAGACATCTTGTTTCCCATCACACTCTTAGCCATTCTTCTTTTTTATCCATCAGTGATTTCTCCCTGAAGAGAATTGTCTACTAAGGGTCATTTTTTATTTCCACCTCTCCCTACACAGCTATTAATTAAATTCTACTGCACGGAAGATCTCCCGCCTGTCTCATTTGTTATTCATTTATTTATACCACTGTGGACTCATGGATATTTATTTTAGCCTGTGGGTTATAGTCTATCACTAAGTATTTATTTTATTGCACAGATCATCCTAGAGTCAGTCAGTGGTGGCTGATTCAAGTTCCAACCCATGTCTTTTTGACATAACCTCAATTGTTGAACATTTCCTTAAATTTAACATCACAGAATGTTCTGAATTCATCTCACGTTTTCCCTGCTCCTGACCCAGAGTGGCCCCAGGTTTTTCACTTATTTTTATCAGAGGTGGAACTTGGAAGCCAAGATCTGGGCCCCAAGCATGCTTGTTGCTGCTGAGGCTCCATGGCTTCAGATGCTACTTATCAAAGAGAGTTATAAGGTACATGTGCACTTAATTATGCAAATAACACACATATATTTATTTCTACATCTTCCTATATAGATGTATGTGTAGGTAGGTGTTTGTGTGTGTGCGCATGTGTGTGTGCATGTGTGTGTGTAATACACACATTTAAAAATTATGACATTATATTGATAGTTCTGATTTCAGTTAAAGATCTTAAGGTTCACTTTCACCTCTATAATTATCTGTAGCTCTTTTCCACAATGGAAAATCTGTATCTATACTGGAGTCACTTATTTACACATTTATTTTGCCATTTCCAACTCACACCCTTGTTTGAAAAGTAAACATGCTAAGCAGAGAACAAAATCTATAGGCAAGACTATTTATTTCCAGCCTGGAGATTGTAGAGGAAAAATCCCATTTTCTGAGGTTTCTTAGGTTTGATGTCTTCAGCCTGGTTCCTATCTCTCACCGTAGTGTCTCACCTGTTTGTGATGCAATTAGGTCGAGCTGTTTCTGCGTGGGTTTGGTTTCTATCTCCTATCTCTCACTTAGGGTTGATTTTAATAATGTAATTATTTTGTACAGGATGGGGAAACTTCCCAAGATCAGCGTCAGGGCGAGGTTAAAGATAGTCAGAGAAGTTCTACTCTGTCCCCTCCTCCATGCCTGTTTTCCTTCTATCAGCTTCTCATTTACCCCAATAAGGAAGCTATCTTCTTGTATTGGTTTATGCTTCCTGTAACCCTTCTCCACAAGTGAAGAGGAGCCATGTGTGTGTTGTCACAGTTATTACATTCCATCCCGTCTTATGTAAAGGATAAAGGTGGATAACGCCATAGAAACTTCTTTGTACTTTCCCCTTTTCACTTAAAAACATGATATTACGCCAGGCATGGTGCTCACAGCAGTGACCCCAGTACTTCGGAGTGATCCTGCAGCAGGATTGCCACGACTTTGACACTAATCAGAATATAAAATAAAACTCTGTCTCAAAAACAAAACAAGCAAACAAACAGAAAAACCAAGAAAACAATTGATAGGCCACTTCATATCGGTACTTAGAGAACTCACTTGCTCCATGGCATTACCATGTTCTCATGTGTGGCTCACATAATCACCCTCAAACGTATGGGCATTCAAACCATGTTCACTCTCTGCAGACAGTGCTGCAGTAAGTGAACATCTGTGCATCTTTCTGTTGAGATTTCAGCTGATGGACAAGAAGATACGCTATTTCATTCCATCATGCCAGGTCCCCTGGCAGAAGCATTTACTAACTGGCATTTCCATCAGAAACATGCATGTAGTATCTGTTGAAATCTTTTGTTTTTCCTTTGTTCCACTAGCAGCCCACAGTTTATTGACCATGCTGGTTTTGTAGACATGCAGGCATTCAGACTACAAGAGTTATGGAGTCACAGGGATTTCTACCCAGATTTTTAAGGAAGACCCATGAGGGCAGGTAGTGTGTAGCAATGGTGGATTCACTCAGACGGCCCTTTGAGAGGTTGATGTGTGATACTGTAAAGTTGAAATCTAAGCTGCAATGGAGACCTCAGGATTGTAGAGATTCCAGGAAGGTAGAAAACATCTGCTGGGGATCGCTACTCGAGGCAGGCTGAGAGAGGCATGTGTGTTTATCATCAGCAAGGCCCTAGAGAGAGCTATCCAGGCTTGTATAAGCTTATGTCAAAGCACCACACTCTCAAACACTTGCAGAGTTAATTATGTTAATATTTGTCCTGCTGGGGTTTATTTTTATTTTCACCTTATCATTCTTCTTACCCAGCCTCCCTTTGAAATGGGAATGATTACTCTGTACCACTGAAATATTTGTGAGATTTGAAGAATTATTTTCCCACCTCCTCTGAGAAGGCCTCCCTGGTGACTTTGGATGTTTTTTTGATTAAATATGCACTGTAGCTCTTATATTACTATGTTAACCTTGTTTTTGTTTTGCTTTGTTTTTGCATGTATGTTCTGTTTTCCTTATGGCCTCTCCCTGATTTGAAACACAAAATTTAGGTTTCAATTATCCTTGATCACCAGCACAGTAGACAATTGTCCCCAAGTAGTCATGAAAGATTGCTTTTAGAATTGCTCAAAAATACCCCAATTCATTGACACTCAAGTCTATCACATAACACGACACTGTATTGGCCTGAATCCTTCATCAGTCTTTAAACAGTCTTGGCATTATGTCCTGTACCTGGTGCCATATAAATGCTACAAAAAATATTGTGCAATCATTTCATATACAGTTGCTTAAGTATATTGCTTAAGGAGTGGTGACAATAGCAAAGGCCTTTACATATTTGGTACATATGCAGATTTTAGGTTGTATTTATGTATTTAGGAGAGAGAGAGAGAGAGAGAGAGAGAGAGAGAGAGAGAGAGAGAGAG
>OU015748.1:85374218-85394473 GCA_907169655.1 Acomys percivali | reverse complement strand
ATGTGCATGTGTTACAACAATTAATGAAAGGAATGACCATGAACTTAAATAAGAGCAGGAAGATGTATATGGGAGGGTGGAGACGAAGCAAAGGAAAGGAGAAAATCATGTAATTATAATTGTAAATAAAAAATAATTAAATAAAAAGAGATTATTTTCCACCTGCAGTTGTTTAGCTCCCTGGCTGCAGCACTCTTAGGTATGAAGGACACTGCATTCCCTGTCCTATTGGCTTCCGTGGTCAGCCCTGAGCAGTGCTGATCTCATGTTGCTCTTCTCAAGACCTAGTCCGCTTCCATAGAGAGTAATTGCCACACACTGTGGAGCACATTTGCTTTGGGTCCCTTGGGAAAATGTGCCAGTTTCCTAACACTTGCTCTCAATATCAACAGGACAGACACCAGTGTTTCTTACTGGTTTTATTTCCTCCCTCATCTTTGAGGCCGCACTTGGATCCTGGGAGCAGGCTAATTTGTACAGCAAACCACAGTGCCCTTAACACACAGGCTTAACAGGAGCTCATCGCTGCCTCTTTAACATGCTGTCAGAGTTCTTTTAGTCTTGTTAGTCTTGGTTTATTTTGGGGAGTCAGATGAACAGCGATCCACGTGTCTCACACCGGTGGTTCTCAATTTTTTTTTCACCACTGCTTTGTCCCAGCCTACATTTAAAAGTTGTCAGACCAGGGCCTGGAGGGAATAAAAATGGGGTCAGAAGGCTCTGCAAGGATCAGCACTGGGGGCCACTCTCTCCTTCTTAGTCAAGCATACTCAGCTATTAGGAAGGCCAGGGAATAGGGGTAGCCTCTCAGAATGCCTGGTTTACTCCACCCCTGTGCATAAATGAAGTTTTATGTAAAAGACCAACAGCTTAGACATTACTGCAGTGCATCTGGTAAGGCTACAAGGAGATGTTCTTGGGTAAATGTATCGCCGGAGGAGGATATGTTGAAGAGAAAGCCTTTGGGAATGACATGGTTGCTGTCTTGGAACAGTGTCCCACGAAGTTAGGATCTAGAGTGTTATGTTGTTTCCAGAAAGTAAAAATTAGATCCTCTGAGTTTGCAAAAACTAGGAGAATCATTTTTGTTCAGATGAGGGAAAGCTTGAGTATTTGGCATGTTTATGCTCAGAAGATGAAGTATCTCATTTTACATCATTACGTCTATGTACGTTAAGGGGCATCATTCTTCTCTCATAGAGTGCCCTGCCACAGAGAAGAGCTGCATTTGATTCCACGTGTTATTAAAAGGAGGTTGGGGCCTGTCCCTGAAGCTACCCAGCCTCCTGGCTCTGTCCTGTCAGACCTGAGCATTCTGTAAGACCATGATAATTTTTTTCACTGGGTACAAAATTTTATCAGATGTTTCTTATTATTCCTATGAGAACCTGTGCTGCCCTGTACTCTACCCTCTGCTCTGCAGCAAGCAACACATCTGTGCATCATAGCACTGCAGTATCACCCCCAAAGCACACCTCATATCTCACCCAAAATCTTTTAGTAGCTTCCATATACCTATGAGATAAAGAAGATAATGTGTCATTAATAAATAAAGCAATATTTGTTTTGTGTCCTCTTGTTCAAAACCTGTACCCCAGAGTAGGGGATCTTAAGTTTCCATGTAGCACCCCTAGAGAGTCCTTTGAAAGAGCAGGCTTCTCTCTTTTAATGACATCTGCCTCTTTTCAAATCATTTGTATCGTTTCAGGACTATCTGTAGTGCAGCTATTCCATGAAGCTTTTCTTCAATGCCAAGGAATGTTTGCCATTTGGGGCTAAGGAATGAATTTCCAAATAACACATACCCCACTCACCCTGTGTATGTACTTGACAAGCTTCCTTACAGAACCATGAGATTTCTAAGAGTAGGTCTGGACAGGAGTCAATCAACCCCACTGTTCCCCTGGGAGCTCTTGAGCTCCCAGTGTCTAGTAGAGTTAACACACACTAGGAAACTGGGTTCAGTGGGCTCTGCTGAACTGACTGCCAATCTGACTGGCTGTGTTGACTCTTCAGAGAAATCCGATTTTCCAAAGTATAGTGGTTTGAATAAGAATGAGCCTCATAGGCTTATCTATTCGAACGCTTAGTCATCAGGGAGTGACTCTTTTTGAGAAGGATTAGCAGGTGTGACTTTGTTGGAAGAAGTGTGTCACTAAGGGTAGGCTTTGAGGTTTCAAAATCCCATGCCAGGCCCAGTGTCTCTCTTGCTCTTTCTGCCTATGGATTAGTCTTTGCTACTTTGCCAGCCAGCACAATTCATGACACCATGCTCCCTGCCATGTTGATAATGGACTAAGCCTCTGAAACTGGAAGCAAACCCAGGGTTCAATTCTGTCTTTTGTAACAGTTACCTTAGTTGTGGTGTCTCTTCACAGCACTAGAACAGTGACTAAGACACAGATTCTGGAGAATTGTGGGGTCAGCACAAATGATTCAAGGGGAAAAGAAGAATATAGTTTCCCCAATAAGACCTATTTTAAAAAATGATTTTGTTTTAAAATTTTATTTTATGGGTATTTCATCTGTATGTTTGCCCACCATGTGTGTGCAGTTCCCACACCAGCCAGAAGAGGGTGCTAGATTGCTTCTGATCTAGAACTACAGATGAACCTGTCGTGCGTGGTAGGCATTGCACCTGGGTTGTCTGCTAGAGCACCCAGTAGCTGAGTCCTCTCTGGCTTCTCCCCATTAACTCTTAACTCAGTGCTTTCAGACTTCTTAGGAAAGAAAGAAGGAAAAAGTACAAGCTCTGAAAACAGTAAAAAGCAGCCATCTTCACTGACCAAGTCTCTATGGACTCTTCAGTGACAATTGGATTCATCTTTTATTCTAATGCCCCTATAATTATTTTTCTTAAAAGAATTTACATTTTGAAAAGAAAGTTCATCCTCAGAGAGGTTAATAAACTCACTCTAGAAATGGCAGAGCTATCTAGACCCAAAGATTATGCTTCACACACTCCATGTTGCCTTCTGGCTCCAGTGAACAGCTGTGGAAGCAAGTCATCCCAGGGGTGAGCATTAGTGGGTTTCAGAGGTTCTTAGAGTGAGCCATTCCTACAGAAGATATTTTGCCTGCATCACAACAGCTTCCCAAATAGTGCAGTAGCTGCTCAAAGATGAAAAACTGCGTTCATGCCCTTAATTTCTCACAATTTCACCAGTTAAAGCAGTTGCTGGTTCATCTTAAGATAGTGATGAAAAGCAATCTTCCACCAATCTGAAATACTAAAGGGGAAAAAAACCCAACGATATGGCTGTGAATAGCTTTTGCCTCGTTTATATACACCAAGTTGTGGGTTTATTTAAATAACAAGAGACATCAGGAAATCATCTAACATTCTCTTTTTAAAGTGAGTCCACTGCTAAACTAGGAAGCCACAAGAGAGATCTACAGAAATCTGTTCTGTTTTCTGGAGAAATGTCTTGAGTTTGGAGTCAATCCCAATGGATTCTGCCACTTTCTGATGGCAAGAAATTTCATCCTTCGGTCTCTAGTTTATCCATTTATAAAAACATGACATTGATTTTCAACCTGGTCTCTCTCTTCCACTGTATTAATATCTGGATGATAACTGCTTTTCATAGGGTAAGACGCTTCCTCATGTATTTAGTAGCCTCTATCTCTTGATGTGATGGATGAATCTACTTAGGGATGTGTCGTCTGCATTGTTAATGTTCCTTTGGGAAAAAAGTCACCTGTAGTTGAAAAGTACTGGCTAAATGCTGCTTACACATTTACTGAGTAGTGAGAACCACTATTAGAAGGCTCTGGGCTATGCATTCATTCTCATTCATAGATCTTCTAATATAGGGGAAAGAACATTTTGGGGTTATTCTGAGACCCTGGAGAAGGTGCAGGACTAAGGCATGTTGAAATCCAAGGATCTTGCAGGCAACATCCCAGTAATACATAATTTCTGGCTATGCCTGGGATTTTGTTTTCTTTTCTCTTTTTCTTTTCTTATTTTTTCTTTCTTTCTTTTTTTTTTTAAGCAAATATATATTTGACCTGTTGGCTTCTCAAAGACAGAAATGAACACACACTTCCGAGAAGAAAGAACTAATGTAATGTGGGCTCACACCTAGATGTGTGGATGATGGCTAGTTTTATAAGCTAGACACTAGAGTCTGATGTCAGTGATGAAGTCCCATCTATCTCTGGGGCAATAATATGTCTGTTTTTCCCCTCATCTCCTCTGTACTCATGAGATGAGTGACCTAGTGACTGGGCTCATTCTTCTTGACTTAGTTTTCACACTCTTTGGTTGTTTGTTGTGGAGGAATCACCAGGATGAATAGTTTTGTTTGGGAAGGAGAAGAACATAGCACTTTTAGAAATGTCACCAGTTATTTTAAAAGACTCTGGTGACAATAAGTTTAACTGGTAGGCACCCAGGATCCCAGGCTTGGGGATGGGATATTTGGTATGTGTTTCTGGTTTGCCTACTTGAGAGCTCTGTATCCACAAGTAAGTTGGTCACACTATTCTGTAAATTGCTTTTTTTTTTTTAAATTTACTAATGAAATGGAGATAATAAACAGTCACTACCAAAAAATATTGAAAGATTAAGGGAATTTGAATAGAGGTTGAAATAAATCTCAGCAAGTATGAGAATAACTGGGACACTTGTTCAAGGTCCTGGCTGTTAGATCAGGAGATGATTTATGTTTGCCCTGTGTCTAGAGGAGCAGACTGTGCTCTTCTGGGTTCCTTCCCATCGTTTGCCTATTATAAAATCTATACAAAAGGAAAAGTTAAACATTCCATGTCTATAAACAGGTAGGCATGTGAACACAGGGATTTCTGGAAAATTCATCCCAGAATTGATACTCTGGTTCTGAATTGCTCTTTATTTTTACAAGCTCCCTTTAGCTTCTATGCCCCATAAAAGGGTTGTGTCTCTCTCCCTGTTTCTTAACAGGTGAATATTTAGGAGAGATGCTTCTGCTTATTGGGGAGGATTTTGTTATCAACCTCATTTGATGGATTAAATACTCATGGATTCTTCTTCATTCTCCCTTACCACTTTTCTCTCATTCCCTATCTCCTTTCTTTTTCCTGATCCCTCATATTTCAGTCCACATCCTTCAGAATATATTGCTTTATTATGACCTTATGGGGACCAGAACATTCCACCTGCACTGAGCATCTCTGAATTGATATATATACAATATGAAATAGTACTTTCTAGAGAACAGGAAACTAGTATCCCCTTGCAATGACATAAAAACTTATTCCCTTGTATTAGCGGGCATCTTTAAAAGTGGAATATCTCTTTTCCCACTCTTTCCCTCAACTAACAGCCATAGCTCATTTCTGTTGGCTGTTAATTTATGGGTTAAATAGCCCAAGACAAAGTAATCTTCATCTGCTGGGAGTTACTTCTCTGCTGGGCTCTTATACATCTTATGATTGCTTAATCCTCTTAGAACTCATATTGGGGAAGTCAGAGTTCCCACAGTTGATACGCATAATATAGAGGTACAGACTGATTCTGAATAGCACTATCCAGAGAACAGGAAACCAATATTCTCCTGCAATGACTTCAAAACCAATTCCTTTGTATTATTGGATGAGCAGTCACTTCTGTGAACCTAAGCTCAGTGCCAGGGGCTGGAAGTGAATGAGAGTAAGCAAGACCTTGGCTGGTCTGTGTCATCAAAATGTATCTGGTAACTTCAAAGAGATTTACATAACAGCACACATGTTTATCATACTACAATGGCATTAGGTACCATTGCATGGTAGGACAAACAAATTGTTGATCACGTTGATGTATGGCATTAAGGACGATGGTAGGGTGATTGATTTGACCACATGGTTGCACTCCCCTCATAGGCTTATTCATATGTACATGGTTGCTACCTATTTCCTAGTTCTGAGAAAAGGACTTTGCAAAGGGCAGAATTTAGATATGGGTATAAAGCAAGCAGTGTGAGGGAACAAGAAAGATCCAAGAGAGCAGTGGGACAAGGTTTTTTGTTTTTTGTTTTTAATTTTAAGTTGATGCCTCTGAGTGATTCAGCTTTGAGAGAACAGAGAGGATGAAAGGATGGAGGGAGACATCTAGATTCATAAGATTCACATAGGAACCGTAGGGGGAAAGGTCTGGAAGTTTGTGCAGGCTGATGCTCTTGACTAGAAAACCAGTATTTCTCTGTGGCAGCTGGCTGGATAGTCATGTTTGTCTTTAAGTTTTCAGATAGATGTCTTAGGATGGCTAACAAAGGGAGACAAGCCATTAAAGGTAGCTAAATCAGCTCCCTCAACCTAGGGGAGTGATAAATGTTGGAGTTTTCTCTCAATAGTTGACACTGTGAACATTAGTAAAGGGAAAGGTCCTGGAGCGGATTTCCCATCACACATTCCCAGAATTTCCTGGTTACTCTTAAAAACAGATATATCCAACACATGGATTTACTAAGAATTAAGCCAACCTCAAGGAATGGAAATCTGTATATTTTTAATCCATGTGGGCTAAATGCCACATAAAGGATTGTATGGGCCAGCCTATTGTTGAGGATGCCATCAATCTGTTCATTATTTTAAATATAGCAATCATTTCGGGTATATTCCTTAGAAAAATCATTATTTTAATATTTTAATTTATGTAAATTTATGATTCCTAGAATCAGGTCAGAAGTCTTTGAAGATTGCGTCTCTCTGGGATTTTATATGTCTGTTTTTAATCTTAGAATGAGAATTTAGTAAAGCTGCCAACTTATTTACTTTTTGCCACCATAGCTTTTGTGGGACCTTTTTGAAAGGCACTAAATCATTCCATCAACATATATTGAGTTAGATATAGAGAATCCCTGCATGATGGGGTCTTGGTGGTGTTTATTGGTGGTAACTAAGACCTGATAAGGGAACACAGAGGCTTTGAAGTCAGTTGGGCAAACACTCAGGTTAAGGTACTACTGTTTCAATGCACTGTGCTGAGGAATTCATGTTTAATTCTCTAGCATCTCACTCGAGGGGTGTCACTTACCAGGGGTGTTTATTAAATGAAAAGGGGTCTTTGGAATAGACTGGAACAGCACCAGGAGGTCTGGCAGCATATCCCAGTCTCTTGTTCCCCCACCAGCACCTGAACTATAAGTTTGGTTCCCATGGCTCCCACAGGGTGAGGCTGGCAGCGTCTGATGCAGCCCTGTGTATGCTGTTTCCATAGTTATGAGATTACAGTGACTAATTCATCAAACATGGTTTCTACAGCACCATGGAGTGATTGCTTTGAGCAGAAGCATTCTTAAAAATGGCTATGCACTTACTATTTATTTTATAAAACACCAAGAAAAAAAACCTAGGAGGTCTTTAGCAGTCATTTACTTTTATTTCTTTTCTGCACACAAGGCACATGCTAAATATTTTTCCATAAATGATTTAAATTTTACAACAGCTATATGAAGCCTTTATCATCTGCATTTTATAAATGGGGAAACAGAGGTACAGACTAATTTATCAAGTATGAAACCAGAAAATAATTGATCTTGAATCAAGTTTTTGTTTTTTGTTTGTTTGTTTTTGTGTTTTCAAAGATCATAATTAAAAAATCAAATCTCTATGCTGCTGTATCTGTTGGAATGTCTAAAGAATTGAAAGTTTTATTTATTATATAAATTTTAGGACTATTTAGGTTATAGCTGACTTTGAATCTACAGATAAATTCTCCTTATTAGGATTTTTAACTGCCATCATATTTGTAATATTTCTGATCATGTGTTTTGCTATTTTACTAAATATGACAGACAAAACATTTGGGATGTTGGCATCGTATACTAACTTAGACAATTTCTAAAATAAAACTCAATAGCTGCAATTGTATAGTCACTGCCAAAAAATATATACAAGTCTTGCTTCTCTTAGTCCCAGTAGGGATGAAGAGTAACACTGTCTGCCAAGTCATATGTCAGTCTTCACAGAGACCCTTTTTCATCAAGAGTTCGGATAAGAGCCATGTATAAAGAAAACTCAAAAAAATGGCACAGCCACCACCTCCCTGAGCACACATTCACTGCTGTGTGAATAAGTCATAGGAACTTGAATACAGAGCATGGGCTCCTTGTGTGAGGGTGAAAAATGAGTTCCTCTCTGTGGGTAAAGGCTCCATTGTTTCCGAAGATCAATGACATCGATTTTACTGCGTGGCACATAAAAGCAGAGGCTTTGAGAAGTGGGCGTTGACTTGGTGAAAGGAGTGTGGCAGCTGTGGGAGTGAGAGAGCCTCTTCAGGTTGCTCTGCCTACCGGTAAAAAGCCTTTGATTTGTCTCTTCATTCCCTCCCAAGGTTTGGGGGCAATTGTTTATGGAGCCCCTTAAGTGGCAAGTCTCGCAGAGGTGCACAAGCTTTATTTGGGGTTTCAGGATCAATTGCGGGCTTTTAGGTTGAGACGGTAGAATGGGATTGATGGCAGCAGCAGCAGAAGAGTGTGTCTGTGTTGGCTCATCGTCAGTCGCACTGGGGCTTACCTCGTGCTGTGCTCATATTTTCCTAATGTAACAACCACACTTCAATTTCTACTTGGCCCACACGACTTCTGGAAGCAGACGGAGCTCAGTTGATCTGCAGCCTTTGCAGTATTTAAGCAAAAATCATGTCTGGGAGAGGCACCTGAGTCTCAGGGTCCTATTGTCAAGTAAATCTGGATCCAAAACAGGCACCTTTGTAGCAGTAATTTGATCTATTTAAATATGTACAGATGTGTGCATGTATGTGACTCCAGCCATTCTGGAAAAGGCAGAATTTCTTCACGGTGAAGATTTTGAATCTTTCTTTAGAGTTTTTAAGACCATTATTGAGATATAATTTACATAACATACCATTTACCTTTTGAAAGTACCCAATTCAGTAGCTTTTGATATATCCACAGAGTTGAGAAATCACTATAATAAATTCCAGAACATTTTCATCAACTCAAAAAGAAAAAAAAAAAAAGAATTCTGTACCCTTTAGCTATGACTCCCCAAGCCATCTTTGCTTAGTTTTTGAGGCAAGGTTTCTGATAATGTTCAAAAGACATTTCTATTTCTGTGCATCCCCAGAGTTTTAGAAATAACTGCATTACAGCACTCAATACATAGCAGGGCTATCGTTTGTTTTTTCTTCTTGTCTTCTGCTGTGACTCTCTGACGTCTGAGGTGACAAATGCTTTAATTTACTGAACTCTATGTCTATGCTGTCAGTCACATTCTAGTACATCTTGGCATTCAAATAGAGGAGCTAAGAATGAAGGAAGAAAGGAAGGAAAGAAAGAAGGAAGGATGAAAAAGGGAGTTGGGGAAGGAAGGAATGTGGAAGAGGGTGGGAGAGGAAAGAAGGAATGAGAGAAGAAGGGAGAGTACACACACACACACACACACACACACACACACACACACTTTGCCTGTCAAATGTGGTGCAGGGAAAAATATCTAGGAGGTATTTTCTGCCAAATATTCTTCAGAAAAAGGGCAGTGCTTTTTTTTTTTTTTGAGTCTGGAATGTTCTTTTCTTTTTTATTTTTTTATTTTATTTTTATTTATTTATTTATATATATATTTTAATTAATTTATTCTTGTTTATTCTTGTTACATCTCTATGGTTATCCCATCCTTGTATCCTCCCATTCTCCCCTCCCTCCCATTTTCCCCTTATTCCCCTCCCCTATGACTGTTCCTGAGAGGGATTACCTCCCCCTGTATATGCTCATAGGGTATCAAGTCTCTTCTCGGTGACCTGCTGTCCTTCCTCTGAGTGCCACTAGGTCTCCCCTTCCAGGGGACGTAGTCAAATGTGAGGCACCAGAGTACATGAGAAAGTCATATCCCTCTCTCCACTGAAGTGTGAAGACTGTCCTGTCCATGGGCTAGATCTGGGTAGGGGTGCCCTTAATGAAAAAGAAAACCTTGAATTTTAAGTGGATTTTCTTTTGAATTTGCACCATTCTGGAAGCTATGAGATATTTACTTCACAGCATCCACGGGATTTCACAGCTAAATCATCTTTGGCTACTGTTATGGAGAGACCCACAGTAAAAGTAATTCACACACAGTGGAAGCTTGTTTAGCTGCAACCCAACAGTTGTGTAGATAGCTAGGAACTAATAGGTCAGCCTTGCCCAACCAGATCATTACAGCTTGTAGTTTATTATTCTCCAAAGTTTTGCCTTCAAATGCATGGCCTAGGATGAGTGTCCATTGGTGTTTGCCCATCCCAGTCAATTTTAAAAAGTGAATCTATGTCTTAAGGGGTTATTCTCAGGATACTTCACACATTGGCTCTAGTTTCTGTGTGTAGTCATTGATTGAACATGTAACCGCACCTAGCTGCCCAGGGGCTGTGAGATAGACTGTTCTTTTTGCCCTTGGATACAACTCCACTTCAAGTTCTGCTTCTCTTTCTGAAAGAGAAGGGGTAGAGAGATGTTAGAGCTCTCTGTTTACCTCACCTTCCTTTTCACATTCCATACATGACATGAGTTCTTGCTAATTTTCTTCATTTTCAGTTTTGTGTATTGGTGGACACTAAGCCTGGAAGGTATATCTTGCTATGTTCCTATCCTGGCATTTAAATGAACTTGGGCACTTCATGGAATATTTTCTTTTTCTACTTTTGGATTTGCAAACACATTTCTAGTACATTAATAAGTGGGTTTTTTTAAAAAAAATCAGCCTAGAAAGCTTTTGCCCACTTATAGTATTCCTTTGATGGGAAAATTATTCGGGCCACCTAAAAGACTACAAAGACATGTAACTTTTGGACAGTACATCTGACCTTTGAGCTCCCTGATGCTTGCAAACAAAGGAGCAGATACAAGCCACCGGAAGGTCCTCTAGGCAGCTCCTATGCAATATTACAATATTGCTCATCTCAGTTAACACAAGTCCAGCTAGAATTTCTTCCTTTCTCATACAGTTATTAGGCCACAGTTGTGGGCTTGCTTTTGGGCATTAAATATCCATCTTTCTATTGGAATGTTGTTCAGTTGGGAACTGGTAACCACAGTTCAGGTAGTACATGGGAAGTGTATCTTAAAATGTGAGGATTAAGGACTAGGTCAAAGCTCCAGAAAACATAGGTTTAGTTTTAGTTAGTATAACTTTGGATATTTTCTGATTCAGAATTTTTCAGTAATATGTGTAAAGTTTTTGAGTAATATAATATATTCACATACCGTAACATTAGCATAACTGTGTAAGTTAGATCCCAAGTTTGGAAACAAAACCAATTTTCAAAATAGTTTCCATTTATTTTTATTGGTTCTCTTGAGACAGGTTCTCAGGTACCCCATGTGGCAGCAGAGCTCTGGGCTATTTGTCTTTCTTTATCTCTCATATGCTGGGTTGCAGGCATGTGTCGCTGTACCCAGCTACACTTCTTTCAATTTGCTTTCTCTCCCTAGTGTCCTAAGTATGTGCTTAGCCTGAGAGTAGGACAATTTGGCACTGATTGTGTAGTTTAACCACCAGTTACCGCTCAGTCAAACTAGAACTTTCTTTCTCATAGAGTTGACAAATATTCATTATACTCCTATTAATAAAGCTCCAGATAATTCACTCAGCTCCAGGAAACAGATGTTGAACAAAACAATCCCAAGACATACTCTTATACTCTAGGAAGGCCTCTCTCTCTCTCTTTCTCTCTCTCTCTGTCTCTGTCTCTCTGTCTCTCTGTCTCTCTCTGTCTCTCTCTCTGTCTCTGTCTCTGTCTCTCTCTCTCTCTCTCTCTCTGTGTGTGTGTGTGTGTGTGTGTGTGTGTGTGTGTGTGTGTGTGTGTATACAGATTTTAAATAGTTGCAACAAGGTAGGAGGAGGGTGATTCCTGGCAGACAAAGAATGCAGCTGGAACAGTTTGCAAGGATCCATGCCTTGGTGAAAAGGTCCCAGCCTTTCTTCCTGCCCCTGTCTCACCTTAGTGTTCAGAGGCAACAGTGGGAAAAGGAAGAGAAGAACATCCTGTGAGAAGAGGCTACAACACACAGCTCTTGAGAATACCTTTCAGAAGAACTGGAGTGGGAAGAGAAGGAAGAAATTGAGCCTGATTCCTATGAACCACCCATTAGGAAATATCTAGTGTAGCATTTTTCATGTAAATGAAAACAAAAACCCAGCATGGTAGCATTTCAGGCAATGTTGGTGACAGGAACAGTGTTCTGCTTATTTAAGAGTCAGTGATATAACACAAAACTTTCTAGATCAAGCTAAGGTCTCTGAAGGTGGTTGAGAAACAGCTTAGCTGGTCAGAGGTTGAGATTTATATTAAGCTCATGCAGGGGAAAGAGCACTCACGGGTGAAGAGGCTGGTTTCAAAAAAGCTCCAAAACAGAATTAATGTTGGAACCAATAGAGGTGCTCTGGTGGTAGTTGTGGACAAACCTTTCTTCTCAAAGGTAGAAAACAAGTCTCTCTCTCTCTCTCTCTCTCTCTCTCTCTCTCTCTCTCTCTCTCTCTCTCTGTTTGTGTGTATGTGTGTGTGTGTGTTTTGTGAGCTTACAGACTTCAATGTGTAGGACTCTCAGAAGTGTCTTCTACTATCAAAAGAAGTCTTTCACATTAGAAAAAAACTGACTTAGAGTTTTGACATGATAGTGTTTTAACTGGTTTACAACTAAATAAGTATTCTAGATTGAACCCTAGGACAAGTAACTAGACCTTTTCTGCTCTTGGAATGTACTAAAAAAGAGAACTGGAATAAATTATCTTGAAGTAATAGAAACAGATGAGATTTCATTTATTCATGCATAATCATTAGTTGATTCATTCTTTCAAAGATATTTCTTGAAGAAGTCCTAAGTGTTGGAAGAGAGGAAAGAGAACACCATGGAGTATATGAGACAGGAAAGGAGAGGGGGAGTATTGGGGAAGAGGAAGAGAACAGTAAGAGAGGGACAGGAAGGTTGGAGAGGGCAGAGGGAGAAAGGTAAATAAGAACAAAGTGGAATGGATAAAGAAACTGTGGTACATTTACACTAGGGAATACTACCCAGCTATTATAAACAAGGAATTTCTGAAATTTGTAGACAAATGATCATACTGAGTGAGTTAACCCAGAAGCAGAAAGACTCACATGGTATGTACTCACTTATAAGTGGGCACTAGCCCAAAAGGCATGCCCCATGAAAGTCTTCACTTACCAGGAGATTGGGATAGATGTGAAGACATGCCACTGGAACTCTAGGTAAGACAAATGTAGGAGCTGGGGAAATAGAAGGATCCAGAGGGTCTTAAAAACCTACAAGAAGAACATTGTGATGGGGGAATCAGGGCCCAAGGGGGTCTCCTCAAACCATTGCACTAACCAAGGACAATACAAGTAGTAAACATTGAACCCCTACTCTGATCTAGCCAATCATCAGGACATTCTCCACAGTTAGGTGGAGAGCAGAGACTCACTCTGACATGAACTCTGGTGCCCATATTTGACCACCTCCTCTTCGTGAGGAGGCCTGGTGGCACTCAAAGAAAGAATAAGCAGGCTACCAAGGTGAGACTTGATAGCCTATGACCATATAGTGGGGAAGGAGGTTCCCCTCGGTCATAGACCTAGGGGAGTGGAATAGGGTGAAAGCGGGAACGAGGGAGGAACAGGAGGATACAAGTGATGGGATAACAATTGAGTTGTAATCTGAATAAATTAATAAAATAAAAAAGAACAGTGTCCAAGAAACTGCCGTGATGAAATATAATATGTATTAGTTAAAAAAATATAGTGGGACAGACAACTGTAATGTGGAGGAGACATCTCCGGGATGAGCTAGAAACCAAGAGCAATGGTAACTGGTAGGAGTCTGTGAAGGTGACCCTAGTGACGACTCCTAGCAGTAAGGGATATGGACCCCGCACTAACCATCTCCTCTAACCAGACAAGACTTCCAATGGAGGGATTGGGACACCATCCCAGCCACAAAAACTTTGACCCACAATTTGTCCTGCCTACAAGATGTGCATGGGTAAATATGGCGCAGAAAGTGAGGGAGTGGCCAAGCAGTGACTGGTCCAGCTTGAGACACATGCCATGAGAGGGAGCCCAACCATAAGTATGCTAATGATATTCAGCAATACTTGTAGATAGGAGCCTAGCATAACTGTTACCAGAGAGGCTTCACCTAACTGATGGAAACACATGCAGAAACCTACAGCCAAACATTAGGCAGAGCTTGGGGAATCCCGTTGAAGAGGAGGAGGTCGGATGTTAGGAGCCAAAGGGGGTCAAGGACACTACAAGAAAACCTAGAGACTCAACTAATCTGGGCCCATAGGGTCTCTCAGAAACTGAACTGCCAAGCAGAGAACATGCATGGGACTGGCCTGGGCCCTCTGTGCCTTATGTTATAGCTTTGTAGCCTAGTCTTCAAGTGAGACTTCTAACAGCTGGAGCAGGGGCTGTCTCCGAAACTGTTGCTTGGCTTTGCATTCCTTTCCCCTAATTGGGCTGCCTCTTCCAGCCTCATTAGGAGAGGATGCACCTAGTCTTACTGCAACTTGATTGCCAGGGCTGATTGATATCCACGGGAGGCCTTCCCTTTTCTGAAGATAAACAGAAGAAAAAGAAGAAAAGAAGAAGAAGAAAGAGGAGGGGGAGGTTGGGGGAGGATGGGGAGGAGAGGAGGGAGAGGAGATTGCATTCAGGATATATAAAGTAAATACATTAATTAATTAATTAATTAATAAAAAGCACTTGAAAAAAATTTACAGTTATCAAAATGCACAAAAGTACGTGTAGATACATTAGCTGTTTGATTTAGGGGTTGCATCATATAATGTGCATGATGCAATATTTGTGTCTGAGGATGCTGCTCCTCCAGCATCCTGGTGCATGTGGATCTTCTTCAAATACAAAAATATGGGATCCATAGTTGATGCCATTTTATAATGAATTTAAGAAGTCTATTACTTTGAAAATAGACATACTTCTTGAGTAAGTAATATGTGTTTAAGACTGGAGATGCAGTGGCTAACAACAATGGATTTTATTTTCATTGAACACTTTGTCTGGTGGCAGATGATGGGCAGTTGAAAGAAATGGAGATTTCTAGACTGGAGAAAACAGATGGAGACCTGTGAAAAAGAGACAAAGGCTACTAGGGCAGATTTGGTGATGATTTTTTTTTTTTTGAGGGACTCCAGGAAGGACTAGGGGAAGTCACACATAATCAATCCCATGTTAGAAAGATAAAAAGACATCCTCAAATAAAATAAGGCAAGAATCAGAGAATTCCGGGTATCTTGAGCAACATGTGTGAAAGGCCAAAAAAAACAGAGCCCATGGAGTTGAGGTGAGGCTACTTGAGACTGTCCATAGGGACAGTTAAGCAGGGGAACATGGGGACTAGGTGTACGTTATAAAGGTGAATGAGATGATTCCCGCTTATCTGTAACAGGCCACCTTCTAATTCTATATCCCAGAAATATGGAGTTAAATCTGATCAACAGCCTTCTGAATCACCAACTCTCTGTACCCAGCTTTGTAAAACCAGAAAGGATATCACTAGGCTACTTGGAGTTAGTAGGGCCATGTGACTATTCATGGACAGGGAGCTATGAAGAGGAGGATTAGATACAACTACAGGTCAGTGTTTACTTTGCAGGATAAATTCTGTCGTGGTATCCTGTAGTATTCCACACGGTACCTGCTTTATGACCCTGGGGTCCAGAGGAAGTTCCCAATAGAAGACAGATCTCAGCACATGGTTGCCCCCCAGTATGAAGAGAAAGAAAATGTTCAAGGTAATTCCCTGTGCTTTGTTGAGATGCAGAAAGTTGTACAACTAAAATCCACATTGGAAATACAAACAGGAAGCAGAACTTTAAGTTGATCACTTAACTAGTTAATCATTTTAGAACATTTAAATTTTTTTTATTTTTTTTATTTATTCTTGCTACATCTCAATGGTTATCCCATCCTTTGTATCCTCCCATTCTTCCCTCCCTCCCTTTTCCCCCCTTATTTCCCTCCCCTATGACTGTTCCTGAGGGGGATTACCTCCCCCTGTATATGCTCATAGGGTATCAAGTCTCTTCCTGGTAACCTGCTGTCCTTCCTCTGAGTGCCACCAGGTCTCCCCATCCAGGGGACATGGTCAAATGTGAGGCACCAGAGTACATGAGAAAGTCATACCCCACTCTCCACTCAACTGTGGAGAATGTTCTGTCCATTGGCTAGATCTTAGAAGAATGGATAAAGAAACTGTGGTATATTTACACTATGGAATACTACTCAGCTACTAAAAACAAGGAATTCCTGAAATTTGTGGATAAATGGATTGAGCTAGAAATGATCATAATGAGTGAGTTAACCCAGAAGCAGAAAGACTCAAATGGTATATACTCACTTATATCTGCATACTAGCCCAAGGGGCATGTCCCACGAAAGCCTTCACTTACCAGGAAACTGAGACAAAGGGGAGGACATTCTATTAGTTAATCATTTTAAAACCACCTACTCAGACTAGAGACAAATGGATGCCTGCTCAGCTGAGGCACCCTTGGGGGACCCAGGCATAATTAGACCTGTTATGTGCGGTGAGGTCAGGGAGGAAGGGATGTATGAAGTTTGGGTCCACACAGGAGAGCCATTGAATTTTATGTGACCTCCTTCAGGATGGTCTCCCTAGAACCCTAGAGGTAAGTAGAAGGTGCCAGAGACCAAAAGAAAAATTTAAAGGATACCTGTGAGAGATCGAGGTTGGAAAGTTCGGAAATAATATTGTGGACCTAGAAGGGCAGGTGTAACAATACAGGAGGTTATGTCTGTAGGACAGAAGTAACGTCTCTTCAGAAGTCTCAAAAAGAACAGTCTGTATTTTCTGGCGAGGGCACAGAATAAGGCACACATTCTGAAGTATGTTGTCCCAGTGGATTTTCAGGAAGATATATGTTAGAGGTGAAAAACTGCAAAGAACAAAACTGGAGCAAACGATAAAGTAAGCTGACAAGCAGAGCCAGTAGCAGCTCTCTATTACATCTCAGGGATCTTGCTTGAGGGCCACCTGAAGTTGTGGGCTTCTGGCTGCCCTTCATGTTTCTTCCAATCAGTCATAGGCCTCTGAGACTAACACCAACGACAAGGAAGCAGGAGACAGGCCCAAGGTCTTCCGCATATCTGTACCTGGTCCAGCACAGCTTGGGTCCTGGAACCCTGACTGGGGAATAAAGAAAGGACAGACAGTCAGAGGAAGGATAGCAGGCTACCAAGAAGAGACTTGATACCCTATTAGCATATAAAGGGGGAGGAAGTCCCCCTTAGTCACAGTCATAGGGGAGGGGAGTGAGGGGAAAAGGGGAGGGAGGTAGGAATGGGAGGATACAAGGGATGGGGTAACCATTGAGATGTAATAATAATAAATTAATAAAATAAAATTTAAAAAAAGAGAAAAGACAGACACATAGGCACACATAGAAAAGCTGGGGTCAGTGGGCAGTGAGAACATTAATGAATCCATACCCACTACGAAGCAATCTGGAAGCTCGGCATGCTACTATGCTATGTACAGCACAGTGCAAGGGGTTAGCTGGTCTTGGTGAGAGGCCTCTTTAGGTGTGGAGTCTCAGGCTACAGAGGGGCGGGCATGCTGCTGGTGCAAACTTCTATAAACACTCTCAATATTTGCACTTGGACCAGAGGGAGGGATTTTCTCTCTCTAAGATGTGCCTGGGCCGTAGGCTTTTACCAATTTCCCATGGGTCCTAGGCACTGGCCTGTGACATGGGCATGTTTATGACAACAATATACTCAGGGCTTAACACACTCTTGACACATTCACTCATGTTTTCCCTTAGTCCCCACACATCTGTGCAAAGTTCCAGAAGCCAGAAACCTCATGAGACCAAGGTTTATGGCTAGATGAACCAGTGAGGGTTTTTGTTTGTTTGTTTTTTGTTTTGTTTAGTTTTGTTTTGTTTTTAATGAAAAGAGAACCATAGGAGACAGTTTCAATTCTCCATGTGGCTTTTCCAGGTGTAGAAAATAACAGTTGAAGACAGTGATGGGGCACTGTGCATTTAAGAAGTCATCTCATATTTTTCCCTGACACCCACCCTTCCTTATCTCATTACCAACAGGTAGCCGTGCATCCAAATGCTAATTTTTTAAATTAAATATGACTATTAAAAATGACTTCCCCCTCTCTCTTATAATTAGATGTTAGTGATTCTGTTCTCTCTGCTAATTACTGTGCATCCTCCTTCTGAAAGCTGTATGTATTTATATATACACATGCAGATATGTGTGAGCATTTGTGTGTGCATACATTCACACACATGCATATTTGAAATGTTAATGACATGCCCCTTGGGAGAGTGCATCATTGATAAAAATACTCTTGTCTTGGATTGGGAGGTTTCTGAGATATCAATTTCCCCAGCTTCTTCCATATTAGGCTGCTTTCATCTCAGCGGAAATAATTATACCAGGCTTGGCTCTGTTCAATGGGGCATGACTATAGCAGAATGGATCTCTTCCTGAACAGAAAAAAGAAAATTGAAAAGAAAAAAAAAATACAGCTTGACATACCAGACTCCGAATTATCTAAATCTATTTCTAACAAAAAGCTCTGTGCCTTAGTGAAGATGATGACCTTTGAAAGAAAAATCCATTGGAAAAAAAAATCCATTTCCCATGCTGTAAGGTTATGAGAATAAATTGCACTCTGGGAGGAGGGGGGAAAGCTCCTTTTGACATGCAATAAAGCAGGTGGCCTCATTTGAATTTTCCCATTAGGTCTCCTAGAGAGACCAGGGAAATATGTTGGCGGTGCTCACTGTAACTCAGCCTTGGTTCTCTGTCTATGGGACACACAGTTTTTCAGGAGTGGTGGAATTAGAGCCTGGCTTATTTGAAACGTCCAGCAGGAAGTTACTTGTTATAGTGTTTATTTTTATATCTGCCATAGGATACTAAATAGGTTTCTTTTCTGCAGAATATTAATACTTTTGACTTTCTAGAGAGCAGATCTCTCTCCAGCTAGCTACCCTATTCTTGTCCCTATTCCATTTTCTATTCTTTTATTTTGTTTTTCTAATTCAAGGGTCAAGGGGAATATTGTTGTGATACATGCAGGGAGAACACATTTTAGTAGAAAGCTTAGTGCCTTTATTTTATTGAGCCCATTGGGCATGCATGGCCATTCCTCCTTATGATATTCATGGGGACTCACAGAAATAAACAAGTGATGAATCTGGAGAGATTGGGAGTGGAAGCCCAAGAATTAAGGAAATGCAGTCTGTTATCTGCAAAGTTATCCCACCGACTATCCCATTATAAATGCGCAGCTGTCCAGCTGAGGCAATGGTCATTTGCGGATGAGTTTGTGGGAATCTGAGTTCACGCAAATGTATGTTGCCCTGATAACCTATATTCTCCAGCAGCACAATTACTCTGCAGCCTTAGTCTCTTCAAATGCTCCCACATAACTCCAGCCTACACATAAACTGTCTCAGTCTGACCTTCTAGCATCTTCTTGACAATAAGGATGTGAGTGGCTAAAGCAACATGTAGCATGTGGATTTGGTGCTCATCTTTATGTGAATTCCTTAGTGCTGCACGTCATTCTGGTTTCTCTAAATCCTATTCCATGTGTACATATTGTGCACCTGCCCCACTCATATGTGCACACCTCACAGGAGGAGTCTATTTCGTCCTCAAGTGTCCTTTGGCTCACAGCAGGTGGCTAATTAACAGTTGATGGATGTATCAAGGAACTTCTGTTGTTTGGCTCTTGTTTGGCTCTTCCAGATCCTAGGAGCCAGTAGAAATCCTTTCTGTGCAGAAAGAAACAAATACAGCAGTGGGGCCTTGTAACACTGGAACTGAACTCAACCCATGGTATATGGCGATAGTACCAGAAAAAGTGAGTCAACTATGTGCTGTGCAGCAGCCTGCAAAGCAGCCATACTTGTAAGAAACTAATCCTGAATTAATAAAAATTGTATGTCGTGAGTCTAAACTATGAATTCATTTCATTCGACTGAAAGAGAATTGATAATCTGAACATTCCTGGCATATATATATATATATATATATTTTTTTTTTTTCTGTGTTCCTTTTCTATCACTTAAGTTTCCTATTGCAATTTCCCAAGTTAGACAGCATCTGAGGAAATTTGTAAATGGCCCAAGATATAGACAGAGAAATATTTGCTTCTATTTCTCCCTGTGGGCTATTTGGATTCAAAAATCTGAACCTAATCAGCACCTACATTTGTTAAAAAAAAAAAAAAAAAATCTTAGTGAGCTCAGCACACTGAGCACTGAGGAGCATTTGCTTCAAT
>OU015748.1:85298986-85374208 GCA_907169655.1 Acomys percivali | reverse complement strand
CTCTCTCTCTCTCTCTCTCTCTCTCTCTCTCTCTCTCTCTCTCTCTCCCTCCCTCCCTCCCTCGCTCCCTCCCTCCCCCTGTACCTGTCCTTCTCCCCTTCCCCTCTCTCTCTGAGTATATGATAAGTATGCATATATTATATGCAGACATGTGAACACAGATGCACTTGTACATGTGTATGTGTTTGTATTGAAGGCAAAGGACAACTTTGGGGAGTTGTTGCTTAGATGGTGATGTTTGTGTACCTGCCTGCTGTCCTTCTTTCTTTCCTTCCTTCCTGTCTATCTGTCTGTCTCTCACTCCCCTGGAACTTGCTAGGTAGACCAGGCTGGCTCATCTGTGAGCCCCAGGATCCACTGCTCTCTGTCTCTCCAGCTCTGGCATTTCAAGCACATACCACCATGCCTAACTTCTTAGTAACTTAGAATTTTTGTGTTGCGAACATTCCATCCACTACCACCATATTTATAGTATTCCCGCCTTTCCTGTTTCTCTTTCCACCCCTTCTCATGTTTCTCCACTTCCTCTCTAACTCATGATCTCTTCTCCTTTAATCACTATTGTTGTATACAAATATGCCTAATCTATAATTATATATATATAAAAATACACATATATACATATCCATATGTGTGTGTGTGTGTGTGTGTGTGTGTGTGTGTGTTTAAGGTTGACAACTTGAGATTGGATCACCTATCAGGATGCTTGTCCCTGGAGAAAACAGATTATTCTTTCAGGAGCCATCCATTGCCTGTTGCTCTTCATTTGGAGGTGGAAACTTGTAAAATGTCCCTGATTCCTGTTAGCATGTCAACTGGTGCTTTCATTGTGCATGTCTTCGCCAGGCAACCACACGGCTGAGACGCCTCAGGTGCAGCTGCCTTGTCATTTTATTTTTATTTTTAATTTAATTTAATTTTATTAATTTATTCAGATTACAACTCAATTGTTATCCCATCACTTGTATCCTCCCATTCCTCTTCCCTCCCGCCTTCACCCTATTCCCCTCCCCTAAGTCTATGACCGAGGGGGACCTCCTCCCCCACTATATAGTCATAGGCTATCAAATCTCATCTTGGTAGCCTGCTTTTTCTTTTGTTGAGTGCCACCAGGCCTCACCACCAAGGGGAGGTGCTTAAATATGGGGCACCAGAGTTCATGTCAGAGTCAGTCCCCGCTCCCCACTCATCTTCCTTGTTATTTTAACCAGAAATTATTTAGAACCAGTGTCAGTTGTTTTTAAAGGTAGAGTCTGAGTGTCAAACCCATATGGTTTCCTTGTTAGACAACGATTTTTAACACCTCAACATTCTTCTTTGCCCTGTACCAAGTTGTCATAGATTTCCAACATAAAGTTCCTTTGCTTTCCATATGTAAATAATGGCCCATACAGAAGGGCCGTGATATTCTGCCCACAGGCCAATTCTGGCCTGTTGTCTATTATAAATAAAATTTTATTAGAACATGTGTATGTGAGTTCATTTGTGTATTCTCTGAGAGTGCATTGTGTGGTTGTTTGAATATGAAATGTCCCATACACAACTCATATGTTAGGACATATGGCCTATAGCTGGTGGGACTGTTCTGTAAGAGTATAGAACACTGGGAGAGGTATCTATCTGGTGGGTGTCAGGAATAAGGGACATGGCCCCAGAAGTCATATGCATGCTACGTTTTGGTTTAGTTCTCCATTTCTTGTCATATGCTTCTGTTCCCACAGAGCCTTTCCAGCATGACTCTTCTGCTCTTGATAGACTGAAATCCTCTAACACCATAAGCCCAAATAAGTATTTCCTGTTATCAGTTGCTGCTCTGTAGTATTTGCCATAAGAAAGAGAAAAGTAATACATAAGCATTGCAAGAACAATTGAGTAGATGTTACATAATCCACATGGCCCACAGAGCTGAACACATCCACTCTCTAGTCTTCACAGTCTGGGTAAATCAGTACCCATTGCTTGGCTGAGCTGGGGAACCAATCTAATTTGACACGAGAGACACACGGGAACCAAAGGTAATTGTGAATGAGAAAGATGAATGAGCTAGCCTGGGAAGTCTTTCAGTCAAAAAGAACTAGTTGCCTTTGAGGAGCTGAAGGCAATTGTGCTGCCATCGGGGCTAATAGAGTGTGAGAAAGAGCTAAGGAAGGACAAAGCTCATCAATCATCATCACAGAAACCACTGTAAAATTTCATAAACTTTCCAGATATTCTTGGCCATTTTAGCATTTATTATTAAAAAGCCCATCTGAGGTGGCATCTCTTCTATGCTCAGCACTACATGGATGTGCTCTTTCCATAGTCCTCCTTCCTCACTCCAGTATGCCCGCTGCCATAATGGAATTCTCTTCAGTGAAACTGGAGCATCTAGAAACCTCAGCTTATGGATAGAGAGCGATAGATAGATAGATAGATAGATAGATAGATAGATAGATAGATAGAGAAGCTTCTCTGAGGACTTGCAAGGATAGATTTGGCCATGGGTCTCTGGCAGTATGGTATTCTATTGCCAAAGACCCTGGGTGTCTGAGGAGGATGCCAAAGCTGAGGGCTGGGTGTGAAAGAAAAGGACATAGGTCACAAAGGCTCACCCCTGCCATGCATGGTCTCTAGGAGCTGAGGACGGCTCTACTCACTGAGAAGAAAGGAGGGCTTTTTTTTCTAACTCCATATTTGGGGTGGGGTGGGGTAATTCAGCCCATAACAAGGCAAATGGATGGCAAATAGTCAGAGCATGAAGGGTTAAAATACAGAGTTGGATAGGCAAGGAAGATTTGAGTCTCTATCCTGTGTGACTTCTGGCAAGTTCCTAGCCCTTTCAAATGAGAAAGTCCTGGGTTAGTCTTGTAGAATTTTATCTCTAGGAAGGCATGAAAAATGTCAAGTTCACATCCTGGTTATGAATAGGGGTTAGTTTAGTGCATTTTTGCTATGTTCTTTGGCAATCACTTCCTCTCCAAAGGAGTACATAATACAAAGAATATTTGGTTTAACTAAGCTACCAGTAGAGTGGCATCCTGAGATTGTGCTGTACAGCCAGAATTATATCAGAGACATTGCTGGCCTAGCAAGCCCCAGCAGCCTTCAGACAAGTGCTCCATCTGGCACAACGACCAAGGAAAGGTTCTGGTCCCTTGAGGTTGGGGAAGAAAGCAACTGCAAAGCAAAAAGCTATTAATATTAATGTTTCAAGAAAAGGAAAGGTGAGAAAGGACATGAACGCCCAGGAAGAGTAACTCCATATGGCTTTGATTTTGTGTTCATTTCCACAGGATGGGGAAAGTGAGGAGAATACAGAATAGCGAGCAAGGCGGAGGCAAGTGAGGAGGTGGTGGTGGTTTGGCCGACTCTGAGCAATTACATGAGCTGCAGGGATTAGCTTCTGTCTAGACAAAAAAGTCAGCTGGCCATGCTGCCATCTGCAAACCCCGGAACAAGGCAGAGCAGGAAGAGGAAGTGCTCCATAGCTTCGCTCTGTTTGTTCCAACCGTGAAAGGTTATTGCTCTAGGCCTAGAGGCTACAAGGTTTGACTGAAATCTCTTCCAAGGCTTTGTGAACCTCTTCAAGCAAAGAATTTTACACCCAGTCAAGGTAGACTTAGATTAAATCTGTCTGTGCATCTTTCTGGCATCCATATAGAGCTACATCCTCTTTTATGAGTAATTTAAGTAATAGTCAGCTTGAGGAGGTAGCTTGAGAGTAGTTGACAAGAAGTAATTGCCTGAGGATCTATTATCAGTGCCTGGTATTGAAATCCAGGGAGTCCATTTTTGTTTCCTCTATATCCCAGAGCAATAGGAGCAAAAAGAAGGATTACATCAAATAGGAAAAATGTTAAGGCTACAAAGTGACGCAGCATTGGTATTTATATCTGTTGAAGGAGACAAATTTATCTTTACACTGTAGATAAAGCCTCCATGCAACAAAGCTCTATTCAGGTACCAGCTGAGAACAGAACACCCCAAAACCTGTTATGCCACCTCTGGATGTGCTGACTTCACAGGATGCCCTTTGAGTCACTGTGAGATTGTCCAGGTAGAATACTGAGTAAGGCAACTTCCTTGACCAGTGCTCAGAAATAGCCACACAGCATAAAGTTCTTAAAAGGCTTTAATACCTCACCCATCTTTTTCAGGGAAGAATGCAGAAGCTAGAGGTGTACATGGTACCAGCCTCCCGTGCTTCTTGGAAGTTGGTAGGCAGACTTTCATAGACCTAAACAGTGGAGCATTTGTGACATGGCTTATGAAACATGTGGATAGTTCCCGCTGCTCCTAAGCTCTTATTACTAGGCGACAGAAACCCCTTATACTCTACAAAACCATGCATGGCTCTGGAGGAGGGAAAACGACATACACTAGACCGATTAGAAGAAATGGGAGTAGAAAGACCCTACTTAGGACGTATGCTTGTGTGATTAGGGTAGAGGGGATAAAGTGATGGGAATCAAAGAATCACAAAGAATTAGGGCTGTCAAAAAGATGGCTTCTAAGAATGGAGATGAAGACACTGTAGTGCCTAGTAAAAGAGTAAATGTGGAGGCAGAACTTATGTCTTCTTTGAATCCTGCTTAACCATTTAGAATTGAGCATGCACATTGTGAGATAAAAATCTATGGTTCTAAAATGGGGTAGTGACAGTCTTTCAAGCATTGGAGGTGAAATTGAATTAGCAAGTCCATTAGGAACCAGGCTAATTATTATCGACAACAATTATTGTGTTGAGCTCAAGAACAATCTCTTGGCACAGAGAATGGTGTAGTTGAACATATGCTTGCTGAAATTTTATTTTGAATATAAAAATTGCTGAAACTCAGGTGCCATCTTGTCTCCCCCAGAGTTTTATAAAAAGCATTTTTTAAACTTAATTAAACCTGAAGTGACTAAATAGTTCTGCACAAATCCAACTCCAATGAGATTAGACAACAGCCATACCTCAACCCTGTTCCCTCCAACAGACCCTGCCACAGCCAAACTCTTTACCACAGGAATAAGATGAAAATTGGCACCAGTGGTATTGCTTAAGGAAGGCTTGCTTGTTTGTCTTCTTGCATGTTTGTTTGCAAGAGTGCATTTGTTTGCAGTCTAGCCAGCTGAAAGACTTCATACAGTGTAAAGACAGATATTAACTGGAAGACGGATGGAAGGATCATCAACAAATGGAGTAATCAGTGTGGTGTGAAAAATTAGGGGAGACTTTAATGGTAGAGGGACATCAGCTGATCTCTACTGAGGTTAGTCTTGGAGAACAGAAGAATGTGGAAAGACTAGAGGAGGGGAAATAAAGTTACACAAAGTCCAGAGTATCATCACAGTATATGAGAAACACATGGACTCTGGAATCAGTCAAAGCCTGCCCCTCATTCTTGCATAGAGCAGCTCTGTGAGTTTGACAAAAACACACAGACCCTGTGAGTTCATCTGTAGAGAGTGGGCTATTTGTACTACAGCCCAGGGTCTGCATGGGATGACTCAGTGACAAAAAGTGAAAGGATGTGAGGTAGAGTCCAATATTTATGCTTCCCTGGTCTCTTTCCTTTTATTTATTTTTTAAATGCTTCCTGGTCTGATTCCCCCTTTTACTCTCAATATCTACAATTTTGAAACTGGCCAAATGTATTTATTTTGTTGAAATTTTCACAGAGCTCATGTTGAGGAATAAGAACAATTCTTTATGTAGCATTTTGATGGTTCCAAAGGTATTCCTGACATCATTTCACCCTATGACTTGTGCTCTTACCTAATTTTACAAATAGAGACATTGAGGATTCTTGAAACACAGCCACAATCAGTTGAAAAGACTAGGATTTTGGCTCAAAGTGCTTTTTATCAACTACAGAAAGTAGAGAGGTACATCTGAATATTTCCCTGGTGATGGTTTCCACATTCTATGTTTCTATGAGGTCATTATTATTCTAGGTTGCTTCCTATTGCTGTGATAAACACCATGACCAAAAGCAACTCTCAGAAAGGAGGGTTGATTTCATCTTACATTTCCACATAATAATCTATGATTGAGAGAAGTCAAGGCAGGAACTTTAAGCAGGAATCGGGGTTAGGTGAGGCAGAGACTATGGAGAAAAGCTACTTTTTGGCTTGCTCATCATGGCTACTCAGTTTAATTTCTTATGTAACTCAGCCCATGGTTCCAGATTTGGCACTGCCCAAGTGGGCTGTGCCATCACACATGAATCAGTAACCAAGAATGCTGGAAGATATGCCCCCAGACAATCCATGGAAACAGTTCTTCACAGGTGACTCTATTTTGTATCAAATTGACAGGAATTAACCAGCATAATTGAGTATTGCCAACTTGATACACAAACAAATCATTAATAAGCCATAACTTTTCCTTCCCAGTTCATTCCCCAAGTCTCACATTCCTATCACAATATGAAGTACAGTATATCGTTTAAAATCCCACTGTCTTTAAAAATGTCAATACTTTCAATGTTCAAGGTCTCTTTAGAATTCTAAAGTCTTTTAACAACAACAACAACAACAACAACAACAACAACAACAAAAAACCCAGAAAACAAACAACATATACTTTCTTGTTCCCAGAGGAAAGAACCAGGACACATTAACAATCAGATCAAGGCAAAACCCAGAGTTTAACACTAAATAGCTCAGTGTCCAATGTCTAGGAGTGACTCAAGTTCTCCTGGGATCCAATGGGCTTGAGTGGCCCTATCTCTCCTGCTCTACAATCTTCAACAAACACCGCTTGTCTCACAGGCGCAGGCTGTCTCTATTCCATCCCTGACATTGCCATGGGAGGTCATCCCATAGACCTGGGATCTTCCATATGTTGGGATCTCCTCTGCAACGTTACACCTTTGCTAGTGACCTCTCCTGATCTCTTACAACACAAAGCCTCAGGCACCCTCTATGGACTCTCAAGCCTTCAAAGCCAGTACCACTTGGAGACTCTTACGTATTGTTTGCCTTCTGAGCTTGGGATCTGTAACTCATGGATTACAGCTTTTGTGTGGTGACCCTGAGGAAAAACTTCCCTGAAGATTTCACCTAAGTGTTGCTGCTCTCTTGTTAATCATAACTATTATCACCTCCAGCTAATCATTATAGATAAGTGGTTCTAAACTTGTGGGTTGAGACCCCTTTTGGGGGGCGTCAAAAGACTCTTTCACAGGGGTAACCTAAGACCATTGAAAACGCACATTTACATTCTGACTCCTAACACTAGCAAAATTATAGCTATGATGTAGCAGTGGAAATAATTTTGTGGTTGGGGGGGTCACCACATGAGGAATTGTACTAAATGGTCACAGCATTAGAAAGGTTGAGAACCACTGGTATAGATTGTCCCAGTAAAGCAAATGTTTCATTTTGATGGTGTTGGTTTCTTATTAGTCAAAGCTGATTCTTTAGCCCCAACTGATGAGAAATATATTCCTAAATTTAAATATCTCACAAATGGCCAGGATAGAGTCTTTAAGGGAAACTCAAGCTTTGCTCCAAATTTTCATAAGCCAGACCCCCATTATCTGGATGCTTATCTTACATGTTTCCATGAAATAGCTTGATAAGTGTGAACACTCAAGGGTTCTTCCAACTCAGTGTTTCAAAGTCTTCCATACTCTTCCCTCCCAGGAAAAAAAAAAAACGGCCATGTCTGTCACAGCATGTACCAGTTTCTTCTAATTTTCTTTCTGTTGCTGCAATAAACCATGAACAAGAGCAACTTGCTTTGCTTTTTTATTTTACTTAAGTGAGTTTTTCTTTCAAGATTACAGTTTACAGTTCATTATTGAGTGAAGCCAAAATGGGAACTCAAGACAGGAACCTGGAGGCAAGAACTGAAGCAGAGTTTGTGGAGTAAAGCTAAGTAATGCTTTGTTCTCCCTGGTTATTTATTCCCCCTTTTTTAAATACAGCCCAGGACCAGCTTCCTAAAAGTGACATCAACTACCATGGGCTAGGCTCTCTCACATCAATCATTAATTGAGAAGATGCCCCATAGGACATGCCCACATGCTAATCTGATGGCGCTATCCTTCAGTTGAAGTTTCCTCTTCCCAAATCACTCTAGTGTGTTGTCAATTTGATACAGAAAAATGATAATCCAGACACTATTTTGAGCAACTTCTTATGCTATTTTTTTGGGAGGTAATTGCTAAAGTACCTAGAGACCTAGCAGATTAAGCTGAAATAAAAGTGGAGCTTAAAACAGTCTGTATTGGAAGCACATCTCCTCCTATTACCAGTCCTAAGTTATACAAATGTATGAAATTTGCTGTTAAGAACTACTTCTGATATTGATCTTCATTCAGAAGTTTGGACCTAACAAGATAGAAAAGATGTTTACTTCAAGTTTGCCAAATACAAACATCCAAATCACTATGAGTGTAACATTTGTATAATTCCTGATTGTCTTGTGGTTCTTCCTGCTATATGTAGTTTATTTTATTCATGTGCAATAATATAAATGTATACATTAAAAAAGAAACAATGAAAAACACACACAAAAAAGGAACTACTTCTGAGAGACCTTATGGGATGGAAAGACATCTACCCTGTCTCCTGCTGCATATACTCACATGTGCATCAGAGTCAGTGTTCAAAGTTAGCAGCACAGTAGAATCAGAGGTGCACCTCTGTAATCCAACATTGAGTAGGCTAAGCCAAGGTGATTGCAAGTTCAAGGTTACCCACCTAAAAACCTAGAGAGTTTTAGGGCATTCTGAGACACATTGTGTGACTGTCTGAAAAACAAAGACAAAAACATTAACAGCATCTCCACCAGCTCTCCCTATAACATTGTGCTAACAGATAGCATGCTCACAGTCTGCTGTCTCCTGCTCACCAATTCCATCCACATCTGTTGCCTCTCTAGTTCTTGGTTCTGTGTGTTTTTGTCCCTGCTTTTGTGGCAACTAAAGCTTTCAATAGCTGTCTCAATTACTCATGTCATAGATAGCCTGCTCCACTCCGCTCCCACTTCGGGAGCCCTGTCATCAGTCCCTAGGTTACATTTTGGGGTTTATTTTGTCACCTTACTTACATCGAGTATCACCACATGGGCAATCAACACTTCCCAAGCAATCACTCTGACAATTTCTGACAAAGAGAACAAAATTGTACAAAATGTCATGATACCACCTCATCAGTGAATGGACATACCACTTACCACAAGTCCCTCCCATGGTGGCCTTGTTGTAATAGCTGATAACGATAAGAGAAAGTTGAGATAAGACAAAAAGGATTACATAAAATCAAATCAGCTTGACCCACATCACTGAAATTTTGTCAATGGTATGCTCACTGCCACTTTGATGTTTTCTTTGTCCTTTAAGCTTTTTCTTTCACAAAATAATGATTTGGGCTGGATGGCCTGTGCCATTTGTAAAGAACTAGGTAAGTTAATTAAAAAACAAAACCAAATGGCACAAATGTAATTATTACTTAATGTGATAAGGTTAACATTATCTGATGCTGTTGCATATATTAAGAATCAATTTTAATCAGACCTTCAGACAGTATCTGAGAAATCAGGATTAAACAATTTTTATCTAGAAAAAAAATAATTACACACCCCAATTATTGCTTCAGTATGATCCAGATTCCTTAGGAATGTTCCTTAAAATGATAGCTGTTCTTGCTCTTGGCCTGTGCAGCAGAAATATACAAATGGATCTTATCAAGATGAGTTTTCTGAATCTGATAGAGCAGGCACACAAGATTTAGGATCACTTGAAACATGTAATCATCCGGTACCAAAAGGATAGATTCATTCTTTCTAGTTTCTACAAATATGAGATTTATCCATAATGGCAATGGAATAAATATTTTAAAGCATCTACTCCCATCTTTACACATAATTTATAATACTATTTTATAACTCTGTGTACATGTGTTTAAAATACACAGGTCATTCTAGTGTAATATATCACAATAATGATAATATGCTTATACATATTATGTTTAGGTTGAAATGGGGCCAAGCAACTGGCAAAGTTCTCCAGGCCATGAGTCCTCAAAAAATTATTTATGGAACTAGCAACATGTATTGTCTCAAATTTGAGGGCAAGAGAGTAGAAGGAAGTAAGTGAAAAGATTAAATAGGACAGGCAATCAGTGACCCTTCCAGTGGCATGAGCTGGCTGTATGATGGAAGACCTTGGAGCCATATTTTGTTTCAGGGAATGGTGTAATGTGGACAAAGAAAGTGACACATGTCAGTCACGGTGGTGGTGCTGTGGTACTGCATGGTAAAGTGCATTCAATAGATACCCTGGAATTTTCCAGTTGGAAAAAAATCACCAGATTGGACTCCTGTCCTCCATATTATCTTCAGTCTTCCTTTCCTCCATTTTTTAAGTTACTGTATCACCTTGGAGGTATGTTTTAACTTTCTCAACTTCAGCCTTCCTGTCTCTCAAGTGGTAGCATCTGTAACGGCTCAGGCTTTTTGAGACCAATGCAGAACAATGAGCTTGAAACTGTAGTATAAAAATCTCAAGAGGCAACAGGACCAAAGGAGCCTACAGGAAAAGAGAAAACAGCTGAATTTCAGCTTCTTTATAGTTTAACTTAAATCAAACAGAAACAAAACTTAAAATAAGGATAGGCCTCTTTTGGAGGCAGGGTGGAATTTATTTATCTCTACTATTATAGACTGCTTTCTGAAAATTTCCATGTTGAAGCCCTATAGCTCCATGTGACGACTTGAAATGAGAGGCCATTGGGAAAAATTTAATCTCTTTGTTTTGTTTTGTTGTGTTTTGTTTCAAGACAAGTTTTCTCTGTGCAGCCTTGGCTGTCCTGGGGTTGTTTTGTAGACCAGGCTTGACTTGAACTCAGAGCGATCTGCCTGCCTCTGCCTCCTTGAATGCTGGGATTACAGGAATGTACCCTGCTAACATTTAGCCTTAAATTAGTCACAAGGACGGTAATCCCACTATGAGGTTAGTGCCCTTGTAAGGAGAAGCAACAGCAGTTTCTTCTCCATTTTGTAAGGACAGTAGAAGTCATTTGCCAGCCAACAAGAGAATGCTACCAGGCTGGTGTCCTGGTTCTGCTCTCCTCAGTATCCAGAACTGTGAGGAAATGTTTGTTCTTTAAGCCTACCAGCTTATGGTTTTATGACACAGCATCATTTATTTTATTTTTAAAGATTCAGGACACATTTGCATGTATAATGAGGATCAGACATCAAAAATGGTAGAATGTACCTATCAAAAAATATCTCAGGGAGAGTTTGTATGTGCTCAACCCATCGTGTGTGTCACACAGCTCACTTTCTCTTCACAAAGAGACTTTACTGTTTTGTTTTGTTTTGTTTTTTTTTTTTCTTTTCTTTTTGAGTGCTCCATTCTAGGGACTCCACAGACCCTTGCAGGACCCAGCCTTCCTCCTTCACCCCATCCCTCTGTGCCAGCTTCTGCCATATGGAGGCACACTCTACCTGGGAATCTGCTGACACAGAATTCTGTTACACAATCTTCATTCTCCTTCATGTGGCCCAGAACAATTCACCAGTCTCATCCGCAGCCTTGTAGCAGACCACCTCCAAGTGTGGGGAGAGCCCCCTTCCCTTTGTACATCCATTACCTGGGAAATCTCCACAGAGCTCACAGCTGCTAACACCTGGAAGCAGTCACATAGGTGATTTTCACTCTTCTTCCTATCTGCAACTGAAAACTTCCCAGTCTCATCCCCTGGCTGTAGCAGACCACCTGCCAGGGCCTGTCCTCACTCTCTGACTTCACTTCTTGCACCCTGCATACCCTCATGAAAGACCCAGCTTTTCACTCCCCACCCCATTATTAGTCTGGTGATAACCATTTCAGACTCTAAGACTGTAGTAATTCAATAGTGGTGTTTGATGCCATTAAAGGAATATTAACGTGGTCTAGTAGCAATAGGAAACAGACACCAAGGAAATCACCTCATCTCATCAAATATACAGCAAGATTATGTCAGCATTTAAACCTGTAGTTTAGATTTTAGTCTTTTTTTTTTTCTTCAATGTTTGGTTCTAGATGTCCCATATTGCTTCACTGTTAAAATTCAGCAGACTGTTTCTAACTGAGGCAATGCCATTCCCACTCTGAGTTACTGCACTAATACTTGGAAAGGCAGACACACTAAGAGAAACCTCCTTGTCTTTTGGAGTGGTAGCAGTAGACAGTGGAGAACAAATATCTAAGTTTTGACATTATAAACTCAGTCTTGAAACTTGCCAATTGTATGCACTTGGCAGAAGTTGACAGAAAATTCTGACCCTCAGTTTTCTCACACAAAGTGGGGTCAATCGTGGTACCTGCACCAAAGACCTGCTCTGAAGAAGACATGGAACAGTGTATGGAATACACACAATTTACAAGTGTTTGCCTGTTGATGGTATGTGCCAAAATCTGATGATCTTGAGATGACTCAAGCTCTTGCTCAAAGTTTTGAGTCCTGGGTTTGACATGTACCCAATAAGATTATCAATAAGTGCTGTATTAGTTACTTTTCTATTGCTGTGATAAAGGGCCATAACCAAGTCAACTTATAGAATACAGCATCTATTTGGGGTTATGGCTCGAGAGGGCTAGAGCCCATATGGTGGAGAAGGCTGGAAACTGAGGATTCACACCTAAAACTAAAAGAATGAAGCAGAGAAAGATACAAAGAAATGACAAGAGTCTTTAAGCTCTCAAAGCCTGTTCCCATGGACATTCTCACTCCAGCAAGGCCACACCTCCTAAACCTAACCAAACAGAGCCATCAACTGGGGAGCAAGTATTCAGATGCCCAAGACCATGGGGGACAGCAGTCAAACCACCGCAGGTATCTACTAAACTTAATGAAATAGCAGAGGCAAATAGCTTTCATAGAATCCAATATAAGTTCTCAAAATGTAGGTAGTCATTATTTTTATAATTCTTTGAGAAATCCACGCATACATTTTCATCACATTCACACCTTCACTATTCTTCTTAACTCCTTCCAAGTCTACCCAACTTTTTCTACCCCTTCCACTTGGTGTCTTCTCTTTAAAATTTAATAATCCATCAACTCTGATTTCTGCTGTGTATATACTTCTGGGTGTGGCCCACCCACTGAAGCATGGTTGACCTACCAGAAGCAACGACCTTACAGAAAATTGACAGAACTCTCCCTCCCACAGAAATTGCCAATTGTCATCAGTTGTCATTTAGGGGCAGTATTTCCCTCCCTACCTCCTTCCTCAGTGCTGGAGTAAAAACTACCTTGATCCTGTGCAGGTTTTACACAGGCATCCGTCACTGCTATGGGTTTCTAAGTGTAGTGATCCTGCCATGCCCAGAAGACATGCACAGAAGACACTGTTTGCACTGCACTTCCTTTCTCCTGGCTCTTAGGTCTTTCTGCTCCCTTTTCCTTGATGTTGTTTATTTAGTTGCTAACTTAAAGAAGCTCCTAGTTGCATAGGGTTAGAACTTAGGAGATTGAAGCCAGATGCTGTTCATGCTTTACCTCCTTTCATTAGATAGTTGCTCAACCACATGGGCCATTAGGCATAACAACATAATCAGCCTGAAAAAGAGTCAAACACATTCCAAGACAGAGTTCTATGCAGTCCCCTATAGGAGTATGATAGTGGCAGACATTTCTAAGAAAATTCCGTCAGCTAAATGGTCTCTGTGGTGTTATCAGGTCACCATACCCTTCTGGTGATTCTGCAGTAAAGCACTGGCATTGGGAACTACATTAGCCACACTTCTTAGTGCTCAACCAAATAGCTAGTGAGAAGCAACTTAAACCATAGACATGTGCATGGGTTAACCTATCAAGGAGAAGAAATAAGATGGTGGGAGTGGTTTCTATCTGTGACTGCAAAGAGTGAGGGTGCTTACTCACATACGGACAGAACAGGAAGCAAAAAGCATGGAGGAAGTAGCTATAAGCTATAAACCTCAGTGCCTGGATCCCACAGACTCAGTTCCTCTAGCTTAGGGCCACTACTAGAGTCTTCCAGAAGCTTCTAAGGCAGCACACTCTGGGTACTGGACATTTAAGTATATGAGCCTATAGAGGGCATTGCACACCTAACACGGAACAGTAACTTTGTACTCTGCTCGATTTAATTGGTGGAGCTGCTCAAGAAGGGAGCCAGGAAAAACTAAGTCAACCTTTGACTCAATTTTTTCCAAGTTCTGGCAAAGGACTCTTGTGTAGATGTCAGTGGGGAAACAAAGCAAGGAAACTGTCACTTTACAGACTGAAGGGAGGAAGCAAGGACTATAAAATGACATCAGTGTGTGCTCTTGCCAGCAGTGGCAATCCAGAGGTAGCCTTTAGAACAGAAAAGAGATCAGTCCTAAGAAGCGCACTTTCCAAGCCACCATTATTCCAAAGAAAGACTTGGAACCTGCTTGGGAAGCCTTGGGATCCAAGACACATATGGTATGTCCACATATTCTCACACAACCACTCATGAGCAGCTGAAGAAATAAAGAATCAAAGTTTTGTGGTTGTGAAATCTTCAGTTTTGACATGCATGCTTTAAATGTTCTCATTTACAGAGGAGGCTGGAGAGCAGCTACTATGAAACTTTCTTGCTTAGGATTCTTAGATGTCTCAGAAAGCCTGTCCAGGTCACATGCCTATGACTGGTGAGCAATGTTCACTTTCCTGGTGCTCCAAGACTCGTCCCAGCTGTGACAATGACAATGGTACAAAGGTAACAACTCCTTCTCTGATGACTATTGTTCTTCATCCGTCTCCCTCCTCTCTGTGTGACACACAGGCTTGGGATCACAGTCAGATGAGGGAGACTTAGAATGCAGGCCATCCCCACTACTCCACATGGAGTGAACCATACTCTCCAGCAAGGAAGTGACTGGTTCAAGGTCACGTGGCCACATAGATGCAGAGATTGGGACATGAGTCACAGCTTACTCCTCTTTAATCCCTTTCTCCTTGCCTCCCTGCCTATTCTGGAAAAGAGAGTGGGTGTACGTTCAAGAAATGGAAACCCATGTGCATGTTTGAATATTAAAATTTAATATTGTAATTATGGCCTAAACTCAAACTGGATTTAAAAGGTGCATCTGTTGCAGAAAATTAAATAATGCATTTCTGGCTTCAAGGAGCATGCTTCTGAATAATTTGTGCCCACAGATTTATTTGTGGAAGCAGGTCTGGTACATTCAGAAAGCAAGCCAGCTTCATAGAACCCACATCCTAAACCTATCTTCTCTTCCATCTGCCTTTGAACTCCATGTTACCCCAAATCCCCTCTGCTTCTAAGTGCATCTTTCTACAACCAAAATTGACATTTATGTGTCCTGTTGGGTTGATATGATTCCCATAGCAAAATACCATTAAATGAATGACTCAAACAATAGTTTTTTTTTCTCTCTCTCTCTCACAGAATCCTGGGGTAGGGGTAGAAGTTCAATATCAAAGGCTGATTCTACTGGACAGTTCTGGAAGAACTATTTGTCCAGACCCCTTCTTTACCTTGTAATGACCATGTCCTCTCTGTGTCTCATGTCTGTCATCTTACCATAAGCTGTGTCTGAGTTCAATTTTCCTATTCTAAAGGGAGCAAAGATTTTATGAAGTTAGAATCCACTTATTTACTTTATTTCTCCGTTTCCAGTTCTGTACTGACTTTGTCACTAACTGAGCTCATGTGGTAAGGTCCCTGAGGGTCATAGCTCTAAGCTCTGAGGTGGTGGTGACACATTCCTGTCAGTGTGGGACCAAGTAAGAAGACAGAACTTGATTCTCAGTGTTCCTCACTTCCTACTGCCCAACTGCATTATCCTGGGCACAGGGCCATGTTTGATTGATCTTCTGAAATAGCAGAACTCATACACACTGTTTAGAGCTAGAATGATAAGCTAACTGGATAATCTTCTTATTAAACAAGGAGTTGAGGCAGTAGAGAGCCTCAATAGTTGCTCCTTTGCCAACTGAGTATATTTCAGAGATACAGAAAACTGGGCAAAGCCCCACACTAATATGTACCATTAGAAACTTCTAGATGACAAAAAGAAAGCAACGTTGTGTACAAAAATTGGGGACCACATGCCCTGTCACTGCTCTTCAGTATTTATATGAGCAGTCTGAATACTTGGACATAATTTCTCAAACTGTTTCTTGAGTACACACAGAAATTCCCTGTGTATTTTAATTTTTATTAAAAGTAGTGACTTAGGAACACAATGTATATCTCCTATCACAAAATATGATAGAAAAATCTTACATGGGGCTGGGGGATAACTCAAAGATCAAATTCACCGAGACCCTTGGTTCAATCACCAACATTATCAAAATATTCAAATGCCTGCACTAGAGCATGCAATGGTATACACTATTTGATAATGCCATCGCTTACTTTATTTGGTAAAAAGCTGTCATCGTTGAGATTTTGTTCATCTACTTCCTTTTGCTTTTCATTGAGTGGAAGAGTCTAGCACATACCATTTGTCTTTGCTTTTCCTATGTTCACCTGCATCCTTTTCCAAAGAGATCTCTTTGGGAGCTATTCAAGGTACATAACACAACTGGAAGCTTCTTATTCTACTTCTACTGCCACTGAATCAGTTGTACCACTACTATAGAAAAATCTTCCATTGTCAGGGTGTGCCCAAGTAAGCAAAAGAGAAAATAGCAGCCCTAGAAAGCAGAAGAAAGCCTGCATGCCCCAACAGGAGTCTAAGGCAGACATATGATTGGAGAAGGAATGTGTGAACAGTGTGATGAATATGGAGCCTCAGAAAGGAAGGCCCAGCCCTCTACACCATGAATATACAGGAAGCCCTCACCCCAGAGAGGCTCTGAAGATCACAACTGTCTTCAGCAGGAACTGCTTTGCTCCCCTCTGCCTATACTTCTGTCACTTTTAAGCTGTGTGACACAGGACTGGGGATGCATGTCCAGGAGTTTGGTCAGTTGATTTTATTGTACCAACATAAGTAAATTAGTCGCCGTCTCAAGCTGAGCCTTTGAAGTCTGTAAAGATGCATTAGAAAATGTGCCTGATCCTTCTCAGATTCTAGTAAGAGAATTCTGAGGCTCCTAAGATCTCCCAGAGAAAAAAGTAACAACAGAATGAATGAAGAGCTACAACCCAGGCTGAGGGGTCATAAGCACAGAGCAGGGACAGAGTCAAACTTTATTAAGCATTTTCTCCCACCTGTTATAATCCCATCACTCATGTTTACCCATCAGAGTCCTGTCAAATCACCATTCAGATCTGCTGACTAATTCAGGCTGAAAAGGGAATGGAAAATCTCCATGTCAAGGATACATTTTACATTGATGGATGAGGCTGGAGTTACAGGGAGAGTTAGGCAGCAAAATCTGGTGCTTTCAACCTAATTACTACTGCATATCTGATTTATTTCCCACCTTAATTTTGTTTATTTTGTTTTTATTCAAACTATAACATTGCTTCTTGAGTTGGGAGATTAATGACAATTTTCTCTTTTAGCAACAGATCATTTGTGGGCCCAGGTTATAAATAGGAGGTTAGAATCTGTGATGCATTGTTTTCTCTCTTCATAATGGCAGTCTCCTGGGATTAACCGAGTTACTTTTTGTTCCAGCTAAAGACAATTAATGTCTAATTATTCACTGGTTGCTATGCTGGATTCCTTTGTGGGTTTTTTTGTTTGTTTGTTTGTTTTTGTTTTTTTAGGAAAATGCAATGATTTCCTTTTACATAGTCTTCCTGGAAAACTGTTCATCAATAAAGTGGAATTGTCAACATCATCAAGCAGTTGTGTGATTGATTGCAGTTTTGATTGCTTTTGTGATTTATTTGCTTAACACATATGCATTTATTGTCTGCTAAGACTATAGAAAGTGTTGGAGCATTCAGTTTCTTAGATGCAGCCAGGCTGTGGGTCTTAGAGTTAGAGGCAGGGAGAAATTCACTCCCCAGGTTGATTTATTCTGGGCTCACATCATTTTCCTTTGTTTATTATATATTCACTCACTGATCCAGTATTACTGCAGTTGCAGATCACACTGGGGTTTTACACAAAGATAATAAAGCGTCCAGTTGCCTCCCTTCCTCAAGGAGATTGAAGCGTAGAGATCACCAGTCACATTCCTGGGAGCAGAGAAGCAGAACTGAGCCTTCTTCTTGCCGTGGTCTCTGGTGCTTTTCAGGGACCATATGCAGACTCCCTATTGACATCAGACCACCATAAACACACCAGAGACCTGTCACCTCCAGCTGTGACCCTGGACAAGCTATGGGTGAGATGTTTATTGTTCAAAAAGAGAACGTAGGACATGGGTGTCCCTGAAAGACTATCTCCATACAATGTTACCGTGGTGGAGAACCTCTGCAGAGGACATTTCCCACTAAGGAAACATAAGAGTATTTCCAGTCTTCTGAGAAAGGTGTATGATTGGAGAGCCTGTGTTAGGAACAGGTTTTCCTGGGAGATACTTAGAAGTGCCCATTTCCTTGTGATTGGACCAGCCGAACTCAGACAACTCTCCCTCTGAGTGTACCTTCTGAACCCATGAGTGTGGGGGTTATTAGAAAGAACATGGGAGAGGCGTTCTTCTAAGCATGTGGGTGACTTAATGAGAGCTGTGTCACTGAAAAGCTCCGCATTGGCACTGGTGACAGTACACTTTCACTTGAGTCCCAGCTTCAATAACTCTTGCTTTTTCTAACTCCAGCTCTGCCCAAGCCCTGGGAGCAGGAGAATGGTAGCTGGACTCTTGGGTGAATGGCTGATTACTTTTGTCCTCTGTCCGACAACAGAAAACGAACTGGGCTGATCACATGGTCTTTGGAGGATATCTTGCCTGTGATCACACTGGCTCTGAATTCAAGCCAGCAGTGGTCCTGTTCTGCCTGGTGGATGGAACTCTGATCTAGCAACCATTCTGTTGACATTCTCGCATCTCACCATCTTTCTAAACCTGCAGTTCTCAACCAAGGGGCACAGCCATTGGAAAATTCGTAGCTCCTATGTTCTTAGAAACCAAGACACCACTCAGTAGCAAAATTACACTTATGAACTACAAACAAAAATGAGTGTATGGCTGGGGGTTCCCAAGACCAAACAATTCAACATACTTCTTCCAGGAACCAGGTTCCCACAACTGGTTTATCACACTCTGAGTATTTCCCTTTATTCCGTGACTTGGTCTGTCTCTTCTAATCTCTCACAGTTGACAATGCAGTGTGATGTAGGAATGAAATAGTGCATTTTATTAGCATTCCCAGATTGACCTGGCAAATGATACTGAGTAAAATAGCTGTGGAATTGAGCAGCTAATTGTTCAACACATTTTTATTGAAAAATAAAATCATTCATATTACATCTCATTTGCTATCCCATTCCATGCATCCTCCCATTCCTCCCTCCCTCCTGCTTTTACCCTATTCCCCTTCCCTATGACTGTGACTGAGGGGGACCTCCTCCCCCTGAATATGATGCTAGGGTATCAAGTCTCTTCTTGGTAGTCTGAGCAGCTAATTGTAAGTCATGTCTTTGCACAAGGCCTTGAACCTAAGTTACATGGAAAGAGATAAACCTGCTTGGGTAACTGTACTTACTTAAAGACAGACACGGTAAAAGGTTTATACCCAGCAGAGCTGACTGGCCTCTCTTTGTCCAGGGTAACTTGGCTCTCTGCAACAGTAATACAGCTTTTCTCTTCTCAAACACTGTGAACAACATGCTTCTCCACATGCTAGTGAGAAACAGAGCTTTGCTCTGACACATTCAGTTATCTCCTCTCCAGGATTTGGAATATAATTAACTAGCTTGACCAAGCACTGGGGTTATGCTAAGTATTGTTAGTGGAACAATGAACTGTTCTCTCCTACAGGGGATGGGTGGTTCCTTATTCCCCTGGTCTCTCCTAAGGATGGGCCCTATTCCTCCTCCTATTTTCCCTATAACAGGTGCTGCTCAGTGCCCTGGGAATCTGTTCGAAGCCTATCCCCTGCATGGTTGTCACCAAGATCCCTCTAGCCATAAGGAGAAGGGTCTCAGATGCCTGACCACTCTGTGGCAGATGAAATGATGGAAAACCTTTGCAAGACAGAGAAGAAGTTCATGAGAATTCAGCTCAGGCATTGTCCCGGGAAACAGGTTAGGTACTGTCTCACTTGTGTATTACTTAATTTCATACTCATCACAGTACCACAAAGTAGATAACACTGCCCTGTCCCCGTTGTACAGACGAAAGTGAATGCTCGTGAATTATGTTGTCAAAGGACACTCCCCTAGTGACCAGAAGACTCAGAAATCCCCTCAAGTTTGTTCCATGCTCAAAGCTTTGATGCTCATCTCACCACACACACATGTGTTCCATTGACAGCATGGCCCAGCTGCTTTAATGTAAGGCCTATCCCATCGGGGTGTTCTCCCAGCCTCACTCGAAGCCCTGTGTGCACTTCTCTGTGCTTAGGGTTTGGCCCTGTGTAGAAGAGCCCATGTCTGTCCCACTCTGTCTCTTCTGGTTGTGACATCTTCACAGTAACCCTGGAAATAGTGGTACATGACTATAATCCCAGTGATTTGCATGCTGAAGCAGGAGCATTAGGAAGTCAGGATTTCAAAGATAACTTGGGACACATAGTGATATCCTATCTCAAGACAAAATGAAACAGAAGCAAAGAGTCATCCCTGGGATCCTTTGTGGCTAGATTCCCAGGGCAAAGTCAAGACTGGCTCAGTTAATGATGAAGAGACATGCCTTGGCCTGATGTGTATGGGATGAAAAACAGCTCTGCTCTTTGTTACCACACTCTGCATTTTGGGACATGTATTTAGCATTTACTCATCTCTAAATTGGGAATAATGATATTAGGTGAATTGGTAGCTATCACCTAGGATTCCTGATTTCACCTTCACATTTCCATCTATGTCAGAAGCCAATGCCAAAGAGCCTAATATGACCCATTCTGGTGTTTTCTAGGTGTTCAAAGTAGAGTTCTATGCAGCAGCCCCAGGTGCTCACTAGAATTCTTCCTCTGCACCTTAGCCTATGAGTGCATCTTACTGTACATCCTACTGTACTGAACTAGACTCTTTAAAATTCATTCGTTATTAGATGTGTATCTGTGAATGCAGGTGTGTACAAGGCTGTGTCCACACAGATCAGAAGCTGGCTTTCTGAGTTTGTGCTTTCATCCTTCTATGTTGAGGTAGAACATCTCTCTCTTCTGGTCACTCTGCCCTCCAAGCTAGGTGGTGCTCTATTTTCCTGTCTCCTCTATGGGATGCAGATGCATGCTACCTCATAGTTCTTATTTATTTATTTTTATTGTGAGGTTGTGATGCTTGTCGAGTAAGAGCTTTTACTCACTAAACCATTGCCCCACCCTAGACTATACATTCTTTAAGAACAGAAATGACCTATTGTTCATCTTAGGGATCACTACTAACCAAATCGGCCTTTGGATTATTCCGGACTTCCAATTAGACATTGTTGGGGGGAAAAAATCGATGAAGAAAGTGATCCTTCAGATCTGAAGCATGAGACTGTATTTTAACATCCAAGTGAGAGGTGAAGGAGGAGGAAGAGCCCTCTGAGCAAAGGCACTGAAGGAACAGTGGCCACAGAGAGACATGGAGCAGTTCTGAGTTATGTGGAGACCAGAAGCATTGGGGCATTGATGGGTACACGCCAAGGAGGCAGGGTGGTTCTGAGCTGCAGATTCTTGTTCTGCTTTGGGGATCAACTCCTTACACCTCAGCCTCAGGCTCCACTGAGGCCTGAAGGGAACATAACATTGGCTCAGCTCTGAAGATGATGTGCTGTTTGCTTTGTTCTGGTTGAGTTACTTCAGATGAGGCACTGATTTGGATACACTCTGATGCCATCCATCGGACAATATTTGTGAAACAAAAAAACACAGCCAGTGTCCTGATGTAGCATTTTCTAATCTATTGCTAGAATAGGGACAGACCCTTTCAAGTTAAGATAGGCTTGGCCAGAGCTCTACGCTGCGTGCACACACCTGCTGGAAGGGGAAGAAGAACCTGTGAAGTACGAGGCAGCCAGACAAAGGAGAACAGGAGAAGGTGATCTTGTGAGATATGAGGTAAGGACCAGGCTTTCACTCTTCTGCCCTGATCTTATTCTCTTTAAGGACACAGCATCCCAGGCCTGGAAGAACATCCTTTGCCTCCGTCAGCTGCTCCAGAACCACAGATGGAAGACACATTTAAAATACACTGTTGCTTGACCTTTATTAAATCCAGGGAGATTGATGTAGAGTCATGCTACACTGGGGAGAGTAGGAGTTGTCCCCGTATCCAACGCTTTGCAGGATGCATTTGTTGCCATGTCAGCTACCTAGACAAAAAAGTTGAATGCCTTCTTTCAGGAAATTGCCACAAAGGCATTTGCATACTAGGCTAGATTAGATCATTAGCAAGTTACAGCCCTTGAGATATCTAGAGGTAAAAACCCAAATCCAGCTCAGGAAAGTCTTACCTCCTACTAGAAGCTCCACAGGGTTGCTGTTCCCTGACTTAAATGTGAAGGGTGACATGGAGGCATAGCGGCAGCTGTAGTTGCCTCTATGTTGGGGACCCACGGAGACCAGTTTCAGAATAGCCGAGGTGCTTGTTATCGCATAACTGGTGGAGGAGGGCATCTCACTGCCCTCCTTTACCAGATCCACGGAGACCTTATGCACATGGACATGGCAGAGAAAGTGGGCTTCACGGCCTAGGGCCACCTTGCCTGTCCACAGAGCTTCAAGCTTTGGCTGGGGTGGCGGCCCTGTGAGAGAGGATGTCAAGGAGGTTTTAGCATTTCGTGCCAGGCCCTATGGTGGATCTTCTCCAGCTACTTTGTTTGCACCATCCACTCTGAGTCAGGCACAAGCACCAGTGCTTGTAGCAACTGTATCTCATCTACATGTCTGACCCCCCCCCCCCCCCCCCCCCGAAAATCACAATGGCTGTGAGATTTTCCAGGCCCTGGCCTGTCCCATGGGTTGCTTCATGGGGTGCCCAAAGTGCTAAAGTGGTAATGAGACCTTCTAGAAAAATACTTTTGACGGAAGCACAGTTCAAATGTCCAAGGTCAAGTCCTAGAAGCCTTTACATGGTCTCTCATGGATGACCTCTGGTCCACCGAGACCTTGATGAGAACCAATCACCACAGGGATTCTACAGTTCAGTAAAATACCATATTAGCTCAAGACAGTCAATAGTATGAGTTGGTAATACACACATCACAGGGAAATAGAGGCACAGGAGGGTACATGAACACAAAAACTATGGATCCTAGTACCTTTGAACATGGTTCTATGAGCTGCCTTCCAGCTTGGGCTATGGGAAACCAACCCGATTTCCATGTCTCACAGCCAAGGGAGGACTCAAACACCCATCATTTCATTAAATCACAACCCAGAAAGGATGGCCCCTCACAGGAACACGGCCCAAGAAGTCTGGCTCTGAACTGGGAGGCCAGCAACCTACTTGGCTTCCCACATTCATGGCCATGCTCAGCTCACCATCCACACGTAGCTGCACGATCTCACTGGAAGGAGATCCTGAGAAGGGCGGTGTCTGTTCCATGTAGATACAACTGTAGTTGCCAGAATCTATTGTTGAGAGATAGCTCAGCTCAAAGACAGCTTCATTCCCAGCCGTTTTCAGCATCTGGACCAGGGAGAACCGATGATGTTCGCCCTGGCGTTGCAGGCCAAAGCTCAGGCCCGTCTTGCCCTTTGGTGCGGAACATAGAAGATACACCGTCGAACGAGGCATAAAGATCTCTTTTGAAGGCTTTACAGTGAGCACTGGTGCCATCAGTTTCTCTGTGGAGAATCAGACATATTGATTCAGCTTGAAGTCATAGTAAGGGCCTTCCTATGCATGGCCCAGCTTGTGGTGTAGCTGAGCCTTCTGCTTAAGGTGACCTTTTGGCTCCCTCTTCTGCCTGCTTCTAAAGGGCACCAAAAATAGCACTGCTTTTAATACTGTCCCAGTCCTTCAAGTCTGAACCTTGCCAAGCTCTGGGCAGACAGCAAGCCTGCCTCATCCTTGCTAGGATCCACTGACAGGTGAAGGTCCATAAATGTCTGTGCCAGACTTCTTTGAGGACCCAATTCTTTGCAGGGCTCAAGGTCACTGTATTCATTGTCCTATTTAAAGCTTGGGGAAACTGACACTGAGAAGGCAGTGCATGTTCAGATTTGGAAGTCCTGTTTTGGAATCCCTATCCTGCTCATTTCTGACTACCATCTTGGCCTTTCCCATCCACCCTGGCCTGCAGCCCTGTTAGGAGGCTCACCATCAGTCCACATGAGCTCTATGGGCTTGCTGTCTTCAGACCAGAGTTCTAACTTTCTGTGTATGAGGTAACGGCAGGTGAAAGGGCCTTGGCCATCCAGGTGCTTAAAGTTCAGATAGAATAAGCAGAAGTATCGGACGAAGCAGACCCGAGGAAATTCCAGCACCTTCTCTCCCAGCCTGAGTTGGATTTCAGCTGCGTTCATAGGAGCTCTGCAGCCAAGGGTCTCTGGTGTGCTCTGGTGCTTGACCACTGGGTAATTTTCCATAAAATACAGAATGGGCGGAGGTGGTCTGGCTGGAAGGCATGGAAGAGCACTGAGGCAGGAGTATAGGACACTGTGCTTTGTAGGAACCCACCAAGAACTGCCCTCTGTCCCACCCTCAAACCCCTGACCTCCACTGACAGCTTAGGAGCCACAGGCTTATCTTTGGACACTATGCATCAGGTCTCACAGTGAGCTTTTTTCAATGTTGGGGTTTAACACTCACCTAACTCCTTGATGGTCACAATATCACTGGGCTCAGAAAGTTCACCTGTGTCATGAGTTTGGTATCTGCAGCTGTATCTGCCAGGTGTGAAGACTGAAAAGTAAGCTGTTCCCTTCCTCTGGGCTGTGGTTGATCTCACCAAACCACCCTCTTTTTCCTGCTTTACCACGAAGGTTACACCCAGCAGAGGCGTCTTGCACAGCAGGTATGTGCCCATAGAGGGTATGATCCAGGATGCTGGTGCAGCAGAAAGCCAGGGCTGGGGCAAGGGTTCTGTGGATGTGGGAGGGCAGGGTCAGTATGAATGCTTCAGCCTCACTACTGGAGACAGTGAGAGTATAAATTTCAGACTAAGAGAAAATAAAGGAGACAAGGGCAGCAGGGGGTGTGCGGTGGGTAGAGTAAGAGAAAGGGTGCAGAACATGGCTCCATGCCAGGCCTGTCCCCAGCACTCTGTGGGACTCATTATTTTCAAACCTCTGGAGGACAGCATAAACCTCCCCAGTTGACAGATGAGCTAACTGAGGCTAAGAGATAGACCAGGTGACATGGATGGAGGTTCCACCATCGACTTCCCTCCACTGCCTCCTGATCCCTTTGTGGCCCGGCTTACCTTTCCCTGTTACCTCCACCAGATTGCTTAGCATGGACCACTTGTGCATCTCCGTTAGGTTGGTAATTGGGACAAACACATCAACGCTGTATCGGCAGTGGTAGAGGCCCACGTTCTTGCTTGTAATTGCTCCCAGTGAGAACTTGTAAGACATGACATGTTTGTCAAGATTGACTTCAGTCTTGGACCACCCATTCAGGATCAGCTGGAAGTCTCTGGTAAGTGTGTCAGCCTCACATGTTAGTGTCAGGTTGGCCCAAGGTTTCTCCAGGAACTGAGGCTCTGCCCATAGACTAGGTTCAGTGTCAGTATCTGGAGTGCAAAGAAGCAAGGGCTAGCTTCTTGCTATTAGGAAAGGGGTTCCCCTCAACTTGTAGCCCACAGTTCCCAGACCTTATCGATGAACTTACGGATGGACATATAAGCAGTTGCTGGGTCCAGAGTGAAACCTGGAGAGGCAGAGGCTGTGAGTCTCCATTCAGACCACCCTTACCCCAGAGGTTCTAGGCCCCAGGACATCTATCTTACCCCAGAGAAGCAGCACAGCTGCCAACAGAGACATGGCGGGTCCTTAGTCCAGCTGGAGTGTCTGAAGGGAGCATCTGCAGTGGCAAATTAATCAGAGGCACTGACCTTGTACTTTGTTTACGCTTCCTGGAAGGTAAGGGCAGGGAGACAACTGCTTGGCAAGGGGACAGTGGGGATTCAGCAATAATGCCAATCAATAACAATGCGTAATTATGCTGAACTGATGCCAAGTCAAATCCCCCCTTCCTCAGATTAAAAACACAACAAACCAGTATTTTATTTATTTACTTTGTATTAATTTATTCATTTTACATCTCAATTGTTATCCCATCCCTTGTATTTTCCCTTTCCTCCCTCCCTCCTGCTTTCACCCTATTCCACTCCCCTATATCTGTGACTGAGAGGGACCTCCTTCCCCTCTATATGATCATAGCTTATCAAGTCTCTTCTTGATAGCCTGCTATCCTTCTTCTGAGTGCCATCGGGCCTCCCCATCAAGTAGATGTGGTCAAATATGGGGCACCAGAGTTCATGGGAAAGTCAGTTCCCGCTCTCCACTCAACTGTGGAGGATGTCCTGTCCATTGGCTAGATCTGGGTAGAGGTTCAATGTTTACTGCACGTATTGTCCTTGCAAACCAGTATTTTAGACTCAAGAAAATGCCTGTATTTCCTTAATACCAAAGAGTGCTTTATTCTAAGCCAGCCTGGACTACATAGTGGGCCAGACCCTATTTAAAAAATAATAAATCAATAAACCAAGGCAAAAATCAAAGCCAGGAATACCAACAGCCATTTTGGTATCCCAGAATTGTCCTCCATCAATTGCATTTTTGTGTATGTGTTTAGGGGCCCCAGCCATCCTGTGCAATCCTTCTCACATCCCCACGGCTCCTCGAATGTGAGCTGCTTCCCCTTTGAAAATACCTGGAAGGGGATGTCAGTAATTCCTTTCACTTTCCCAACTTCCCCCTGCTGCATTTCTAGGAACAAAAGAAATCTTTTTTTTTTTTTTTTTTTTTTTAAAGAAATCTTTATCTCATAGGTGACAGGGGACTTTCACTTCCGCAAGTCCTCAAAGTGTTGACAAACGAAGGCCTATAAAATCAACAAAGATCAAGAGCCAAATGAATTAAAATTCATAAAATAAACATTAATTTCCAAATCCTTCTGATTTCTTGCACTTGTTTGTATGTATGAGATCATGTGTGTGTGTTTTGGGTCACAAACTTAAACTATTTATTGTGGTTCTTTGTCAACACTTCAAAACTTCTGCATTAGTTGGTGTCCTTTAACTGCGAGCTTCACGGGGCGCTGCTCCTGGAATGTGTTTCATCAAAGGAGCTCCTGGTTTCCCTGGTCCTTCTTTGGGTCCTTCTTTAGTGGGCTGGGATCAGGAAGGAGGCTTAAAATGCAGCAGGATGAGGAATGAGGCCTTACCTTGCATGTTGGCTACAAAGTATCCTGCCCTGACAAGAGCTAGGTGTGGGCAGGAGTCAAAACTGAGATGCAACCCTCAGCTAAGCCACTGACCCCTCACCCCCAACAGGAATCCTCCTTCAGTACTTTCAAAGGTCCCAGAGAGGCTGGCAGTCCTTGCTGCTCTGTAGACTACACTAGGGGGCAGTGTGGAGCAAGCACCTGAGAAGGAACTCATGTAAGGCTCAATGCTTGTCAGTGGACAGTTATGGTTCTCTAGCAAAGTCTCCTCCTTAAGGAAGTGACAATGTATCTCTTAACCAGCCATGACTTCTGTTCCCATGGGCTCTTGCTGAGAAGTAAATGACAAGAAGGCTGTCATTAGAACCCTTTGAACCTGCGGTCCTCCATGGGTACAATTGGTGCAGACTTCACTCTGCACCCTCTGCTCCTTCCAGAAATACCTTGGTAAATCAGTATGTTTCTTCCAAGTGATGATATCTAATGGACAGCTGAGACTCGGCACTGCCTTCACTCACACCCATTGCAGTGGGGCTTTCTAAGCTGTGCCTCATTCTCTCTGGTGTTTGAACCTGGTGCCTTCAGAGAGGACTAAAACCTCTGCATTTTGAGATGTTTCTTTCTGATTATTTTTGTCCTTTCCATTATTTTAAAGCTACTCTTTCTTCCTCTCCTGTTTCTAATGTCTGTCCTCAGATTCTCCAGTCCATTCTCTGCAATTCTCAAGTGTGACACACACCCTACTGTGGTAAATCTCTGTGCTTATCTCAGGAGGACCACAGCATTCCCTAGATGCCCCTAGAGGAACAATCAAAATTGGAAATCAAAGAAAATAAGGTCCCTTTTGTAAATGCATAATGTCCACCTCTTTCTGTTTTTCAAAGATAACTTGCTGGTTAAAGGAGCCAAACTGAGAATCTGGTAAACATACATTGACATGAATTTTCTATCACAGTGCATGGTTTGTTCTTCTCAATCTCTGTTTCTGCCATCATTACATGAGGGACAAGTTGAAAAATTTCAACGAGATTAGTTTGCTTTCTCTCTTTCTGCTGAAGTTGAAAAAAAAATCTTAATACTTTCAGAAGAGATGACAGTAAAATCGCAAAGATAAATGAGTTATTGTCAGGATGTTGTTGTTGTTGTTAAGTGTACAAGAGTGTGCCAGGTTATCCCACCCCAAAGGAAAGGTGCATCAGAAATCAAATTCCCATAACATAATTCTACAAGGACATCAGCCTGTTTTTCCATGTGGGGAAGCCTACAGGGCTCAAGTTAGGACAGAATTTTGCTTCTTCCTATCCCTTGCATAAGATTCTAAGAGCTACTAAGTGATTAAAGGGGACTAATTGGAAATATGTACACACAATCAGCTCAGTATTAATTGCTGACATTAGCTTTCTGAAGATGCTGTATAAAGTTATCGCACACCTGGTAGCTTAAAACAATAGAAAGCTATTCTTCAGAGTTCTTGAAGTCCTAAATATGAAGTCAAGAGTTTAGGAAGGTCCTGGTTTGTCCTTGCCTTATCTTAGCGCCAGGGGATTTTGGGGATCCTTGGCAGAGCTTAGGTCACCTCTACTTCAGAGCATTTTTGTCATCGTTTACTTATGCCTGCCAGATCCCCTTTGGATGAGATACTACTGACATCCCCATTTCTTAGTAAAGTGAGCCAGTAATAGAAGGAATCAAATGTAGTACTGATGGACCCAAAATCCCATGCAGATAGTGAAGGTCAGTACAACCATCTGAGCACACCCATCGCTCTGTTGTCTGAGTATGTTCTTGGTATCTCTTTTCTTCTCTGTGACTGAATTCCTGTTTCTATGACAACACCAGTACCTGGCTTAAGGTCCACTTGAATCCACTACTTGCAGGTGTCTGTAGAGACCCTGTTCATCTCTCAGATCACATTCCCAACTATAAGGACTATAAGTTGAACACATGGAGAACAGAGCTCAGCCCACAACAGTCTGGGGGGCTGATGAAGCTGGAGCTGGTCAGGAGAAGAAAATAGACCTGACAACAAAGGCCTCCTGGACCAGAGATGCCAGCACAGTTTCTCTAATGTCTACTGTGCACCTTGGAATGGCACTTCTCTGCATCTGAAAAACTGTCAGCAAAGAGTGATGCCTGGGGTTGGGGCTTGCAAAAGAGTAGAACACAAACTATAACCCTGACAAGTCCTACAGAATACTATAAAGTATCAATTTTCAATACTCACAAGGCAGAACAGGAGTTACAGGGTAGCCATTCAGAGTTCCAGGTCAGCCAACCAGAACTACATAGTGAATTGCTTTCTCAAAACAAAAATCTTAAAAAAAATTTTTTTTAGTCTGTGTTTGTGTGTGCAAGAAGGGGAGGACTTTGATACTTTGATTCAATTCTGAACTTTGATACTTTGATCCCACCCTGAAATTTGGACTTGGCAACCCCCAACCCCCACAATACCTTCTATTTTTCAAGCAACATTTTTCACGTTCTTTCTCTTATATGGACCCATCACAAAAGGTCTATATAAGCAATAATTTCCCATATCTGAGTTATATTCTAGTAGTTCTGTTAGGTAATAGTAACAATAGCCACTACCACAATATTAATAAGTAAAGCATGGGGAAGCCTTGCTTGGGCCACCCATCCTTCAAAGCATTTATGTGTAGTCACTCACTTACACCTGCCACAGCCCCTTTGGATGAGATACCATTGACATCAACATTATTCAGTAAAATGAACCAATACTAGAGGGAATCAAATGTGGTTCACATGAGCCCAAAGTCCCATGTAGACAGTGAAGGTCAGTACAACCATCTAAGTTTCACTCCCCACATGCCCTGCCCATCCAGAGGCTCAATGCTCCAGTTTCTAATGGTAGTCTGTGTGGGACAGACACCTATGGGTTGACAAGAGAATCAGTGCTGATCCTATTCAGTTTATTATCTACACCATGGGCCCTATGTCAGCAGAAGACACAGTTGTCTGCAATACCTAGGATCTTACTCCCCACGTTCCCTCAATACCTTCCACATGGGAAACTTTCTAGGTCACAGAATATTTGACTGAGCTCATTCTCACCTCATGACCCTTCTTAACTGCCTGTGTTCTAGATGGGTCCATCCTTGGAACAGGAGGAAAGCCATGTTTCCTTGTGGTCTCTAGTTTCCTACTTCCTGCTTTGTAGGTGTCTCAGGCTCCTTATCGGCCTTCAATGAGACTTCAACCCTTTTCAGAATTTATTTACAAGTCAGTGTTATTTTTGCCACTTTACCCCATAGCTCATCTTAAATGAAGTAGAATCCTTGTTTGAGCCACACTTTTCAGCATCGAGCACCTGGGAATTCTTGCAGCCATGTACTGGGGAAGAGGTCATGCTTTGGCAGGGCACCTTTTACACCCTTGTACTGTCTGAGAAATGACTTGGTGACATTATCTGTAAATCAAAAGGAAAGAAGGAAGTCCATGGTGAAAAGGCAGTAGCCACTTCCTACTTCCTTGATGTTTAATAAGCAGGTTACTTTTGATGTTCTTGACTTCCTCTGCCTCCTGCCTTAGCATCCTTTCTTTAACTTCTACACACATGAACTCAAATCCTTGTCGTATGTACTCAAGGGAGTTCCATACCCAGCTTCATGCTTCTGAAGCCCTTTAAAAGTCAGTGCATGAAGGTTCTCTGGCTCCCACACTTCCCTTTCCATCATCTCTTAATTTCCATCTTTGTTTCTATTTTCTGAAGTACATCATTATGAGAATGTTTTTAAATGTCTCATTTAAAAAATATCAGGAGGCACAAACCCCAGTATACTTGCTGAGTGGGCACAGTGACAACTATTAATCTCTCTAAATTTCCTCTCCATCCCCAAATGCAAGCAAATTTAAGCCTTATTTTATCACAGCCTATTGTTATTTACAAGGAACTTGTCCTCTCCTATAGTCATCTCTTCTGTTTCTCCCTTCCTTTACTCTCAAAGACTCATCCAATGAGATTAAATCATTTCAGCTTTGAAACCAAGAAATGGAATGGGTTTAAAAAGCACGTTAGTGTATTTCCTGAAACCCTTTTTCTCCTTTGCTGTAAGTTCTGCCTCTTAGATTGTGGTTTAAAGCCTCTCTTTCTGGACTAACCCAAGGCTCTTCCTAAGTTTATTAGTCACTTATTATGTGTACTGACTGTTGCCCTACCAGCACTGGGATTTGAACGAAGAGACCAGAGCATGCTGGGAATGCATTCTGCCACTAAGACATGTCCCCTGTGCAAGCAAGCCTTGGATTTGCTCTCTTCCTGCCTCAGCCTCCCAAGGGGACAGGATCAGGACTGTGCCCTGAGATCTGACTGTACTCACTTTTAGAAAGGCAGAGACATTGGGAAAAACATTTAAGTCCACTACCATAAGTCTCTTTACTTCAACACCTCTGGTATAAGCAGAAGGTAATGAAAAAGACACATTATTTTCTACTATCAAGAGCCAACCCTAGAGGCCCAGGGCTTTGTATTACTCCAAAGAAAGGAAAGAAGACATGACTGCAGTGAGTCACAGGTGCTGGCCCTCTGAGTGTCCATTTTCCTCGTGTTCCTCGACATTAGGGCAATGCTGAGCCAGGTGACTGGCCTGAGGCTAAGGCTCTGTGCAAATGCTTACCAAACACTGATAACAGATAAGGATGGAGCCCAAAAGTCCTGCCAGAAAAATTCAGGCGAAATGTGCACACATAAGTTTGGCAACTGTTTGGAACATCTGCCACTAAGCTGACTCTTGCAACCCATCCCCAACAGCTGTTGGCATCAGCCTTTCTGTGAAGCCTGTTGGGTAATTTATGCTTCTTTTCTGCTACTCTGCCCTCTTCATGACAGCAGATTCTCTTTTTTAAAACATGACCATTGTGCTGGAGGGGTCTGTCTCATCTGTCACCCTCTTCCAGACTCAGCGGGTTGTAAGGAGATCAGCAGCCACAAGCTCACAGAGGAGGGGGTCATGGGGGGTCATGTCTGGCTAATGCACTCTAACACAGGTGATTATAAGGGGGAAGTCAGGCTACCTCTACTCTTCCTCAGACTTACTTTCTATTTTCATTGAAGTTACCTCCTAACTTGGTTTATGGGTCAGATAACCCCAAAGCTTATTCCAACAAACCAAAAGGTTGATTTCAGTACCCCTCCATTCCATAAACTCCCAGAAACATCCATTAAAACCCTGCTAGCCTTTTTCTTTTGATGCATCCTCTCCATATATCTAAACAGTACTCTTTTAAATTACATATTTTAATTGTTTTCTATTTACTATGGGCACCTTCAGGTAACCCACTGAAGAGTGGGTTCACTCGCCTGTTCAAACTGCCAACACGGACATATGTACCTTGCTTCTGTTCTCCTATTCATCTAATTATAGTGTTCTTTTTCAAGTTTAATTGATCAAACATGCAAATTCACATTTACACAGATGTTTAGATATCTGCATGTAAATATATACAGTAATACATCCCTTGATGGGGATATAGTCTGAGGAAGGCATCATTAGAAATTTGCATAATGCAGACATCACAGAGTGCCTGCTACATAGTACAGCCTACTCTACACCCAGGTAATATACTGCCAGTGAGACTCCTGGGCTGTAAACCTATGTGGCACAGTCCTGTGCTGAATACTACAGGCAACTGGAACCCAACATGAATGGCATTTATGTATCTGAACATTTCTTAACATGGAGAAGGGGCAGTAACAATAGCAGATTGTATGAATCTTTAAGTTCATTGTAACTTTATGGGGCCACTGCCCTGCATGAGATGTTATTGACTGAAATGTTGGTGCAGCACATGGCAGTGTGTGTAAACTCTAAAGGACATCAATGTTCCACCTTTTTGCTGGCACTTTTTTTTTTTTTAAACCATTGCTGAACTTAATAATCACCTTTCCTTGTTTGTTTCCTTTGCTGTGTGTCTTGGTAAACAATTACTAGTCCATCTCTTCCTTTCATCTTATCTGAGACAGGAAAATGTCATCCAAATTTATTTTAGTGAAGAAGACTGTCTCTGAGCCTTGGGGACACAGGCACTAGTGTCCCCTTTACCATAGTTCTAGGGTGACGCTTTCTTCTATGATGTTCATCTTCTACAACCTTTGGAAGGTCCATGTGGGTGTGTCCATGAAGATGTATGTCTATCCAGGCATGTGTGTATGTGTGTGTACACGCGCGCGCATGAGCATGCGTGCACTTGTGTCTATGTATGTGTGAGTTTGAATGCCATAGCAAGTGTTTAGAAATAAGAAGACAACATTTGGTGTTGTTCCTTGACTTCCACACTGTTTGAGACAAATTCACTTGTTAACTGCCACTATGTATGACAAACCAGTTGGCCTGCAAGCTTCCACAGAGTCACCAGTTTCTACTTCCCATCTCCTTTTAGGAGCACTGAGAGTACAGAAGAATGCTACCATGCCTGCCTTTATATGTGATCTAGGTATTGGAATGCAAGTCCTTGTGCCTGTGGGATGAGTCTTTAAACACTGAGCCATCTCCTCAGTCTTCTTCGTTGGTTAGTTATTTCCTTCAATTTAGAACTGTCATCTAAAGTTGGTTACACAAGAAAAAGAACACGGGATTTGACATTTTTGACATGATGGGTGCCTGTAATCATTATTTGTTGTGCATTGGTGTGGCCTGAATGCCTTTTTCACCCCCGACATTTGCATGTTAAGTCCTAACCCTGAGTGGTGTAATGATAGGAGCTGAGACCTCTGGAGAGTCTCTAACTAAGAAGACCTAGAGAACTGACTTGTCTCTTCCACTATTGGAGGACATGACTAGAGGTTTCTATGTACGAACCAGAAATTGGGGCCTACAGTTGATGTTGACTCTATTGGACCCTTGGACTTGGTCCTCCAGCCTCTAATGTGGACCAAAGAGAGACAAGTTATTGGCATATTTGAGCCATCCTGATACAGAGTTCTGTGACAGCACAAACAGAATAGCAGCCGTGCACCCACCCTGGCCTAGACTTCCACATGCATACAAGCTTAGGAATCACTTGCTGCTCTCAGTCATGTTCAAGGCATAATCCCTAGTGAGAATCTCTTCTTAACAGTGTAAGCACAGAGCCCCTGATTCTGGACCCTCTGCAGAGAAACTGCTTTCATCTTTTCAGGAAATTTGTGATAATTTGTTTTTTTCTTAACTTGGGGTGTTTGGGGTGGTAACATTTGTATTTGTTAATAATTTATTAGGTGTTGATGTTAGTTACATGGCTACTTTCTAGAAACTGACATGTTCCATTCTGAGAGCATATTTAATTTCTAAAAAAAGTCTTACTACTAGTGTGTGTGTGTGTGTGTGTGTGTGTGTGTGTGTGTGTGTGTGTGTGTTTATTTTGCCCACAAGTATACCTGCCTGTGGTCATTACCCATAGAAACAATGGTTGGAGTTTGGGACAGTTCTGAAACACTGTGTGGGTTCTGGGAATTAAACTTGGCTCTTTTGAAAGAGCAGCCAGTGTTGTTAACCACTCTAGCATCTTGCCAATTCCACATTTTCAAATTTTTATTTTATGGTTTTAAATTTCTTTTAAAAAATGTTCTCATTCTAGAACTGGTGCCACTGGTATTTTGGAAAAAAATGAAAGCTCAGATGTTATTCTCTTAGGCTTATTGTTCTGGGGTTTTTGTTTATTGTTTTGGATTATTTTGTGTTTGTTCTTACTTTTTTTCCCACATATATTAGACACTTACCTTAATTTTACCTTAAAAACGTATGAATACCTTTAAAGTCATTCTTACTGGTCACATCCTTATGAGTCCAGGAAACTTTTTTGGTCCTTTGGTATGTTTTTGCTTCCTGTTTAGTTGATGAGTATTGTGTCTTAACTTGATAAAGATATTTTATGCAATCTTATACTTTTTTCATTCAACTCCTTAAGTTAAAGGCTTCTCTAAGTTGTTGAACCACACTGGGCTGTCTCATACTTATGTTGGTCATCAACTCACATTAAGTGGGTCACCCTACAAAGCTGACTGGAAGCCTAAATGCATATTTTAGACTCCTCAGCTGTGGATTTCATGGTAGGATGTACTGTCTTCTGGTTTTATCGTTAGGAAACTGCTAATATTTCCTCATTGAATATTTTCTTCCTTGAATGGGACTTTTGTTATTTTCCTGGAAGCAAATACCAAATCAAAACTAGGAGCAAAGCATTTATTAGAAATCAGTAGTGTGATGGAGAGAGGGGGGAAGCCTTGTTAAAGTAAGACTTCCATGCAACCTACCCTAGCAGAATCTGCAGAGAGTTTTTTCCCACCACTGTCCTCTACTAGACTGGAAGAGTGGCTGGGCTCTTTCTAACTATCCTGGGCAATGATTAGCCAGTTATAAATCCAATCAACTTTTGAAGGTGTGACATCTTGGAGAGAGTGTGATGTTGGGCCACCGGATTTCCATATAGATGAGAGAGAGAACTGAAGTGCCTGAGACATAGCTATACAAAGGTACAGCCAGGTATTCCTTGAAGAGTGATCTTGGTTCTGATTCTTTGTGTACTATGGAGCCAGCCAGAGTCTCCAAGAAGACTCCTTCATTTCTGCTTTTTGAGAATATGAACTTGTTCTGAGAATTATATAGGAAGAAGGTTGTCTCAAAACAGGCTGCAGGCTTTCCCACTGAATAATCACTTATGGGATGGATGTTCCATATTTATCTGGGTCTATTATACAGAGCAAGATGCTTTAATTGGGCCTTCCAAAGAATTCACCATGAGAGTGTAACTCATTCCTAAACAAAGAGAGTTTAAGCCTGCTTCTTTTCTTTTCTTTTCTTTTCTTTTCTTTTCTTTTCTTTTCTTTTCTTTTCCTTTCTTTTCTTTTCTTTTCTTTTTTTCTTTTCTTTTCTTTTCTTTATTCTTTCTCCTTTTTAATTAGTTTGTGAGTTTTCTTATTCCCAGTTGAACCACTGATATCTGCTGTTTAGGGATACATGTGGCATAAATCAGCCTTCCTGCCCATCTTCTTTACAGCTCAGCATCCTTTAGTTAGTCCACCACATCAGTCATCCATCTGCTTTGCTGCTTCTGATATGTTGCTATATTTATGGCTTCCCAGTCTCTTTGTCTTTGAATATATGTACTTAAAACATTCTTCACAGTTGAGTGGAGAGTGGGGTCTGACTTTCATATGAACTCTGGTGCCCTGTGTTTGACCACATCCGTTGGATGGGGAGGCCTGGTGGCATTCAGAGGAAGGATAGCAGGCTACCAAGAAGAGACTTGATACCCTATGAGCATATACAGGGGGAAGAGGTCTCCCTCAGTCACAGTCATAGGGGAAGGGAGTAAGGGGAAAATGGGAGGGAGGGAGGAATGGGAGGATACAAGGGATGGGATAACAATTGAGATGTAATATGAATAAATTAATAAACTACATTTAAAAACATTCCATTTCTTCTTTCTTTATTCTTTGGGTCACAGCAGAGATATGTTAATGTATGCTGCCATGTATAACTTGATTTTCTGCTTAAAAAGTCATGGCTTGTAATTTTCCCCCTAGTAACTGTAAAACTTCCTCAATACAAATTAGAGAAGCCACATAGAATTGTGGAAACAGTAGTGGTTTGTAAAGTGGCCCTTTGAGCTGATCAATGAGGCCTTTAGTCATCTGGGTCTCATGTGTTGTCAAACGGGGAGCAAGGCATCAGATTATATGACATCAAATGTGTCTGTTGTTCGCTTCATAGAAAATAGCTACTAAATTTAATTATTTGTTCCTTTGAAGTTCCTTTGATTAACATGACTTACAATTTAAACATGATAAGGCAACAAAGATCTCCTCCACCCCTCCTCCAGCTCCACATCCCTTTGAATGAGCCACAAACTCCCAGAGGCACTCTAAACACCCGCTGGGCATGCTGGCCAGGCAATCAGGTAGGTTTATTTGACTCTCCCTCCTCTCCTTCAGTTCCAATCCCCAGTCTTACTTCCAGCTTTATAGCAAAACACCTGCTGTTGACTCTCTTTCCTTTCTGCATCCCTTCCCAGTGTATACATAGATTCTGGTGGCACACCCATCTTTTCTTCACTTCCTGTGGACTTTTTGCCCTTAGTAGCAGGTCTCTATTCCTAAGTGTCATCTCTCAAGACCTAGAAACAATTTTTTTAAAGGTTTATTTATTTATTATTATGTATACAGTGCTCTGTCTGCATGTACACTTGCAAGCCAGAAGAGGGCATCAGCTCATATTATAGATTATTGGGAGCCAGCAAGTGGTTGCTGGGAATTGAACTCAGGACCTCTAGAAGAACAATCAGTGCTCTTAACCTCTGAGCCATCTCTCCAGCCCCAGAAACAAGTTTTATAGGAGACTTCCAGTGTCCAGTCCTATCAGGAACTTAGAAGTTTTCCCTACCATAAACAGCCACAGTCTCCTAAGAACCAGAGAAGGCAACAGAAACCAAAGAATTGAACATACACCCCAAAAATATAAGACCAGATATCATCACTTAGAATTATAATTATTCCAAACCAACACCTAGTTGCCAAAATAAAAACCAAGCAATAATATACAAGGCAATATGTCTCCACTAAATCCCAGTAACCCTATTACACTGAGAAATGCAATATAGGTGAAGCACAAGACAAGGGCTTCAAGATAGTTATTATGAATATGTTTGAGAACATTAAAGGGGATGTGACTATATCTATTAATAAAATCTGTGAAAACACAAACAGTGGAATAAAATAAAGAAAACATTTCAAGAAATAAGAATAGAAATGGAATCACTAAAAAAAAACCCCAAACTTTGGTAAAACTGTAAATAAACAATTTAGGTAGCCAAGCAGGAACCTCAGAGCCAAATCTCACCAACAGAATACATGAGATGAAAGAGCTAATGTCAGGCAGTGAAGATGACATAGAAGAAATGGTTATCTCTGTCAAGGAAAATGTTAAACCTATAAATTTCCAGGAATTAAGGCATCAGAAAATCTGGGACACTATGAAAAGACAAAATCTAAGAATACTTGAAATAGAGGGAAAAGATCAAGTCCAGGCCAAAAGCACAGAAAATATTTTCAACAAAATTAGAGAAGAAAATTTGCCTAACCTGAAGAAGAAGGAGGTGCCTATCATGGTACGAGAGTCATATATAACACCAAATATCCTGGACCAGAAAAGAAAGTGCCATTGACACATATTAATCAAAACACTAAGCACAAAGAGTATTAAAACCTGCAAAGGAAAAAGACTGAGTAATACATAATGGCAGAACCATTAGAATAACATTTGACTCTCCAATGGAGGCACTAAAGCCAGAAGGTTTTGACAGATGTTCACTCTCTCTATACCTATTCAATATAGGCCTTGAAGTCTTAGAAATAATGCAACTGAAAGACATTAAGGAGATTCAAACTGGAAGACAAGAAGTCAACATATCTTACTTGGCAGCTGATATTCATACATGACCCTGAAACTCCACCAGGAAACTCCTATAGATAATAAACACTTTCCACAATGTAGCTGGATACAAATTAACTCACAAAAATCAGTAGCTCTCTTATATACAGATGACAAATGGATTGAGAAAGAAATCAGGGAAATGACACCTTTCACAATAACGTCAAAAATAAAGACTATCTTGGAGTAACATTATATAAGACTTATATAAAAATACTTTAAGACACGATGTTGGTTTGAGTGAAAATAACCCCATAGGCTCATAGAGACTGGCGCTATTAGGATGTGTGCTCTTGTTGTAATGGGTGTGACCTGGCTGGAGGAAGTGTGTCACTAGGGGTGGACTTGGAGGTTTCAAATGCTCCAACCAGGCCAGTGTCATTCTCTTCCTTCTTCCTATGGATCCAAATGTAGAACTCTTCACTATTCCTCAAGCACCATGTCTGCTTATATGGTGCCATGATTTCTTCCATGACAATAATGGACTAAATCTCTGAACTTGTAATGCAGCCCCAATGAAAAACTTTCTTTTATAAGAGTTGCCATGAATATAGTGTCTCTTCACACAATGACAACCCTAATGAAGATAGAGCATTAAAGAAAAAAAGTCCAAAAAGACATCAGAAGATGGAAAGATCTCAAATGTTCACGGACCAGTAGGATTTATATAGTAAAAATGGCCATGCTACCAAGAGAGATCTACATATTCAATGCAATTCTCATCAAGATTCATTGCAAACCACATGAAACTTCCAACGAAATTCCTCACAGTAATTGAAAGGACAATTTTCAGCTTCATGTGGCAACACAAAAAATCTAGAATAGTTAAAACAATTCTGAATAATTCAGGAACTTCCGTAGTTATCACCATCTCCAATCTCAAATTGTACTACAGGGCAATAGCAATTAAAAAAAAACAGTACAGTTTGGGCATAAACGTAGACACATTGATAATGAAATTGAATTGAAGACCCAGATAGAAGTCCACATACTTATGGACTCTTGATTTATGATAAAGAATCCAGAAATACACACTGGAAAAAGACAGCATCTTCAACAAATTATGCTAGCTAAACTGAAAGTAGAAGAATACAACTGGAACCAAATTTATCACCCTGCACAAAACCTAACTACTAATGGATCAATTTCAATACTGTAAAAAGACCTCCATACAACCTAAGGACCTTTTTTATGAGCCCCAAGTGTGACCCTATACTATATTGCTTTTCCAATATTGTTTATAATCTTACCTTCTGAACTCATACAGCTCCCAACACCAACCATTAGGACATTAAACATGGCCCTTCTCTGAGCTGCATATTTTGTCAAAGGTCAATGCTTTGTAATTTATTATTAGTCCTAAGGCTGAAATTCAGAATGGGAAATGGCCTGAAGACATGAAATTATAAACTTCCTTGTATTTATGTAACTTTAATAAGCTGTGTGATATATCCTGTTTCTCTTTATAGAATGGAGTATAGAATCCTTTCTTATAGTGAATTTAGTTTGAGTGTATGCCCCCAGTCTAAATAAAAAAAATTAAATTTTAACAAAGTACAAAATCTTAGAAAAAGCCTTAGAGATTGTGTAGGGTGCCCCTATTATATTCAGACATAGAAACAAGGCCAAAAATGAAGGGAAAATAAGCCATCCCAGGTCAGTTGGTAGCAGATGCTGGATAGTCTCAGAATTGCTTTCTTTTTAAAAATATCTATTTATTTTTATTTATTTATTATGTATATAGTGTTCTGCCTGCATGTACATGTGCACACCAGAAGGCAGCACCAAATCTCATTATAGCTGGTTGTGAGCCACTCTGCGGTTGTTGAAAACTTAACTCAGGACCTTTGGAAAAGCAGTCAGTGATCTTAACCTCTGAGACATCTCTCCAGCCTTCAATGTTGCTTTCTTAACTAACATATAAGCAAAGCTATTTCCATGAGCTTTGGGGAGTTTACTTAAAGTTATTAATTAAATAACAAGGAATACCTGGTGTATAAGGAGCTCTGATACATTTTTATTCCAGTTTGAAAAAAATGGTGCTGTGACCATCATCTAGCTCCATTTTACTGCAAAAGTAGCCCACAGTAATTATAATTGTTGTCTTAAAATATTTATATACAGACCCTAAAGACACCCTCAGAAGCCCCTTCTTAAGGCACTCTACAAATACAACTATGTGGCACTTAAGGCATTCCTCCAAAGTATATTTACATCATTGTGGTGACTAAATGTAGGAGTCTTTATATCTCAAGGAGTGACCTTGAATTTGTTTCCATGCATGACAACGTGATCTCCCATAGTTTCCTTAGTTCTGATTATGGACTTAATGAAAGTGGTCATCCTTTCCACTGGCCGTGGATGTCCATTGTTGTCTGTAATCTTGAAAGGATGGTCTGACATTTAAAGAGTAAGGATAGCAGCAACACTGGCTGAGGTGGACACTGGCATGGCTGTGAGGTTAGTAACTGTATTTACTTCAGACTACATGCTGTGCTCAGTTCTGTTTTATATATTTTAAATACTTCAGCATCATAGAAAGCTCTCCTGTGTGTGTGTGTGTGTGTGTGTGTGTGTGTGTGTGTGTGTGTGTGTGTGTGTGAACTGAAGATTCTTGTGCAGTGGCTCTCAACCTTCCTAATATATTTCCTTCAATAACAAGATCAGTCATTCTTGATCCATGCCTGATACATTCTAGGAAGCATTGTAGACAGTTTATATCCCTTAGCTTAGGTGTTTTCAAGTCTTACAAAAACATAACATTAAAACATATGCCACGAGATTGGGAAAACAAAATGAATATAAAGTGATTAGTACAGTACCTGATACACAGTAGACACCTACCATTGGTAGCTAATGTTACTATTGTACTTTCTTTTTCAAAAACTATTTATTTATTTATTTGTTTATTTATTTATTCACTTACATGTCAATCATAGCATCCTCCATTCTATCCTCCAAGTTTCACCCTTCCTCCCTCTTCACTCTATCCCCCTTCTATACTCCTCAAAAAATGGAGCCCTTTCTACCAACCCACCCCAACACATCAAATCACATCAAGACTGAGTGCATCTTCTTCCCCTGTGGCCTGGCAAGGAAGCCCTTCCCCTAGTCCCATTACTAGGGGACCCATATGAAGCCCGAGATGCCCATCAACTACATCTGTGTAGAGGGCCTAAGTACAGTCCAGGCATTGTCTCTGGTTGGTGCTTTGGTCTCTACAAGCTCCTCTGGTCCCTGGCTCTGTGGATCCTCTTGTGGAGCTCCTGTCCTCTCCAGGTTCTTCTATCCTTCCCTCCACTTTTCCAGAAGACCCCTTACCTTCACCTAATGTTTGGCTGTGAGTCTCAGCATCTGTTTCCATCTACTGATAGATGGAGTGTCTCAGAGATCAGCTATCGTGCCAAGGGTTGGATCTCTCCCATGAGGTGGATCTTAGGTTGGGCTAGGCACTCATTGGATATTCCCTAAATCTCTATTCTATCTTTATTCCTACACATCCTGTAGACAGGGCAAATTTTGGATGGAAGTTTTTGTGGTTAGGTTGGTATTCCCCTCCCTTCATGAGGAATCCTCTCTAGTTGCAATTTTCTTCAGGTAGATATCCATTTAGATCAGCACCATTTGTTGAATGTGCTATCTTTTTTTCCATTGTATGTTTTTTTTAGCTTCTTTGTAAAAAATCCTATGTTTTCTTTGGCATAGTTAACTTCTTTGGGTTAGTTTTCCTTCTAGTATCTTTTGCAGTGCTGGGTTTGTGCATAGAGATTGCTCAAATTTGCTTTTATTTTTTCATGGAATATCTTGTTTTCTCCATCTATGGTAATTGAAAGCTTTGCTAGGTATAATAGTCTAGGCTGACATTTGTGGTCTCAAGGTCTGTAAAACATCTGCTCATGCCTATCTGACTTTTTGAGTATCTGTTGAGAAGTCAGATATGATTCTGATAGAGCTGCTTTTATATTTTTCTTGGCCTTTTCCCCTTGCAGCTTTTCTTTTTTTCTGTACATTTAGTGTTTTCATTATTATGTGGCTTGAGGAATTTCTTTCCTGGTCTAATTGATTTGGTGTTCTGTAAACCTCTTATATGTTTAAAGACATGTTAAATTTTTTTCTATGATTTTCTTGAAAATATCTTCTGGTCCTTGGAGCTGAGAATCTTCTCTTTTTTCTATTACTGTTATTGTTAGGTTTTGTCTTTTTCATTTTATCCTTGATTTATTGGATGTTTTGTGTCCAAAATTTTTTCTATTTAATATTTTATTTGACAGAGGTATCAATTTCTTCAATTGTATCTTCTACACCTGAGACTTCTCCTCAATCTCTGTCATTCTGTTGGTGAAGCTTATATCTTTGTTTCCTGTTCTCTTCCATAAGTTTTCCATCTCTAGGATTTCCTCAGTTTGTGTTTTCTTTATTGATTCTATTTCCATTGTTCAGATCTTTAACCATTTTACTAATTTCCTTGACCAGTTTGACTATATTTTCCTCTTTTTCTTATTTATATGCTCTTTAAAGGCCTCTATTTGTTTGGTTGCATTTTTCTGTATTTCTTTGAGAGATTTATTCATTTCCTCTTTAAAGGCCTCTATCATATTGATAAGCATAGGTTTAATGTTGCTTTCCTATGTTTCAACTGTGTTAGGATATCCAGACCTTTGCTGTATTAGGATAGTTAGGTTCTGGTCTTGCCTTAGTGCCCTGGTTTTTGTTGCTTGGATTCATACACTGGACTTTAGCCATCTAGCTTGCCCATGGCATTGGCTGGCTGTTCCTGGAGCCCAGTAAGCTTCTTCAGCATGTGGGAAGGAGCCCTGGGTTGAGGGGTGGGGGCTGGGTCTCCTCAAATAGCCTACAGCTTTTCTCTGCTGGTTGTGTTCCAGTTGTACTTATAGGCAGGGAATTAGGGTATGGTAGGCTAACCTCTGTGATCTTGACGTCCTGTAGTTCTCCTCAAGATGCTTAGTAGAACTGTGAACTGCTGGCTGGATCTGCAAGTCTCTGGAATGTGGAGTTATCCTCAGGATGGCTGGAGTAGCTGGGAGGTCTGAGGCTGAACCTTTAGTGTCTGGCAGCCAGGATCCTTGCTTCTTTCTGGTAAAGCAGGAAAGGTTTCTGAGTCAGAAGGATGACTCCTTGCTCATTCAGCAGTCACTGTGCTCCTGGTACTGACTCTGCTAGGCACCACCATCTTTGAACAGGACCCTGTTTCCAATTGTACTTTCCTATGTCCTTCTAAAAACTATTAAATGGATTTCATAATTCCCCAATTCATGGGGTGAAGCACTTTCAATAGTTTTTTAAGGTCACTTCAGTCTAAATCTCTGTTGGGTCTTGTGGCACATACCTTTAATACCAACACTCAGAGGCAGGAAGCTGAGTTTGTCCTCAACCCAAGCAACAAAGCGAGTTTGTGACTATCCAGGACTTCTATGCTATATAGTATACTATAATGTATTCAGTATATTGTAACGAGACTGTCTCAGAAGTATTAAATCACAATCTGACATTTACTAAGACAGTGTTCTTTTTTATTTTCTTTGTATGCACTTGGTAGAAATATTATGTAAGTACAAACACACACATGCATGAAGACATGTACACATATAAGCATATCTCTGGAGAGTTTTGAATTCGAGAATCCACTGAAACATTTAAGTGTCATGAAGTCATAAAGTAAAGACATGTTCAAGATAGACATAGGACACAGTGGTTGGTGTTTTTTCCCTATTCTGTTAGGCTCAGTGATGTTTCTATATATATCTGCCTGGTTTCCAAACATGTACCTGAATGTTTTGTGGAGACTGCTATCCTGTTGGAGCCCTCTTGATCCAGCCCATGATGTGGGTCCTATAAGCTCATGCAGATATAAATACATTTACATATCACAAAGAAGGCATTCTTCATCTACAAATTAAGACATTAGTAATCTGGACCAAAAGAGAAAACAAGACAGTAGTGTCAGGTAGTAAGTATTCTGAATAAGGTGCAATAAAATACTGATTAACTTCTGGACAGTCAGAAAATAATGACGATAGGTAAGCTGAATTATGTAAAGGTGTAAGTACCTTCTTGTATCTGTCTCTCTCCCTCTGTCCCTGACTCTCCATTAATTCCTTTCTTTATTTCTATAATTATGTACCTGATAGAAACAGTTTAAATAAGGAAGGGATTATTTTGGCTCACAGTGAAACTGTGAAGTCCATTGGCATAGAAACAAAGGTGATGTTGAGGGCAACTCTACCTGAGGGCAAGAGGGTGAGGCAGCTGGTCACATTATATTCATAGTTAAAAAGTCGAGTGAGATGAATGCTGGTGTTTTTCAGATTTTTCTGCTACTTATCCCTCCTGTATTCATCATGAGCCACCAAACCATCCTTAGGAAGAGTCTTTCTTCCTCTGTTAAACCACTTGACTGTCACACAGAGAAGTGTGTCTCCCTGGTGACTCTAAATTCCAGTCAAATTCATACTGAAGGAAAGGATGATTTGGCTCATGGTGTGAAAAGATACAGTCTGTCACAGTGGGGGAAGGCATAGCAAAATTCATGGTGACTCGTAGCTGTGGCAATGGGAGTGTGAGGTTGTTTTCTTACAACTTGGCATGTCTTGACCAAGGGCCAACTCCTCTTCCTTTAGTAAAAGCTAACCTCCGGACCCCCTCCAATAGTATCACTAGCTAGAGACAAAGTGTTCAAGCACTTTGACCCATTGAAGAAATGTTGTGTTCAAATATTTCTATTTCCTGGACCGTAGCCATATCAAAATGCAAAATGCATTCAGTTACACTTCAAAAATTTCCATAGTCTTAGACTTCTAACAATGTTCAAAGATCTGAAGTTTATTTTATGACTCAAGGCAGTCAAAGAACAGTTACATACATGAATGATGTAAATGTTCTCATGTTAAAAGGAAGGCCTGGAGCAAAGAAAAAAAACCAATCAATTCAAGACCTAAATTCATTAAAATGAACATCAAACCTTGAAGCTCCATGTCCAACATCTGGGCCTTCTAATGAAATTATCTGGTCTTCAGTAGGCTTGAATAGCCCCATTCCTCCAGCACTACTGCCTATGGCACACATGACATTTGTCTTGAACCAACACCACTCCACACCTGCAGTTTTCTTTGACAAATGTTCAATGTTCCTGATATTTTCATCATCCTATGGTCTCCATTGAAACTTAGGTTTTATGTTTATACCCTCAGTTGCAGTGTGCCCCCAAGACTCTAGTCAGGGTTAAAACATTTGAATAAAGATTTGTATATTTGTGTGAAACCTAGAATAATGTATATGTGGGAGAGTGTGTGAATAGCAATTAATTAGAACTGCATACTGTGTGTGTGTGTGTATGTGTGTGTGTGTGTGTGTGTGTGTGAGAGAGAGAGAGAGAGAGAGAGAGAGAGAGAGAGAGAGAGAGACAGAGAGAGAGACAGAGAGAGAGAGAGACAGAGAGAGAGCAAGGGAGAGGGAGAGGGAGAGAGAGGAGAAACAGACACTTTATGGGATATTAGATGATATCTCTGTTTACAGGAGGCTTTGAATGGGGAATATAGGAGGTAAGGTTAGAGGGCTGTGAAAATTGATGTGTTGAGATGTGGGGTTCTATTCATAGATGCAGGATCTCAGAAATGGTCATAGATGGAAGAGAGACAGAGCGAATAGGATACTATGGGGCAGAACTTGGCAAACTGCCAAGCTATATCCACTTTGTAATCATTTACGTATCTCAGTTAGTTAGTGTTTATTACAAAGACAGAGGGAGCAGGAACATATGGACCAATGGATGAAGAGAAGGAAGAAAGAAAGAGAGCATGCACATCAGTTGCTAACATTTGGAATATGCGTGGTATTGTTACATATATGTAGCATGCAAAAATTTCTGCAAAAATTTCTGTCTGTACAATGTGGAAACTTTTCATTTTTATTGGGTGATACTACTTGGTAATCAAAAATTTAAAGACCAAAGTTCTGATATGTGATTTTATAGAAATTATAGTTTCCTGAATAGCTCATATACAATTTCTCTCCACCTGTCAGACTATGTTAAAGGGGAAATTAATATCATTGGGACACTAGGTCCATGAATGTATACTTGCGTGAGTACTGAGTTATAAACATTCCATTTATCTGCTTGAACTCCCCTAGACTCACTTTCTCCTTCCTCTCTTGTACTTTTCTTCATCTACCTTCTATCATATTTCTTTCTTTTTATTTCTGTTTGTCTGCTGATGAGATAGACAGTGCAGGAATGCCCTTCCATCAGGGCACCTATACGTGGGATACAGTGAACTGAAAAAAAGTTATCACCCCAAGTCTCTCCAGATTCATCCTGTCTTCTATCAGCAATCAAAAGGGAATACCAGGTTCCATGGAGCCCTTTTAGTAGAATAAAGCCAACCCAGAGCCATACTGGACATAACAGATGATATCTGGTCCCCTGCCCTTATCCTCAGACCCATTGACATTTCCTTGCATATCAGAATAATTTACAATGATTTGCTTGCATATTTTGGGGAAACTGTCATGCTGTTAAATCCTTCCTTGCTTAATACATGATATAATTTGACAGATATAAAGTTGCCAATAACCAGTGACTTCTGCATGTCAAATATAAACATCCTACCTTCTTCATTCCTCAATTAGAACAGTTCCAATGCATGTTTTATACACAGAGAAGCTCTGATTGCACAGTGTGACAGCTAATTGAATAATACACTTTCTATTGCTGGGTTGCTTCCAGTTATATCACCTTGTAATTCTTCCAAGTTTTCCACCAAAATAAGCTACATGCTCTAAGACCTCTTCTGAAGACTTGCTTCTTTGAGCATTTAACTTAGAAAATGGGACTGATTGGACAGTATGTTAAATGAATCTGCTTAGATTCTTGGGTAATGCACATGTCAGAGGAATGCTGTTAAGGGATCTGGCCATTCTCATAGAGCAGAAAAGCAGTTGCAAAAACTGTCTATCTTCCTTTGGAATACCTCTCTTGGAAAAAATAACGATGCAGAAAAACAACTAGTTAACTCCTTGGAGCTTCAAATGGGAGCCAGCAATTTTCAATAGAGAACCAGGTGGGAAATAATTCAGCCATGAATAGGCCATGTAGTCTGTTAAACTATTAAATTCTGCTGCTGTTGTGTGAAACCAGGCATCGATAATATACAAAGCAGTAATTCTGATTATGTTGTAGGAAGATTTATTGACAAAAAGTGGTAGAGTTGGCCTGGTACTGTCGTTTCCTCTATTGCTGTTAGATATGAACTGCTTTCAACTCTTTAAGCAAGCATTCACTTTACTTTCATTTTCTCATGCTTCTTCTCCTTCCCACCTCCATCTTCTCCATCCTTCCACCCATGTGATGTTGCCTGCTTTTACTTAAGGGCTTATCCCAGGGGTTTTTCTTTTGCAGGTTCTGTGTTGATGTTCCTGTGTGCTGCTGTCCATGCTTTAGTCCACATGTGCTAGAGATAGCATCTCATTATTCTTGTATTTGCATATGACTTGGAGAGGAGCCTCTGAGTCCTTTCAAAGTAGCATCAGTACAGAAAAATCTTAAAGTGGACAATAATTGGCTTCGTAATTGAATTTTAAATATGAGCCTGGAGCACTTTTTATTTTCCCAGAAATCTGTTAACAACTGTGCTGCACTGAAGTTCCCTTCTGTAAGGACATGGTGACGTATGTGCTAGCTTTTCTGATAATGTTTAGGTTCATACCTCTTGTGGCCCCTTTACCTCTCATTAGTGCCCAGGAATTTGCAGTAAATTACATGGCCACCTACTGCGTGACATTTATATTTATATAATGTCACAATATTTGTAACTTCTTGGACACTTTAAAAGACTAAGGTTTACTCTTCTCCACTTAAAAACTCTGGCTTTGACTTTGCCTCTGACACCAGGTGGTGAGGCTCTGATAGGAGGCCCATGTGCTCCTCGTGTTGCCAGGTCCATGCTTCCCTGGTTTTAAGCATGGGGAAAGAAGACATAGAAAAAGTTAGTTCTTACATGACTGTTCACAGTGTTTCTCATGGTACACTTTTTATAATTGTTGTTATTCTGGCCCGCAACCTATAGGTTTAGAACATAAGCACTGGCATTCTCCTGAGGTATATTTGTTTATATTTGGGTGGTAACCTTTTTGAGAGGATTCTGGTTGAGGCTTGGCCTCCTCCCCTTCAACCATCACTGGGGGTTGGCCAAACCCCAACCTCTTGCTTCCAGAATCCTCAAGACGAGTGTGTGCTCTCTTTGGAGAATGATAGGAAGGTGTTTCAACCCATACAATACAATGCAATACAATACAATACAATACAATGCAATGCAATGCAATACAATACAACACAATACAGTACAGTATAATACAATGCAATACAGTACAGTACAATACAGTATAGTACAGTACAGTACAATGCTATAATACACAACACAACACAATACAATACAACTCAACACAATACAATACAGTAGCTAATATACTACTATATCAGCTCTACCCTCAAACTATCATTCGTTACTGTCAAGCAATGGCAGGTTCTTCTCCTGTTTTCAATTTTCTGCTTCTTAGATCGTCTCCATTGCCAACATTCCAACAACCATGCTGTCAGAACTGCAGCAAAGATGATTAACAATTCCTAATTAGTAGAGGAGAATGCGTTGATGGTGGATACTCTGTTTTGTGTAACAGTAGGAAGTGGGCTAGTAGCTAACAGTTGACTGTTCTCCTTCATTTTTAAGATATCCACAAGAAATAGCTTTCCTGCCTTCACTTATCAGGAAACTGAGACAGAGGGGAGGACATACTACTGGGACTCTAGATGAGAGAAGCAAGGGAGAATAGCAAAGTAGAAGGATCCAGTGGGTCCTAGAAACCTACAAGTAGAACATTATGATAGGCAGATTTGGGCCCAGGGGTCCTGCTCAAACTAAGGCACCAGCCAAGGACAATACAGGCGGTAAACTTTAAACCCCTACCCAGATCTAGCCAATGGACAGAACATTCTCCACAGTTGAGCGGAGAGTGGGATATGACTTTCTTACATACTCTGGTACCTCCCATTTGACCATGTGCCCTGGAGGGGGAGACCTGGTGGCACTCAGAGGAAGGACAGCAGGTTACCAAGAAGAGACTTGATACCCTATGAGCATATACAGGGGGAGGTAATACTCCTCAGGAACAGTCATAGGGGAGGGAAATAAGGGGAAAATGGGAGGGAGGGAAGAATGGGAGGACACAAGGGATGGGATAACCATTGAGATGTAACAAGAATAAATTAATAAAAAAAGAAAAAAAAGAAATAGCTTTCCTTTAAGATATCTTCTTTCTTTTTTTTCAATGAAAAACGTAAGCTATTTATTAATTTTTTCTGCAAGGTGATCAATTCTAATGAAAACAATCATTAGTCTTGATGATGAATGGGTTTGGAACTTTAGGTTATAGAGAAACAACATCAACAAAAACAGAACAAACAAAAATGGTCAAAGGACTGAATCCTGGGGCTCTACCCCCTTGAGTATAAGGAGGACTTAATTATTTAATCTATGGATCTAATCAACTACTATTATCTGAATATATGTTGTGTGCCAGCCACCCTTTAAAATTGGGGATACAGTTGTTCACACAAAATCTATTTCTTAGCTCTCATAAATCCTGCATTCTGAAAGAAGCAATATAGTAATAAATCAAACAAGAACAAGTATTTTGAAGTAAAAACAATATAGTTTCAAATCTTAGCTGTACCACTTAATATTTGTTTTGTCCTTAACCTTGATGTGAGATTTTCTTTTGTTCCTGCAAAATGCAAATCTGAATGCTAACTTTGATAGCTTTTTGATGAGGTTAAGAGTTTACCACATGAAAAATCAGCAAATACAAAAGGTCTTTTTTGAAGAGAGGGAATGAAATTTTTATTAAATATTTTTATTTTTTACATATGCATTTATGTTCTTACACATACATGCAATAAACTACCTATAGCAAGAAGAACCATGACACAATCAGGAATTATATAAATGTTACATTCTTTTAGTGTTTTGACAGCCTTGAAGAAAACATCTTTCCTATCTTTGTGTGTCTAAAATTCTGAATGTAAATCAGTATATAGCATAGCTCATTATTATCAACTTAAAACATCTATCAAGACCTAAAAACATCCTAACCCCTAAACAATTAAGCTTAATTGTAAAACTAAACTTTCTAGTCTTCAGCCCCATCAAAGACTTGGGAAGGAATAAAATTGATTACCTGAGTATACCATGAGTGCAGGTTAATAGCTTTCAAAATGAGAAGATGACAGAGACAGTTTGCTACCTGAATAGACATCCAAAACACTCTGTCTCCCTTTCTTCCCCGCCCCCTCTTTCTGTAATCTGACAGATATATTTGTGAGGCAGGAACTATTGAGGACTTGCTTACCCTGTCTTGGCAGAGTTTGGCCGTCAATTCGGCCTGCATCCAAGCTTGCCCCTTTTTTAGGCAGAATTCTGACTGTGGTAGAAAAGAGGACATTTTACCAGTGGCTTGTTTGCCACATCTGAAACCATCTCCACAAGGAGGTTCTTTAATGCTCATCATCCTCTTTGGGATAGTCTGACAGTGTATCAGGAGTTAAGCTGTCTCATTGTCAGTGAATCTTTCAAATAATGAAAAACATTTTAAAATGCCACATTGTGTAGCTCTCTGAAGTTTTTGAAGACCTTATCTATTTTACCTTATCTTTCTACAGAATCATATCTATCTGTTGCACTGTGTGGGACAGTCTGAAATGCTGGACCAATTGGGATTGGAAACTTTCTTCAAAGGTGTCCTGGGAGCTGTTTTGTTCTGATGAGTAACAGCAACTGAAGCACTTAGTGCTGGAACATGAAGGATGCAGGATGTTAGTGTCCAGCATGCTGAGAGGAATGAATCCTGTCAGGTCTGATCCAATGTCAATGTCCAGTTCTTTTGTTCTGGATACATATAATTTCTCTTTCAAGAGGTAAATTCCAGTTCTTGTACACAGCTCATGACATCTTAAAAAGAGTAGAATGATGGTGACAAAGGAAAGAAGTTGCTCTCCTTTATCCTTGTTTACAAAAGGGGTGAGAGGACGTAGCATCATCTTGCACTCATTCTTCACTGTTTGCTACAAACTAAAAACAGAAGAGTCAGCTTGGGACTGGTCTTATCCAAAAGTATGTGAACATTCTTATTTGCTGTCTCTTTCAGACTCATTGTCTTACCTGCACTCTTTTCTGTTGCTTAATGTATTTGGACCTAGGGGAAGATTTATGATCAGTCTCAATTAAATTATCTAACCATCTTTTGGCCAAATACCAGGGCCAGGGCGATCAGCTGCTTGTCTAACTAGATCAGAGCTATGGGGTTATTTCTGTGTTGGGAGCAGGGGTAAGGTTGCTGTGATTGAGGTCCCTTCACCCTCACAAGGAAACATGTCTTTAAAAGCGAATAGGTAGCAATATCTCAAGGAAGAAAGAGTAGAAGAGACAGTGATCTGAAGAAACTGGAGGGAAAGAAAAATCATTCTAGCCAGCTACTTGCTGTTACATGAGCTGATGACAGATTCTTAACTAGTAGAGACAAGAAGAGCTACCCATCTGAGCACATCTAAAAAGTTCTATCCTGTAGAATTGCAAGATAAAAAACAGCTATTGACTTGGCATGGTTTGTTAATAACAGTAGCCAAGTGATATAAGTGCCGGGGAATAGTAGCCTATTAGTTACATTATGGCTGCGGTACAAATATATGATCAATATATAACTTATTTTTGCCATCACTAACACAGTGTGAATACCCATACATATACAGTGTAACATATGAGTCACATGTTGCTACAGTCATATCTTTTGGTACATGGTAAAGCATGTAGCTGGCTGGCATAATTTGATAAAAATATGACACTGATGAAAGAGTCTGAAATACTGTAACATTCACAGAACATTTGTTCATGGGTAGTAAAAGAAAGCATGACCAGGACATTAAATTTTATTGAAATGGTCATATGGTACCGATGATGATCAAATTGATGTGGCTCAGGTTTGGAGTACTTTAAACTCATGGAAATTTGGGTGGCATTTGATTCAGTCCAACAACTTGATCATAGCACTGTGAGACTCTGAGCAGAAGACAAAAGCTATAACCAAACTTCTAACTCAAGGAAACCATGAAATAAAAAGCATGCATTGTTTTAAGATGCTAAATCTGTGTAATTTATTATGCATCAATAAAAAATCAGCACAGGGAAATTAAAGCCAGTTCAGGGTCATCTATTGCTATATAGGAGTTGAACTGTAAAGTCCAAGGGGAAAGTGCCATTCTCATCAAGCACAATGATAAACTTCTTGAGCCCTGTTTATGAGTAGAGTTTACTGTCACTTAGTAGCCCCATGGCTTTGGGTAGTGTACATCAGGTTACTAATATTTAAAAAGTAATGGTGACATCTTGAGTGTTAGAAGTATTAAATGTGGTAGTCCGTGAAATGCTTAAGATAGCACAAGTCACTTAATAAGTACTTGGTAAGCATTACAGTGCACACTCATGTAAATACTCCACTCATATGTATAAAAAGCAAGGGTCAAACGGCTGAGTGAGTGACTTTAAAAATGGTAGAGAATTGGATAGGTGTTAAATTGTTACTCAAGAGACTCAAAACACATTTACTGAAAAAGTCACATCTTTTAATGTTTAATCCTGCTGTTGCTTGTGGGATTAAGCAGCTAACAGAATGAAGAGCTCATACAATCTCCCTGTTACTCTCCAGCAGCTGAGAAAACTCATGACTCTGTGCTCAGAGTCTGGTGACTCCCTTTGGGGCCATATCTGGAAACTGCCAATTTAAGAAGGGCTTTAGGATTCGTCCTTCTGTTCTTTATTTATGATCTCCCTTTTTTTACTTTCTATGTTAACTCCATAGTTAACCACAAACTCATTTTGCTTTCTCCCATGTTCTTCCTGACACCATTCCTTTAGGCGTCATGGGAACATATGCTTGTTGAACAGCAGATACACATCAGCCACATATAGTTTTCTTCCTGGATACCATTAGGAAGAGAGGCAGGCACAAGGAATGCTTATGGTCCTGAGTTTAAACTCTGAGTATGTGATTTATGTACGAACCAGTGAGAGCTGGGCACTGTGGCTCATGCCTGTAATTGCAGCACTTGGGGAGGCAGAGGCAGAAGCAGATGCAGGAGGGTCTCTGTGAGTTCAAAGCCAACCTGATCTACAGAGCAAGTCCACAATAGCCAAGGGTACACAGAGAAATCCTGCCTAAAAAAAAACAAGCAAAAACAAAAATATGAACCAATGGAGTCATTTCTTTTTTAGTACATATTATGAACTGATGGTTCATAGAGTCTGTGTCTTAGATAGGTTACTATTGCTGTAATGAAATGCCATGACAAAAAGCAACTTGGAGAAGAGAGGGTATATTTTACTCACAGTTCTATATAACATTTTATCATCAAAAGTAGTGAAAGCAGGAAGACATGCAGAAACCTGGGGGCAGAGCTGATGCAGAGGCCGTGGAAGAGTTCTGTTTACTGCCTTTTTCTCCATGGCTTTCTCAGCTTACTTTCTTATAGAAGCCAGGACCACAATACCAGGGAAGGCACCACCAACAATGACCTGGCCTCTTCTACATCAATCACTAGGTGAATAAAATTCCCTACATCCAGATCTTAAGGAGACATTTTCTCAGTTGAGGTTTCCTCTTCTCTAGTTTGTGTCAAGTTGGCATTACAGTATCATCATGGTATTTCAGAATTATACAGAGCAGCTCAGAAGCTATGTGAGTTTCCTTTTAATAAGGCACACTTTTCCTCATTCTTGATAGTCCTGAGTTGCAGATGTGAGAGGACACAGAACCAGGACTCAAAGGAGCTAAGGTAAAATCCAGTTCTTCTCCTTCAGGTTTAGATGAGCAATTCAGAATATTCCATAATATAATGATCTAATGACACACAGAAAATAAGGTCATGTATTGCTGAAAACCGTAGATACATTAGTTACTTTGATTGAAAAAGCAAGTATGAACTGAGCTGGAAAATTTATAACAAATTGCTTTCTGATTGACATCTAGTTCCAGGAATTCCTACCTGGTACTGTAAAGCGGTCCAAGAGCTGAAGGCTGAGAAGATAATAAGCCTTAGTAGGGAACTCACCACTATCATTTTTCTAAATGAAAATGTGATCAAACTGCTTTCTAGATATTAATAATTAATGCTGCTTTCATCTTTCATCAGAAAAATTTCTCACTGCAACAAATAGTTGTGAGTTTTCCCAGTTAATGCAAAGATGCATGATTGGTAAAAATGTTGAGAATAAGAGACAGAGTGAAATATTTGATATAAATAGGTTATCTATATAACCTTTTCCAAGGTTCAAGAATAGTCATGGAGGAGGATATAGAAAGAATAGAAGAGCTAGAAGATGGGTAGGTTGCAAAAACACATCTCTGGACCTTTACGTGTCATTGCACTCATGAATGTACTACAGTTATCTTTCTCTGCACAAGGTCTTCCCAAGATTGGGCTAATCAACATTTCATTGTGTAACAGGAGAGGATTAATGAGATCCCACCCCTCCCTAAGAGACTATTGACAACCTTGGCTAGGGTCTTCAGTGGCATCGAATTGATAATTTGTCAATGGTTCAATGAAAAACCTTTTCCCATGCAAACTTAATTTAAGACATTGATTCATACACAAAGAAAAGAATGAAAGTGGAGCAGGGTCTTGGGAAGAAGGCTTTCAGTGAAAGAGGATGAGGGAAGAGAGTAAAAGATTAATTTAGGGTGAAAATGAATGCAATTTATTGTTTCACATATGTAATTCCCAAAGAATAAAAATTAAAAAACCGAAAATAGGATTACTTAAGAGGATGGAAGAGTTTTCAGAAGACTTTAGGATGTTTTCTTTTAGTAGATCCTTTCCTCTGTCTGGGGCTTCTTTTCCTCACTGATGGAATTCTGAGGCTGGTCTGAATCAATCTGGACTGCAGGCAGTGGAACACATCAGCATACTGTGAAGAGGACTCAGGATTGTTTGGGAAGCCAAGCTCAACACTTTCTAAAATTCGTGGTCGAGGAAATTAGACCCACTGAATTTATTTTATACTATAGACTTCATGATATGTTTTTTTTTACAGATTATGATTTTTTAAATAAACCTGCTTAATAGATTGGTTGGGGGCTACATTCTTGCAGTCTTGACACTCTCTACTATAGTCCATGGAAAGTTTATGAACCAGAGGGATACCACATCGTATTGAAGCCCAAAGCAGTCACACTTAGCATGAAGGTCGTACACATGATTAAGGCTAGAGGAGGTAGGTTGGAGGCTCTGGTTTAATTCTGAGTATTAACATTGCCATGTTGGTTCCTTAACTTTTTGTTTCACTTTCTCCAGAGTGGAAGACATTTCTAAAAGCATCTTTGTTTGATCATAGTCTTGGTTTTCCCACAATCTATTATCAGTCATCTTCCCATGAGTGTTCTAGTTGTCATGAGGTGGACAGCCATGAAGATAACTCACAACGCTTCATGTGTAGCCACCATTGGAAACAGAATTTTCTGGATTACTGCTCCTTCTGCCAGGTGTGTTATTAAACACTAACTCCCAGTAGTCTTCATGGTACAAGCTGGGATTTAGGAATACTCAGAGAGATGCTTAGGTACAGGACACTTCAGGTATATCTGTATTCCTGTTGTTGCTTTGCTGACTTATGAAATGCACCAAAGGGTATTCTGACTGGATTGCCTGGTTAAAAAAAAAAAGAATAGGTAAACTCCCTTGGGCATCAGAGACAGGAGTCTGATAACTCATGTTTCTGCTGCTCTCCAGCTGGTTTCTTTTTAGCATTTAGCCTCCATCCTTTACATGGTATTTATCTCTTTGACAAGGTAAAAGGCAAAATTATTTTTAAGGCTTTGGATGAGATGTTGCCTAAACTCTATTTAGGAGTTGAGCACAAGCATTGTGACTGCTTTATGATTTCGGGTAGCACAAGGTGTGTTTTTGAGATAGTAAACTAGAAGTCTGTGATGAAATTTGAATATCCCCAAGGAAGAGAGCTGGAATTTTTGACTTGCCTTTTCCTTGCTGTCCACTAGACAAAGAACTGAAGGATTATCTACGATCAGATTTGTTAATTAATCACCACTTATTAAAGGCCTTCTGCATGCTGATCATCCACTGTGGCTTCTTTATCCTCCGAGCATTCCCATATGCTAAGAAATAACATTGTCCCTGCTTTACCTAAATGAACTACATGTATCTGATGTAGTGTCAAGCTTTGGTTGTGATGTAAAGAATTCAGTGAACATTGCATAGGGTGACGGTGGCTGAGATTTGTAGCATACATACGAGCTGACTTGTTGAAGGAAGAGAACATTCCAGTGATGTACTTGGCAATATATTTTTCTGATAACTAGGGATTGATATGTTGAAGAGAGAAGAGAAACTGCAAGTGAAGTGGGTGACTACATTGTGTAAGCTTGAAGGGACATAGAAATAAGGGCAGTGACCAATAACACAGAGTTGCAAGGAGTCAGGGATGTCTTCTATAAATACCCCCGGATTCGGGAATCTTGTTTTCTGGTCTAGATTCTGGCAATAGTTTGTAATTTGGTCTTATTCTTTTTTTTCTTTTCTTTTAAAAAATTAATCCCACTCCTGTTAATTGCCCAAGTCAGAGAACACATTATGACACTGTTAAACATACCATGAAGCATTCACTATATGTGCAACCAAATATCATCAGTCCTGGACATTTATTGGCATTGTAAACCAGAAGCCGCATCCACGATTCATAGTTCTGTAAAAGCAGAAGCTCAATGGTATAAAGCTGGTGGATGGGAGCCGCACAAATACCTTTTATGTTTCTTGGTCAATTCACAGGGGCTTACCAGATGCTCCAGGGCTGGTGTCTCTCTCTGTCTCTCTCTGTCTCTGTCTCTGTCTCTGTCTCTCTGTCTCTCTGTCTCTGTCTCTCTCTCTCTCTCTCTGTGTGTGTGTGTGTGTAAATGTAGAAAGAAAGGGAGTAGCATTTGAGGAAAAGGCATGTACTTCTTTGACATCTTAGCTCCAGGTTTCCCACCTACTTTCTTCACAGTCTTCTTTCTTTCTTGCAAACAGCTACCATATTGTAGGTCTAGAGAGATCCAATCCTGGACTGTTGTCCCTTCTTACTTTCTCCCGTATAGGTATTATTGAAGGAGTAACTTTCCATGGGGCCCAACAGAAATTAACTTCATTTCCAAAGCTGTTGCTTTACACTGAAACTACCTCCCAATTTCTATGCCCCAATGTCTCAAAGGCCATCCTTTCCCCCATGATCTAACTCAGTGCCCATAAGTGACTGAGCCAGGATGACCTGAGGCAGTTTATTTGTTGTCAGTCCATCCATATTCTCTTCTAGCAAGCTTTATGTCTGTCTTGTTTGCTGATTTCTCTAATGTTCCAACCCACATACCAGCATTGGGGCAGCCATGCAGAAATGTCTTGTAGAAGCAACTGTCAATCTTGGAGAACAGCAGGCAAGAGCAGAACTTCAGCCTCTTTTCCTCAGTGATGACTGTTTTCATCGTCGTCGATACAGCTCTTTGTGGTTAGGCTGTCTTTGTTCCCTGTCTTATTTTTTCCATTACATGTTCTTACCCTCTCCTCCTGCTGTTAAGGATGGATCCGAGGGCCTCACACATGCTAAGCAGGAACTTTACCATTGAGCTAAATCTCCAGTTCTATAAAAACAGATCTATTATAAAACGGGCTCACTGAATTGCTCAAGCAGGTCTTGAACTCATTCTATAATACAATCAGGCTTTGGACTTGCAGCTTTCTTCCTTCATCTTATGAGCACCCAGCCTATCTCAAGGTCTGTTCTGAGGAGGCCCCAGGAGAACACAGAGTATATTTTCTGCCTCATCCTCCTCTGCCTTCTCCAGACACCCCATTTTTATTTTCTGGAGACATAAGAGGCTGAGACCCCATCTTCCATTCCTGTGTCTGCTAGCTGTGTCCTCAGAAACCTAGATCCTTTCACATCATCTGACAGATATACTGCAGAACTGAACTAAAACAGAAAGGTTAGAGATGGTCACTTCTGGGGAATTCTTCCTGGATCACCACGCCTATGAATCAGTTTCCTTTTTCTTCTGATCAGGCTGCTCATGTAGGGGATTAAAGGGGCCTTTAAAAGGGACTTTTGATTGGGCAGCATTTCTAGCCTCTTTGATATTCTATACATCACATAATCATATTCATAGAAGTCATATTTCTTTCAGCTTACTTCTGACTTTTTCCCCCTCTCTACTTTTTTGTACATGCACCTTAAAACCAGGCAAATATGTCATAATTAGAACACAGTTGAAGAACTGAAGAACAGGGCAGTTTGCTAGCCATTTTCTGTCCTCTTTCAAATCTACTTTCACACCTCCCCCCCCACCCTCGTCCTTCTTTGTGGTCTCTGAGGCTGCGTATCTATACTGCACTCTTCCACATCCTTTGCATTCTATCACGTGGTTGGGCTTACCTGATGAATCTAGCACAGAAATAGCCATTACTTTACCTAGTTCTCTTTCCTCAGGCACCTTATTATTTTCTAACTGTAATACATAGGGTGATCTCTTAGTTACCTTCAGCTGCCAACTTGACAGAGCCCAGTTACCTGAGGGATTCTCAACAGGGAGTTGTTTCAACTAGATTGGACTGAGGGTACTCTTATAGGGGCATTTTTGATTGCTAATTAATATAGGAGAACTCATATACTAACTCCCTGTGGCTGGTACATCCCCAGGCAAATGAGCCTGGGCTATATACAAAGCTGGCTGAGCAAGCTGGAAGGAGTTAATAACTAGTATCCAAATCCTCCACTGTCTCTACTTCACCTCCTTCCTCTAGTTTCCTGCTTGAGTTCATGGCCTGGCTATAACCTGGAAGCTGAAATAAACTCTTTCATTCCCAGGTTGTTTGGGTCAGTGTTTTATCACAGCAACAGAAAGCAAACGCGAACAGATGTTTATATAATTCTTATTTAAAACTATTGTGAGAGTGACATTTATTCCCTCCCATAACCTTGATTTATTCAAATATCAAGTTTCAAGCAGTATTTCCTGAGAAAAGCTCGGCAGACTTTACATGTGTTAAATGGGGATTTTATGGCTTTCTCTGTCATGGTTATTGTGAAGACACCCAATTAATATTGCTTCTTCTTTTATCTACCTCTTTCCTGGTGCTCACAAAAAGACCATGGCCAAGACGATGATTTTAAAACATCAAGAATAAACGTACATTTTGTAACTCAACTTAAAAATGAAGGTACTGTTTGATGCTTATTTGTTTCATTTGTTTGTTTTTTTTCTAAGCAATTATTTAATGTTGACTTTGACCCTTTCTCTTGTCCAGGGCAAAGTCACCATTGTCAAACTATGCATTTCCCCCGGCCCATCCATTTTCCTTCTGTAAAACCTGTCTATTTTCACCCTGACACAGAAGTTTGGGTAAGCAGACACAGCCGTGTGGAGGTGGGGTCGGGGGATGGCCACTGGAACTAGGTGTCTGCTTCTCCATTCGGAGTGAAGGTTTAATCACATGCATGCCTGTCTTTTGTAACACTAGCTTCCTGACTATAACTTACACCCCAAACTCTATGCCTCCATAAATAATCACTGACAGTTTCATTACAGCCTGGGGTACCCTGGCTAACACTGGTAGCTAACTTAACTCCAATCAATCTTTCTAATGTCTTGCATGGTTTGGTTTCATTAGAAGCCAAGGCCGTCACTCAGCCAGTGCCTGGTCAGCCACCATGTTTGATTTGTGCCTCTTTTCTGTGTGAATGAATATGCATTTCAGAAGACTGAGGTATCCCCAGGAAGATGGTCATGCTCAGTGTACCCTCTTTATTGCTCTGCACAAGAATATATGCTATATTTTATTAGAGGGACATTAGAGAATAAAATCTGGGGAGAGAGTGCAAATCATAGAACAAGGAACTATTTATTAATTTGGGGGACAGTGTGAAATATACTGTTGGTGGAGTAATTACTGAGTTATCAAACAGGCCTTTCTTCTAGTGACACTGATTAATTCATGGCCCATGTGAGACCATTAGGCCCCCTCCACATCACTCCCCCTGCTTTTCAGGCTTTGCTTAGTTCTTATTCAAGCTCCAGGATCTGGTCAGGAATTGGCCATTTGAATGATAATGGAACTGCGCTAGACTTCTGCTAAAACCCTCGAAACCAATGTCTTCTGTCATTTTCTCCTGACATCCTCAGTGGATACCTGGGGAGGAGACAAAACCAATGTTTCTCTGTGAAAAGACCGGGAACCTGTACCCTATGAGCATATACAGGGAGAGGAAATCCCCCTCAGGAACAGTCACAGGGGAGGGAAATAAGGGGGAAATGGGAGGGAGGGAAGAATGGGAGGATACAAGGGATGGGATAACCATTGAGATGTAACAAGAATAAGTTAATTAAAAAAAAAAAAAAGACCGGGAACCCCTGGGTCCTGCTCAGCATGACCTGCAATCTGGTCACTTTGTGGCCCCCACCCCTCCTCAATGCCATTCCCTCATTAAAAGAGGGTGAGAAAATTGGTACCTGAGTGAAAGTCCTTGGAAGTCGGTCTTGTTTTTGTAGCCAGGATTCACTGGGTAGACTGATTGTTCATACTCTCCTTGGAAGGGTCTCAGAGGCCATTCTTTTACAGTTGGGTTATTCTTGTATAATTTCTGCAGGAAACTAAGCACCAAGAGCTCTTCCTCTTGTCTCAACCATGAGCATGTGCACACATGTACACACACACACACACACACACACACACACACACACACACGCACACACACGCACACACACACTCATCCCTAAGCTTTTCTGAGAGTTTTGTCATGAAAGTCACAGTTGATACCACTCAGCTGTTTATGCTTTGTTGTTGTCTATTTGTTTTTGCTTGCATCATCTATGTGTCCGCAGCCAGCATCAATAAGTGGACAGATATGGAGTTAGCTGAGCCTTGCCCCAGGGATAGCAGAGTGACAGATGGAAGTTATCTTCCCAGCTGTGTTCTTTCTACCCACTTTTTCCTTCAGAATTTCAGCAATGGATTTTTTACCAAGCACTTCCATTTTCCTCAGATGCCTGGTGCCCGAGGGTGAATAGATGGATTCATTGCTCTTTCTTAAGCTTATCCTTTTGTCTGTCCACGACATGTAAACGTCCATTTGTATGAGTTTTTGTTGTATGAATTAAATAAAACATAAGTAAAGTGAACCACAGAACTGCATACCCTTCCCAGTCACTCTGCTTTCTGAATCAGTGATCTGTGGCCTTATGTATGTATGTATGTATGTATGTATATATTTATGTATGTATGTATACATACATATGTGCTGTGTGCATGTAGGTATCTAGGAATGATAGTGGGAAAAAAACAAGGAGAACACACTGAAAGGGCATATTCAGCATTGTGGCAGTACATGGAGACAATAAGGGGAAACTCCCTGTTACAAATTTACAATTTATAGGAGCCTTGGCAAAACTTGGAGAAGAGCCTAAGAAAATGGCCCTTTTCTACTCTCTATAACAAACCACATGGTATAAACAGGAAAGCAGATGGGGTAAAGAACTCTTTGCTCTTCTTTGAGGGGAAGGGATTCCTCAGGAAGGATCAACATTATGGGGGATTATAAAATTTTTTTATTGTTTTGAGACTGGGACCATCTTGGCTTTAGGGTAACCCTCCATCATAGCTTGTTTGTAAAATCCTGTTATCTTCCTTCAACAAAGCTAGTTCTGGAGGCTGGAATAACAGAAAGTCAGGACAATGGGGAACTGATCCTGTTTTCCAATGTGTGGCTTCAGGGTGAGGGAAGGTTTTTTTTTTTTCACATTCTTGAAGGTGAGCAAAACGTCAAAGCATGTTTTCTTCCTCTTGACCTTAAATTGCTTGTCAAATTGGAGATATGTCTGGTAAGTCTTAATGCAGACTTGACTGAATTTCTGCCTAAGAGCCAGAAAATGTTGAAGGGTTAGGGGAGGGTAACAGGTCAAAGGAGCTTTACAGTGTGTTGATTGGGGCACCTGGTGCTGTACTCCTGCTATTCTTGTTATCTGCCTTGTAATATAATGGCTCTTGGGTTAAGGGAAACACTTCCCTGTGCTGCAGTTGGCAATGATTTCTCAGACATACTGCCAGAAGCCCAAACAACCAAAGAAAAGATTGGTAAGACAGACACCATTCAATTTAAAGCTTTTGTATGTTAAAAGACACAGTTGTCTGGGTGAGAACACAGACCTTGAAGTGGAAGAAAATACTCATGAGTTCTGTATCTGCCAAAGGATTAATATCTGCATTATCTAAAGAACTTTGACCCAATCAAAATGTAGCCAGATGCACAGTTTAAAACTTTGGAAAGGACTTAAACAGACCTATCGCCAGAGAAATGGACAGATGTTGGAATGCACCTATTGCATACTAACGCCATTAGCTTTAGGGAGTGTTATACAAACACTCCTTCATATCCAGTAGTGTGGCTGTTGTCAAAAAATTGCAGATAAAATGTTTTGGCATAAATATAAGAGAAACTACATCTTTATATATGCTAATAAGAATTCAGGTAGTGTAGACTATGGGAAAAATTGGTGGTTCGTCAGAAAACTAAATATAATTACTACATCATGCAGTTATTTCCATCCAGTGAAGTAAAGCAGATTCGAACAGATATTTGGCTGTGCATGTCCATAGCAGCATTATCTGCTACAGCTTTAAGATGGAAGTGATGGAAGCGTTTGTGGCAGGCATCCTCAGGATCCTCACCAGAGGTCATCACAGAAAACAGGCCCCCAAGTCCATCATTCTGTAAGTTCTTCCACACAGGCTTTCCTTGCTCTTAGGATAAGATGGGCATATAGGTAAACAAAATGTGGTATGTGTATCACATGGACTATTACTCAGCCTTAAAAAAAAGGAAGCAGACGCTGACACTACAAAAAATGTGTGTCAGCTGTAGCATGAAGGCAGAAGTGAGAATTGGAAGAATCTAGACAATGAGAAGTCATATATGGTTTTGGCTTGACATCTTTAGCCTCCACTCTTGCCTTATATGTCAGTGACAATGATGAGAATTAGCCTGAGCCTGAATGAATTTGCAGACATGGAGCACTCTTGAATCAAAAGCCAGCAAGGAGTCACAACCTGCACCCGCAGCTCCAGGAAGACCCACCCAGGTGAACCCTGCTCAGATCACATGATTTTCAGCAACACACAGTTGACTGATTGGGCCTCATGATTATGTTATGGCTGAAACCATAATCTGGGGGCCAGATGTTATGAAACAGCAGCTTAGAGGGAAATGGTGAAACCCGAAAGGTACTTCTTAGCGTGCCATGACTATAACTGGAAGTTAGTATACTAATGGTCAGCTAATTGTGCTCCAGTGGAGGCAAGCATCCCTAGGATCCTCACTAGAGATCATCGTAGAAAACAGGTTCCCAAGTCCATCAATTCACAGTGTCTTCTACATAGCCTCTCATTGCTTTAGGATAAATTCAAAGTTTCCCAGTGCAGACGCCTCTGCCATTGGACTTCTGCAGCTTCTCCTGTTACTGTCGACTGCATCCGTTCTACAGCTCCTCTGATCTCAGCCTCTCCACACTGCCTCTGCTTCCCTGCCTCTGCCTCCTGTTATTCACTTTCTCATGGGTTTCAACTATGATGACCTCACTCTGCAACACTCTCAACCCTGAACCTAAGATTTTACTAACTTCCCTTCTGCAAGTCTTCTACAAGCTCCCAGGGAAGAGAAGACGGTACTTGTTTTCTGAGTACCCACTCTCCCTCACAGTGTCCTGTAAGTATCCTTATGTGAATTCATCACCCTTGTCTTCATCATGAACCATGAACTTGTTGTTGACGATTTTCTCAACTTAGCCATTATCAGCAATATAGTGGAGGGCATAGAGCACTTTGTTTAAGACAAAAATTGAATTCATTAATGATAAAGGTTGATGCTTCCAGACCACTGTGCTTTCTGGTTAAGATTCACTAATAGTAGTAAACTCTTAGCATTTAAAGTTTTCCTGAAGCTCATAAACTGATTAATTATATTATAATTTAGTTATCATGTGGTTCAAATCCAAATGAACAGACATTTTTCTTCAGAAAGTTTCCTTGGAGAAGCTAACAAAACTGCATAATTTTTAATGCCTTTTTTATTGAAATAATTTATGCAATTTAGCTTGTTCATGGTTTGCCCGTCATGACTCCTCCCAAGTACTTTCCACTTCCGCACCCACCCCACCCAATTCCATGTTCTTTCTCTCTCTAGAAAGCAAACAAATAGAAAAAAAAACCAGAATTTAAAAAAAACTTACAACAACACACAAACAAACCCAGAAAAACACAAAATTGGAAAACATAATAATATACAAGCAAAAGAGCAATAAGACATAAAAAATGCCAAAACAAAATAATATGAGACAAAAACAGCTACAAAAAAGTAACCATTAGTTGATTTTTGTGTTGCTGATTTACTACTGGACATGGAGTCTAAAGAAGTGTGGTTGACAGGAAAGTGGGACAGAGAGGAGGACATCCTATTGGAACTTTGGGTGAGAGAAGCATGGGCGAATGGGGAAATAGAAGGATCCAGAGGGCCCTAGAAACCTAAAAGAAGAACATTATGATGGGTGGATCTGGGCCAGGGGTCCTGCTCAAACTATGGCACCAGCCAAGGACAATACATGCTGTAAACTTCGAATCCCTACACAGATCTAGCCAATGGACAGGACATTCTCCACAGTTGAGTGGAGAGTGGGGTCTGACTTTCACATGAACTCTGGTGCCTCATATTTGACCATGTCCCCTGGAGGGGGAGACCTGGTGGCACTCAGAGGAAGGATAGCAGGCTACCAAGAAGAGACTTGATACCCTATAAGCATATATGGGGGGCGGGGAGGAGGTCCTCCTCAGGAACAGTCATAGAGGAGGGAAATAAGGGGAAAATGGGAGGGAGGGAGGAATGGGAGGATACAAGGGATGGGATAAGAATTGAGATGTAAATGAATAAATTAATAAAATATATTTCAAAAGTGTGGTTGATATATCCAATGAGACTCCATTGGAGAAAACTAATTTTTTTTCTGTTCAAGCTGATGTCAATTGCAGATAGCTTCCTAGTTAGGGATGGGAACTCATTTGCCCTTCTCACTCTCAGCACAAGACCCTGTCTGGTTGAACTTGTCTAGTCCCTGTGCACGACTAATGTGTATTTGCCCCTAACCTCAATTTTTACTAAGCAGGGCATTTGTTCTTAACCCTTGCCTTTTAAAGTAACTTTGCAAGACTAGGATCCAGGAAAGAGGAGATTTATAGACCTATGAATCTTCATTTACTGTTCTTCGGAATGTAATATTGACCTCTGATTTCTCCCCTCCCCAGGGAGCCAGATGAGCCAATACTAATAGGCCTTAGCTCTTCATTTCTGTATCTGTCTTTCCTGTGCAGACATTAGTTCCTAGGAATGCCTTTGCTTCTCAGTTGATCATTTTCATCATTCATCTGGTGGCCAGCAATTAATATTCCTTAATCCACTCTATCTTTTATTAGAAAAGTTTTTCTTGCTGACAAGATGATATGGTATTCAACATCTAACATGCATTTTACGTCATCTTGTTTTAATCATTTATATTTAATTCAAGTAATTTATTTTATAGCTTTTTATAACACACACACACATACACATCTGAATCACCTAATATGCTCAGTTATAACGCTTCTTCAAAATTTTTGTCTGTTTTATTTTTTGGTGTTCCAGCTTATTAATTTATTCTGTTTCTAGTTTTTCATGCTGGTCAAAATAATTTTAATTGGCTTTAACTCACAGATTAAAAATACTGTAAACTTCTAAACAAAGTTAAATTTTATGTTTGCATGCACTATTCTTAAAAGAGAACTGTGTAATCAATTCTTATGAAAATCTGCCATATTAAAGTACACAGAAGCATCTTTTAAAAATCTACTTTGAGAATTCATTGTGTGTGTGGCTTTTCTAACGAGCACATGGTAGGCAGGAGATTCAAGTTTAGGAAATTTGCAAGCCCCACCTGTGGCAAGCAGCTGACTGTGGGTAGAATCCGAGGGTAGTTCATGTTTCACACACTAATTTCCTATGATATGGGCATCTCTGGCCCTAAGGTGACCATGGGCTCTCAAACAAAAAAGGGACACATTTTCGGTAATAAGGCCATAGTATGCGAAATGAAAATTCTGTAGATTTTTCTTTACATAAATACTATGTGACACACACACACACATCCACGTCTTTCCTCTGGGTCCTAGACTTGTGGGGCTCACTTAAAAGACAAACCAAAAGAATGCATGTCACTGTCCTCATCTCTAGCCCAGAAGCAATCTCCAATTGCTTCCATGTGTATCTGAAAATGTAGTTTCCTCTAAAGGGAATCTCACTGGGGAAACAAACCACTCTTAAAGGCAGGCTGCATGGCCAGCCATAGATGGCCAACAGAAAATGAGCTCAGTGGCATCTTTGGAGGTTGATTGTCTCTCAATGTCATGTCAAATGTTTTTCTCCCTTTTACAAATAATCTTATTTTTGTTTTATGTTATTTATATTCATATTTTCTCCTTCCTTTTTACCCTATAGGTCTTTTGTGTATATATTTTGGCTTCTACTTTAGTGTTTTTATGGAAATCCTGAGTGTGCGAATGAGTGGGTCTCTGATTTTTGTGCCTCCTTGTGGGCTCTTTTCCTTCTGTTTATTTGTTTTATCCTAATCTGCTTTGTTACCTTTTGTTTTATCCTATTTTTATTATTATCCTTAGAACCCTGTTTGTTTTCTAATGAAAGACAGAAAGGGGTGCATCCAGATGGGAGAAGAGACCATAATAAGGATATATTATGTGATTTAAAAGTATATTGTTTAATAAAAAGGGAAGAAATGGAAAAAAGAATGTATGACATACTTAGTAAGCCTAGATATCAGAGGCAGACACACCTGCCATTCTATAACTTCAACCCATCAAATTAGAGTTAACAATCAGAAACATAGCAGATCATGGCTTATTTAGTAATCCCCCCCTAATATCTACTGTGTCCTCTGTCTACAATAGCTCCCTTTTCTCTGACTTAAGTGTCATTTTTTTTTCTAATGTCACAGCCTGACCTGAGAGTTATTTCTTTTATCAACATCCCAAAAACTTGTTACAAAGAACTCATTAACATCTAAGGGATGAGTATCCTTTAGCCCATGTTTCTACTACTGTGCATTTGTAGCATATCTACCATTTTGCCTGTCCAATATTGATTTGCCTGCTATCCGAAGAAAGCATCCAGACTCCAGTCTGAGGACCTAATGTTCTTTCTTTGATGCAGTTAATTATCTGGTCTTTTTCCTCCTCACATCTCACTTTCTAGTGGAGTGGCCAAAACATTGAAAATGGTAAAAATTTCATCCTCTTTTGTAATAAACAAAAACCAAGTTACATTCAATATTAAGAAAAATGATCATCATAATTATTGCTCCTGGTGTTTGGGGTTTGACTCCCAACCCTTTCTGTCACTATAAGACAGTAAGTCTGAACCACATTGGAAGATTTACAACTTTGATACAATTGAAAAATAGTATAGAACTTAAAAGACAGGGCACAGGGTAGGAAACCATATTTGTATCATACATAACCAACAGAAAACTATCATCCATGTCACATACATAAACTCTTCAAAACAACAAAAGAGAAAACAATTCAACAATATAATCTGCAAAGGGCATAAGTAGGAAACATGAATGATGGACACATTTATTAAAAAAAACAGTCTCACTAATTCTTCAGAGAAATAAAGCTAAAACAATTAAGAGATGTCACTTTACACTGATTAGCAAAAATAAAATTAAAAAACAGTTTCAAGGACTCGTAATGATGTAGAGAAATCAGACTCTTGAATTTCGTTAAGGAAATGTGAATTGATAAAACAAACCAACAAACAATTATTTGGCATTACCTAATAATGGTGGAAGACATGCCTTTATACCCACCCCAGAAAGACATACACAAGGAGGCATGGATTATTCACTGCAGCATTACTTGTTATAACAAACTAAAAAAGAAATTCCTAAATATCTGGTGCAGGTTATTAAATGAAACTGTAACTAATGGATACAAAGTACCCAGTTTCCAGGCATGAGATCTTCCAACTGCTGGTGTATGGCTCACACAGGACAGGAACATGAAAGGGTGATACATGAGTACAAATCCCAAGAGAGAACACCGAGGAAAGAGCAGCTTATGATTTTGAAGTCTATAGAAGCTCAGCCCAGAACAGAGTCCCCTAGAAAATGTCTGCTTCCTCAAAGGTCCTCTAAGAAGCTCCTGGTTCAAGATGCAAGCTTAGTAGACATAGTTGCTGTTACCAAAACGATGGGACCTTTCTGTTTGTCTTTCCATCTGAAATATATAAAGATGTATTTTAAGAAGTCATGAAATATATGGCTGAGGCGGATAAGCCCAAGTTTCAGCCACCACTGAGTTTCTCGTACAGTTTGTCCCTGCCTTTTTGGGTAACTAATTTTTCAGTCACCTTTTATATCCAGTCAAATGGTGTTGCAGGCTGGTACACCCATGTATTAGACTTGCTACATTTCATAGAATGAATTAATTCAACAACATGGGAAAATAATACATACTAAAAATGTTCATTGGAGGATTTCCTGAGAGTATTAAACTGTTTAGCCAACCCTTAAGCTTAAAGAAAAGAACCTTCCTGAAGAATGTGATCCTGTTATCTACTGAGATCTCTCCATTTTTTCCCAACCCTCCTTTCGTCTTGTTCTTTCGGCTTGGTGGTCACCCTTTTCCCTCAATATATGCAGCCTTATCATCTAGGAAATCCTTAGTCCCTAGTCACGTGGTTTTCCCTAGGCCTTCTCCGCCTTGCCTTCCTATGGAGGGAACTTGTTTCTTGACAGCACTGCATCCATACAAGACTATGTCTGACTCATCTCAGCATCTCCATGCCTGTTTCACAGAGCTGATGGTGACAGCCAACAAGGATGTCTCCTCCTTTACAGAAATAGCACCATGCCCTCTGACTGGCCATTAAACAACAAGTCATAGTGGCCTATGCTGGCCATTGTCACATTGCAATGTGGAGAAATTAGCTGTGGGATGAGTTTATGAGGCAGAGAATGGTATTATTCCTCATAATATGCCATAGCAACCACAATCCTAGGGGCATGTTTGACTACGCTGCTGTTTCCAGGGGCTTCTAAAGTTGTCCCAAACTTTGTCTGTGAATGGACCAGACTTTGTCTGGTTGGAAAATCACAAGTCAACAATGACAACATTTGTAGATGATTATTTAGAGTTTTTGAAACAGGGCTACTCTATGATTGCCTACTCTACTATTCCCTGTATAGACCAGGCTGCCTTCTAGCTTATGATAATTTCTCTGCATTTTAAGTACTGGGATTATATATGCATGAGTCACAGTAGCAGGTCCCAAAGTTTCCTTAAAAATTAGGATGAAAGAAGAGTTGTGTATGAAGCAAATTCTGTGTGAGCCACAGATGTGTCTGACATGTTTATGAATGTCAGCTCATTAGTCAGGATATCCTACAGATAACGTGAACAAGGCTCAGAACAGAGAGGAGGTCAGATTAGGGTCTCATACCCATACAACAGTGGTAACTCAGGTCTGGCTAACTGAGCCTCGTGCTTTTTCCACTCCTTACATCTGGAAAGCTATCTTTTAAAATCCCACTCCAGACTCTCGATGAAATCTCCCTGGAAACTTACCCTCAGCATTTATGATCCGAGGCAAAGTGACAAACGGCTTGAAGGGAATAACAAATCATCTGCAATCATCTCCAAAGCTGTAAGCTGCTCTACTGACTTTCTGGGTGAAAGCAGCCATGGGAAGATAGGATAAAACCTGGCGGAGTCACATCAGGAAAGATAACAGAGCAGAAGAGTCAGCGGCCATGTGGGGAGTGCTGGGAAGACCTGGAAAGGCAGAAGCTCCTGCTCAGTGAGAGGCATTCACATTTCATGTTTAGATTCCTATCAGTCTAGACACCTTGAGGCCATTTAGAGATGTTTTCAGGTTATAAGCTTGGCAAGCTTTTCTCAGAGGAAAGACATTTGGGGACTCCCAAAGCAGGATGGAAGATCTCCTCTAGATAGTAGATATGACTGGCAAGCTTGGGGCCACTTATTGTTTCAGAGTTGTGTGTCCATCTGTATATGCATGTATGTGTGTACACATGTGTGTGTGTGTACACATGTGTGTGTCTGTGTCTGTCTCCTTCTCTCTGTGTGTTTTTGTGTCTGTCTCTGTGTGTGTGTATTCGGTTGTGATTTTGTCTATGTGTCTGTATCTTTTCTCTCTCTGTATCTATGTGTGTCTCTGTTTCTGTCTCTGTCTCCCTCTGTCTCTCTCTCTGTCTCTGTCTCTCTCTGTCTCTGTCTCTCTCTCTCTCTCTCTCTCTCTCTCTCTGTGTGTATGTGTGTGTGTGTGTGTGTGTATGTGTGTGTATCTGTGTGTTTTTCCACAGTTGCCTACTCTTTTTTTTTTTCTGTCACAAAGGATATAGTGCTTTGGCTACTTTTTTTTTTTTTTACAATTGTTTTTTTCTTTTTTATTAATTTATTCTTGTTACATCTCAATGGTTATCCCATCCCTTGTATCCTCCCATTCTCCCCTCCCTCCCATTTTCCCCTTATTCCCCTCCCCTATGACTGTTCCTAGCTACTTTTTGAGATGCCCCACTACCTGTTTTCACTTATCATTATGAACCCAAAGTGAAGCCTTGAACACATTCAGGAACCAAGAAAAAGTACTCAGATTGGTGCTCAAAATACTGAAAGAAACTCACTGAACTCCAAGCCAAATTCCTTATGGCTTCACAGATTCTCTACCTCCATCCCATCAATGTGGCTACACCTAGACAGAACATCTCCACTATTATGATATTCCTTTCACAGCACTTCATAAAATCAGGCTGTATTGCTTTTTAAATTGAAAGTGTATGTATAGTTTTTAAATACTTGTCTAATGATCATCTCTGTGTAATTTTGCAACTGGAGCACAGCATTGGACAAATAACTATTGAATAAATAAATGAATGACACCCAACTTGGTATCTTTACTCGCTCAGTGTAGTCCTTGTCTTTAGCTTTGGTGTTGACTTTCATAGTTCGGAGGGATCTTAGGAGGCCTTTATTTCAAAACACTCATGATTCAGATGACGGTTGTAACTCAGATTAATTAAGTCACCCTTGAGATCCTCAGGGAGATGTATGGCTCTTCTTGTGTTTTCCACTATCAGAGCAGCAGCATTTTATTGTTGTTGTTGTTGTTGTTGTTGTTGTTGTTGTTGTTATTATTATTATTATTATTATTATTATTATTATCGTTATTTCTGTGAGCTTGTTCTGAATACTATGAATTCTCTTTCCTCTTTGCCCTGGTAACAACCTTTCATTTCCCTGTAACAACCTCTCCTTTCACTCAATCCCCTTTCATCAACAGTTGTATTTTTGTTGTTCTTATTGCAGTTTTTCTCTAGTTACAGCTCTTAGTACAAATGCCATATCCTCTAGGAATCTCCTATATGTGTTTACACGTGGAATACGTAAGAAAGCCTAAACTTCTATCACAGTACGCACTCCATTTTAAGGTATAACATTTGAAATGATCAACAGATACACTAGAATGTAAACTTGTGCATATCCTTGCTGTACCAATCTTAACTCACCCTGCTTTCCTCAGTTCTGAGGACAGAACTTAATGCACAATTTTCTGGCAATGAATGTGCTCTTAATCAGTGAATTTGTATCTTTTCCTTCATAAGAATGAAATGTCCCTGCTCCTGTTAGACTGATAAGTATTCAAAAGTGTAACTGCAGATAAAGGTAGGACTTGCCTGATATGGTAAATGTGTTTCTAAAGAATTAAATTGAATTACTTTTAAATGCACTAAGAAGATTGCTATTTAAAGGGTTCTTTTAGTAGATCTTTTCATGAAGCAACGAACGTGATTATAAAAGTAACCACTGCTTATTCCTTTCAGCTCCTAAGGCTGCCAGAGCCATCAAGGCCTCAGGGATTTGAGTGTCTCTGCTGGTGTTGAGGGACAATAGTAGTAGTTCTCACTGGATGTGGGTGAAGAGTAAACACAAGGTGGGAATGTTAACCTAATTTTTATGAAACTTGGAAGACAGATTCTGACTCTCAATACAGAGCTGTCTCTTGGGCATCACTCTTCTGAGACAATGTGTGATTTTGCTTTGGGAAAATCTAGTATGGATAAATTGTCCCTAAAATTATGGTGTGACAGAACGATGTCAGGATTGGACGGAATTCACATGCAACCTTTTATGGTATGACTAAGGAAGGTAAGGTCCAGGTGGTAAGTAACCTGTCCAAAGTAGAAAAAATATTGATAAACTAGACTACAAACAGACCTTAGGACTCAGACCAGTGCTCTATTTGTAGAATGATTTTGTTGTTGTTTTTGTTCTGAAGTTAACCAACTCCAAGATTCAGATTCACTTACTATATATAGCATTTTAGATAACAACATAAAATATAGGATCAAGAGATCTATATAATTCTGTATAAGCCCATATATAACATTTCGGTGACTTATGGGTAAGTTAGTCTCCATAGCTTCAAAAGAGATAACCACAATAGTAGCAACCTTAGAGCATGTGGATGGATAGGAATCCACTTTTAATCCTGACACCTTGCCACACAATGATTTCAGGGACAAACTTATCCATACTAGATTTCCTTAAAGTAAAATAGCATGCTGTTTCAGAAGAATGATGTCAAAGACCTATATTCAGAGTTAGAATCTGTCTTCCAAGATGGTGATGATGATGATGGTGATGGTAGTGATGATGGTGGAGGTGGTGGTGGTGGTGGTGGTGGTGGTGATGGCGGAGGTGGTGGTGGTGATGGTGGAGCTGGTGGTGGTGATGGTAGAGGTGTTGTTGTTGCTGTTGTTGTTGTTGGTGGTGGTGGTAGAGGTGGTGGAGGTGATGGTAGTAGTGGTGGTGGTGGTGGTGGTGATGGTGGAGGTGATGATGATGGTGGAGGTGGTGATGGTGGAGGTGGTGATGATGATGGTGGAGGTATTGTTGTTGTTGTTGTTGTTGGTGGTGGTGGTGGTAGAGGTGGTGGTGGTGGAGGTGGTGATGGTAGAGGTGGTGGTGGTGATGGAGGTGGTGGTGGTGGTGGTAATGGTGGAGGAGGTAGTGTTGGTGGTGGTGATGGTAGTGGTGATAGTGGTGGGAGTGGTGGTGCCGCTGTTGCTATTGCTGAAGGTAACCTTGGTTCAGTTAACTCTCCCTTTCTTTGATAAAAAGGGTACATGTATATTTTCTTGTCAAACAGCCATGAATAAATATTGGTTGGCACTTAACCTAAAATGATAAAACACACTTAAAAAATTATCTAGAAAAAAAGCCTTTTTAACATTTGAATATAATTTTTAAAAAATACTGCTTTTAAACATCTTAAAACTTAAATCAATGCTCATATTCCCAATCTGAGTGAGCTCCTTCCTGCATTAGAAAAACTAGTGGAGAGATTTGTTTGCCATCTCTCTCCCCTCAACCTTAAGAATAAACAAACTTGTAGGACTCAAATTAACAGCTAAAGAAGAAGGGAGAGGAGGAGGAGGGGGATGAGGGAAGAAGGAAGTAGGTATTTAATGTAAATCCAGGTTCCAGCAAAGGTAAGTAAAACGTTCTGTACATTTCAGTGCTCACAAGGTTGATTTCCAACTTATGTTTGATTTTCTTTCTACCAGCCTTGAATAGGCCTAGGACAGAGGACAGCAAGCTTCTAAATGAGCCACTACCTATATGTTGTGTAATTCTCAGTCTTAAGATTGCTGTTTCTTACATAACATTTTCATTCCAGTCTCTATGAATTTCAAAAGATTTTTGCAGTTGTTTATTTCCCCATAGAACATTACGTCACATGGCAAGGACTGGGTTGAAATGTCTTGCATCACAAGATCAGATTTGATGTACTTGCTTACATTTCATATTTCTTCTTGTCTATTGTCATTTTGAAGAACGATAGAATGCATTGAATCATCAGTAATGACTGAGGTGGATGTTTCCTTCTGGTATCTGGAAAATAGCATGGAGCAATAGATGACTCATTGACTCATGTGCTACCCATACAACAACGTGCCTGTCTTAGTTACTGTTCTCTTGCTCTTAAGGAGCATCGTGGCATGGAACCTATAAATAAAGTATTTAATTGGTGACTTACATGTAGTATCAGTTCTGGCTGAGTCCAGAACCATCATTGACAGGGAGCAATGCAGCAGGCAGGCAAGCGTGGTGTTGAAAGCCCACATCTTATATGCAAGTTGGAGGCAGAGGGAGGGAGGCACAGAGAGAGAGAGAGAGAGAGAGAGAGAGAGAGAGAGAGAGAGAGAGA
>OU015748.1:85274477-85289716 GCA_907169655.1 Acomys percivali | reverse complement strand
CTAGAAACTCTCTGTTCTTAGTAAAATCTTAAACACTTACATGACATTACCAAAGAGGTGTTCTGATGCTTGATAGAAATTATCTAGCTCACCAATAATAAAAATATATTCTGAGGGCTGGAGAGATGGCTCAGTGGTTAAGAGCACTGTCTGCTCTTCCAGAGAACCTGAGTTCAATTCTCAGCAACCACATGGTGGCTCATAACTATCTATACTGGGATCTGATGCCCTCTTCTGGCACGCAGGTGTACATGCAGATGAACTCACACTAAAATAATAATTTGTTTTAAAAAAAATTCTGAACAACTGAGCTGTAAGAGCAGCTGGCTTATCTGTCTTTCACATTATTGAGAACATTGAAAAGTTGTTGTCTTATATAGAGAGAATCTGAGAGTCCATGTCTAGAACAATACTTGAACAGATATCATAGGGGGTACTAAGTAATAATTAATGTTATAGCATTTGTTAGCTACTCTAAATTATTTCCCCTTTCTTATTTAAACTTAGAATACATCTGTTTATAAATAATTATACATTTAGAATTAAAACACATAGTAGAAAAAGTGAATGAATCTCGAAATGTTTTCAAATTCCAGGCATGTTTTAGATTTAGGAACAAGAAATCAAAATTATCAAAAATTAAAAAAAATGATTCTTTAAACACACTTCTAAGAATATTCACAGTCTATAATTTGAATATCTCAAAATAGTGTAACATTTAGAAATGATAATAGGAAAGGACAATTGCAAAAGAAAATGCTCACCAATGAGTTCACATACATAGTGAATTCTGTGTAAGTCTTAGGGTGCTCTTCCTAGATCATGTACCTCCAATGCAAAAGGAATCCTTAATCAGCAGGATCCACACAGGGTTCATGAGGGACTGTTACCTGAACTGGAAGACATGAGGTTTAAATTATGGTTTTCATTAAACATTCCCATGCGATATAGTCTTTAATAAGCACCACTAAACTACTAATTTTTTTTTGTGGTTTATCATGTCATTCAAAAATACTCATTGGATCTGGAAATACGTCTTTAATTCCATTTATTGGAAGGCAGAGACATGTATATCTCTGTGAGTCTGAGACCAGCGTGATCCAGTGAGGCCTTACATCTTTCCAACATGTATTAATTCTTTATAAACACAAATATTTAGATTTCCCTTTTCTCAAAAATGTTTTTTCTTAGCTAGGCATGGTAGCACATGCCTGTAATTCCAGCACTCAAGGAGGCAGAGGCAGTGGGATCTCGGTGAGTTCAAGGCAAGCCTGGTCTACAAAATGAGTTTAGGACAGCCAGGACTATACAGAGAAACTATGTCTCAAAAAAATCAAATAAAAAATATTAGTGTTAGTCTTCATATGCTGTGTTGGCTTCTGTCACACCGTGTGAACCTCCATCTGTCTCCTGGGTTATCTCCTCTTTCCTCAGCTATGCACTTCATGAAGGCAAAAGTTACTACTCTGCTCTTCAGTATCCCAGTGACTTGGCACAAACTAAACATTCAAGAGGAAATTTAATAGGGGAAGTCAGAATATACATTCTTTATATGTAATAAAGTGACTTGATTTTCATAACGCTCTTCATTAAATGATAGGCATAAAGTCTCAGGGTGACACACATGCAACTTGCATGCTTCCATGTCCCCTTTTTCTTCTGAAAGCCATTCATTGTGCAACCCAATTAAAGAGCTACAGCTCTTTAAAAAATCAACTCTGCCGGTTGTGATTTCATGTTGTCCTCAGATGCTTGGACACAGACCATTAGGTTAGGTGTGAAATAGCTCCTGAACTGGGGTAATGCTAATTTATCTGCAGATGCTAAAATGAGAAATGAAATGGCCCTTCTTCCTTATGCACATCCTATACAATGAAAAGAGGTGAGATTTTTTTCAATACCCTGGGTTCCTCCTGTGGCTTTAACTCCCTGGGGTAGAAGAATGTGTCAGTTTCAATGGGCTCAGAATGTATCTCCAACCTTAGCTGCTCCAAGTACAAATTGTCAGGACCTTTGATCAGCACCAACCAAGACAATTCTCTTTAAAACCCAGGATCCAGGGCTACCTAAATTCACTTGGTCAGATAGCCTGGGATGCCTACTTCCTGTGGGCTGCTAGGGTCCTTTCTGGCTCACAGCTCAAAACTAGGGCATGAACTCAGACAAGGAAAGCCGCATTACCCTTTGTGCACAAGTCCCTGAGCTAGATCTGTCTTTCCATTTTTTGCTCGGCCACTTTCTTTAACCAGCCCTCTGTCCCTTCTGCAGTTAGCTTTAAAGTTCTTTGAGAATCAGGTTGTACATCATAAACTGCTCACCAAGTCACCAGGTGGGGACTCACTGGGATCTGCGCTTAGTAGGAGTACAAATGAAACTTCTTTAATTTATTGATTAAATATCTCAAACCAAAATAAACAAAAATAGCATCAAGAGCAAAAATATCTATTTAGAACTTAGCATTGTATCATAACTGCATATTTATATGCATAGGTACTAGTATATTTGTGCACGCACGTATGCGTGTGTGTATGTGTGTGTGTGTGTGTGTGTGTGTGTGTGTGTGTGTGATTTATGTCTTTTCTAAAGAAGCACATCTTTTTCCAAGTTATATAAACTTCAGGTATTTTAGTAATTTGCATCTTGAATTTGAGATAGCAAAGAAAATTCTGAGAGAAATCATTTGAGTATTTATAGAAGTCATTTCTGGGGAAAGTTGCTATGAACACGCCCCTTTCCACTGCCCTTTATCACGAAAGAGAAAGAGGCTGCTCCCATTTCACATCAAGAAAGAAGGCATGCACCCACAAGACAACCTTGACCCTGTTTCTCGAAGAACAGCAAGCTGGACAGGATCTGACCCTCAGATAGAAACCTGAAAGATAGGTGTGGGCTATCTAGCTGCTCTGACTATCTGGCTGAAGAAGAGGTGACTATTCTTGGTTGTTAGTCACAAGAGTGTTTATTCAGAGAGAAATGTAGTGTGTTTCTGATAGGCCAAATGTGCGCTGCTCAAAAGTGAGAGATCACATACTGTACCTTTCAGTCCTGCCCAGGAGGGCTACTTAGGGACACGGTGATGATATAATTTTTGGTTTAAAATGTACAGGAATGCCATGAGGTTGATCTTGTAATTTAGAGATAGCACCACTGAGCTCATATAATGAATGTAGTGAGTCTAACTGGGGGAGTCACAGAAAACAAAAATAAGCATACACTCTGATGACAACCCATGAGACAGAATTGTTTGGCACGCCAATACCATATCCACCCTTCTACTGATTGCTAATAGTGACCACTGGAGACAGGAAGGACAGAGGATTGTTTCGTTTTGTTTTTCTGTTTAAAAATCAATCAGTCAATCAATCAATCAAACAAACAAAAAACCAAACTGAGTTTGATACAAGGGCTGAGTTTGTTCTGATTCCTGGTCCTGCCTGAACTAGCTAACTTTCCATTCCATTTACCTTTAATTTCTCAGTGCTGAAGGTTGAAACTAGGATCTCAACATGTTAACAAGCACTGTACTACCCAGCATCCTCAGAGTATAGGATTGCAGGCCTGAAGTTCTCCCTACTCAGATCCAAGACCATTCAAGCTAGTTGTAAGTCACCTAATTCTTAGTTAGATTTTAATAATGATTGATTTTAAATATTTATTTGGGGCTTTAGTGTATGGTAATCATTAAGTTATGTTTAATAGCTAAATTATTACTAAAATACATTTTAATAAGTAAAATTAAGTAATACTAGCTTTATTTCAGGTAAATCATATTTAACCTGTGTTGTTGTTGTTGTTATTATTATTGTTGTTGTTGTTTTGTTTTGATGTCTTACTCTGTAGCCCAAGTTGGCCCAGAATTCACTATAGCCCAGACTAACTTGGAAATTTCAGCAATCCTGCTTTAACCATTTGAATGCTAAGAATACAGGCATGCACCATGAGATCTGCCTTAAACTTCTTTTTCAGGTGGTGAAAGACTAAGTCTAGATATTAGTCCTCCAAGGGCATTTGACATAATTGAATGATCCTATCTTAAATTGACATTTTAGATGTTCAGGGTACAAATTCTACTAATATAATGAAAGCAAGTAGTTGAAGCTGGGTTAAATCATTTTTGTTTTTACATATTTGATTTAATGAAAGAAAAAAACTAATTTAAAAAAGAATATCACATGATGATAGGCTCCTTGTCTTGTCTCTCTCTTTACTTTATAATATTTCAGTTAAGTGTTTGTTTTCTTGCTTGTGATCAGCATCCAGACTAGTCCCTTGTCTTATGTCCTTCAGACACACTAAATTTTAAGAATTTTGAGATCCAGCTAATTAACAGCCATCAGCTTTTCTCTAGCTCTCACAATTCTTTTCCTGGTACTTTACTCTTTTCTTCTTCACTATGTCTATCTACTGCTTCTAAACCACTTCCATTTCTCCCTGGTTGAACACCTACATAAGCTCCATTGTGTGAAAAGACAAGAATATACAATTTTTTTGTGTGTGGGGGCACTAATTGCATTCTAGATAGTTAATGTTAGAAGCCTCTTCCTTGGTGAGTTATATTATAAGGTAGTATGGAAGGACTAAATCATAAGCTCACAGATGGCTGATGATGTTAGGGTATGTTGATAGCATTACAATGATGGTTATAAGTATATCCTTTTCTCCTTCAAGCTACCATGTAGTGTCATGAAATAGGTAGTATTTTATATATTAAGCATACCTTAAGAAAGCATATAAAAATAATTCAGTGTTACAAATGGTCCATGCCACAGATATATTAGAATAAGGAATGGTAGGCATATTCTTTATTTTGGTCAAATTAGTGGGTCCATGATACATAGGTTGGCTAGATGGACTGTGAGGTCATTTTTTTCTTTGTGAACACATTACAAATGTTTTTAATGAAAACATTTCACATTATAATAAAGCCTTGGTCTTTGAAATGTATCCAGGCATTATACCTCTTCATACAACATTCTGTCATCTAAGGGTTGACCAGATCCTACTTATAGGTGATTGTAGACCCACCTCAAAAGAGATTTTATTCAGTGACTATTGAAGTGTAGTCTTACACAGTTTGTGAAATTGCATTTTATTTTATGAGACATAGTCTCATGTTTCCCAGGTTTGTCTCAAATTCCCTATGATACCAACAATGGTGTTGGATTATTGATTCTTCTGCTTCCACCTTTCAAGTGCTGGGATAACAGCTGTGCACCCTCACACCCAGGTTATCATTATCTTAAAGGATTCACCGAGGAATGTTTGAATATGTTACTAAATATGCTTAGAGGCTAGTGCTTATGAAAGCTAGGTTGTTGGTAATGGTTGAAGAAAAGACCAGTCTATTGTAATGCCCAAGAATTAACCTGTAAACCCCACCTGTTAAGAAACCAGTTAAGCTCCTGAAATGCTGGGAATTGTAGCTCTGGGAAAATAACAAAGCCTCGTGGCAAAGTATGGTAGCCTATATGTTTGTACACACACACACACACACACACACACACACACACACACACACACACACACACACATTGGTGGTAGTGGGGACAAGGTTGGAGACAGGGTTTCTCTGTGTAACAGAGCCCTGGGTGTCCAGGACTTGCTTTGTAGACCAGACTAGTCTCGAACTCACAGAGCTCTGCCTCTGAGTGCTAGGATTAAAGGCATGTGCCATTGTCTTTATAAGCCCTTGAACATGTGGCTCAAGGCCATTCTCAGGAAATTCTGGAGAATGGTCCTGACCAAAACTTATCACTTGGACAGTGTTTAATATTTAACAAATACTTTAAATTTGGACCAAAATGATGGAGTCAGTTTTTTTGTTTGTTTGGTTGGTTTTTGGTTTTGTTTGTTGGGTAGGTTGGTTTTTCTGGTGAATCACAGGATTAACATTACTCACCAAATCCCATCAGTGGAAGTCACTCATCATCTACAATACAATCCTGAGTAATCATATGTCTTACTGTCAGTAAAGCTATGACCCTCACACTCATCTCAAGGAGTCAAAATCCTAGCAGTTTAAGTATATGACAATAATCACAATCATTTTCCAATAAATTAATAAAAGAGCAAACTGTAGGATTATGTGATATAGACTATCATGTGAGCTATGAATTTTAGAATTAGTTAACATAGTTATTCCCCAGCATTAGCCTGATTGATTCTAGAACCCCTGTGGATAGCAAAGTCTACAGAAAGCCAACTTCCTGAAATAAAACCGTATATCATTTGCATATTTCCATAGAACCTACAATACCTTTCTCTATATTTTTACTTTTAAATATTTATTTTATACTTTTGTATGAGTATGTGAGTATGCACTATATGTGCAGGTGCCTGTGGAGGTTAAAAGAGAGCATCAGATCTGCTGAAGCAGCAGGTAGAATGGTTGTGAGTATGGGAACCAAACTCAGATCTTCCAGAAGAGCAATGTGCACTGTTAGCCACTGGGTCTCTCACCAGCCCCATTTCTATATATGTTAAGTCATCTCCAAGTTACTGATTTTGTCTAAAATAATGTAAATGCCATGAAGGGACTTGTTATACTTTATTATGCAGTGAATAATTACTAGAAAAAATCTTGTAGATGTCCACAATAGATATTTTTTTCTGAATATTTTTGACTGCTTGTTGTTGAGTCCATATGTGTGAAGTCTCTGGATCTGAAGGGGAATTCCACTCTATATCAATGTAGCAGCGGTCATTCAAATAACATACTTTCTAAATTTGCAATTTTTGTGTTGGTTGTTTTATTTACTTATGTAAATAAAATTGTGAATCATTGTTATATATTGTATTTAGGTCATAAATTCACCTAAGTATAATGAAAACAGCAATGTCATTGCTACAAGGACACATTAGCTAATTAAAAAAAATTCAGTAAAAATCTCTAGTGACTTAACAAACAATAGTAAAACATATAAGTCTGTTTTTGTATTTCAATAAGTTTATACATTTTTATTAATTTTGTTATTGCACAAAACAATGGGCTTTATTATGATGTTTTCTTATATATATATCATTATTTTGATCAAAATATGTACATTCTAATGAACAAATATAATTTCATTCATATAAATTACTCAGCACATTGATTGGAACAATGATCATGGCAAAATACAGAGAATGATATTTCTAAGGCAAATTTCTTTGCAAACCATTGAGAACACCTAAAAGTTACATTGATTTTGATATAAGACTTAGGCCCTTTTTGTTATTTGACTGGCCTTTTCACATAAAGCTTCAAGAGCTAGGTGTCTTGGATTTTCAGCAAAGTAACAACATAGATGTACAAATAGTGCTCTTCACCAGCTGAATGAAATGTGAAGGAAGAGAGGCACAACTTCACTGAAGGGGAATGAATATAGTTGCCATGGAGAACGTGAAGTTGGCTGTGATAGAGTGAAAAAGGAACAACAGCATGCTGCACATTGTAAGGAGGGAAAAGGAGAGACAAACAAAACCAAAAACCAAATAAACAACAAAACCTCCCACTGGAATAGATTTCACACTTGTCAGTGGAATGTGCTAGCTGAAGGCATCTATTGCTATAAGTTGTGGCAGCCCAGCATCAGGATGCAGTGGTTTTCCCCTCTTTGAACACCAATTCTATTGCTGGGGTCTGTAACCCAGAGATTTTCAGGATATCCATGGTATCATTAGTAAAACTTCTCTGCTCTCTAAACATCCATTTCAAACTCAGGAGTCTCAACTTTTAGAGTAATTATTCCTTTAAAAGAAACCCTAGTTGATACAATCATCTTGGGGCAACAATTTTACAATATAATAAAAGCAAAACAAGGTATCTACAAACATAACTTAGGAATAAATGTATTTGTTTTCAGAAGCAGCATTATACTGTGGAGAGAAGGAAGAAACTCAATGGCTGAATATTGGTTTTCCACCAGGCATTCCAGTAGAGATGTTATTAGCAATTCTTTATTTAAAATTCTATGAAAAAAGCATTTTTTCTCTGCTTGGAAGTTATGGACCAGAGTAGTATGATGTGTTCTCTGGAACACAGAAAGCCTCTTTGAGTGAATAGTGGTTCTTGTCTGCAGAACTCAGGCTCTGAGCTATTAATAGGTTGCTCCTTGAGGCATTAAGTCATTTAGTTTATAATCTAAGGGGTATCACACCTAGGGGAGGAAAAGATTTGTCAAACTTAACCTCAATAGATGAGAGGGTGCCAAACCTTTTAGGTTTGGCAAGTTCAATTGTGAAAGGGGTGGCAATTGTTGATTACTCTGTCTGTCATTGTTGCCAAATGTCACAGCCACACAAAAGTTCCATCCAAATGTCTCAAATGTGCCATAGAGATAGGAGTTGACCCTGTCAGAAGCTGGGTTAGAAATAAGTTCTGTTCCACTAGCCCATATTACTCATTGTTATTGATATCAAAGGCACCTTACAACTGATGCAGCAGCATCCAAACTGCAGAGCTCATGTGCCCTGTAACTCATAACAAGGATAATTATGCACATGCACCCCCACAAGTAACTGTTAACATTCAAAAGAATCAGCAAAATGCATCTCATGTTTGTACCTATACAGCTTTTACTTAAGCACAAAGGAAAAAAATCTCACCACACATACTGATGGGTACTAGGTTTTATTTCTGCTCATTTCTGGGTTCATTTTGTGAGGACAGAGAGAAGGGGGAGAGAGAGAGAGAGAGAGAGAGAGAGAGAGAGAGAGAGAGAGAGAGAGAGAGAGAGAGAGGAGAGAGAGGGAGAGAGAGGGAGAGAGAGTTCATTCTCTTTCATCAAGCATAGTGATTACAGGAAATCAAATCCAAAAGTTAATAATAAGAATTCATTGCTGTAAGTGTATATTAAATAGTGCTCACTCTCTCAACAAAGATGTATTAAGTACCTAGTCTATGCAAATCCCTCTGAGGATACAAATATGAATAGAGTAAGGATTGTGCCTTAGAGAATTCTATACTGAAAAAGAGATGGAGAAATTTACACAAATAGCTGTAACAGTTGGTAGAAATGAAATCAGCATCATAAAAGAAGTAGGAGTAAAGCACTCGCCTGTGTGGTATGCTTTGAGTTTAAAAGGCAGGGCACAGATTTTGAGTTTTAAGCTTTCCAAATCAGAATTCTGGGTAGGCCATCATTGAATATATATCATGCTGAAGATTAAATTCTTATGTTTGAAATTATCCTGATAATGGCTATTTGATCATCTCATATGTAAATGCTTAATAGACAGCTAAGGAAGTATTATTATGAAGAATAAGGCTACTGTTGTAAGATTAGATGATCAGAAAGTTTCACAATCAAATGGGCATTTGGCAGCTGGATGGAAGGAATTACAGCATCAAACCAAATGAGACAGTTAAGTGTCGGGCCCATTCACACAAGAAGTACCTTAATATAGAATATGGAGATGATGGAAGAGTGAGCAAATGCAGAAGAGATGACCGCATCATGACTGTTGATTAAATCAGATGTTAGAGAAGCCTTTAGACCAGGGAATCTGTGAATTGACATAGAGCCACGGGTCAAAGCAAGTCTATGCAGAATGCTCATCTTTACTTATTTGTGTGTGTGTGTGTGTGTGTGTGTGTGTGTGTGTGTGTGTGCTTTTATTTTTTACATACAGAATTTTAAAAAATTTTATTAATGTATTAGATTATGACTCAATTGTTATCCTTTCACTTGTATCCTCTCATTCGTCACTCCCTCCCACTTTCCTCCTATTCCACTTCCCTAGGTCTATGACCAAGGGGGACCTCCTCCCCCACTATATGGTCATATGCTATCAAGTCTCATCTTGGTAGCTTGCTTATTCTTTCTTTAAATGCCATCAGGCCTCCCCACCTAGAGGAGGTTGTCAAATATGGGACACCAGAGTTCATGTCAGAGTCAGTCCTCATTCTCCTCGTAACTGTGGAGAATGTCATGTCCATTGGCTAGATCAGAGTAGGAGTTTGATGTTTACTGCGTGTATTGTCCTTGGTTAGTGCAATAGTTTGAGCAGAACCCCATGGGCCCCAATGCACCTGTCACAATGTTCTTCTTGTAGGTTTCTAGGACCCTCTGGGTCCTTCTATTTCCCCATCTCATATATTTGTCTTACCTAGAGTCCCAGTGGGATGTCCTCACATCTATCCCAATCTTGTGTCAAGTGAAGACTTTCATGGGGACATGGCTTTTGGGCTAGTGCCCAATTATAAGTGAGTACATACCGTGGAAGTCTTTCTGCTTCTGGATTAACTCACTCAGTATGATCATTTCTAGTTCATCCATGTGTCCACACATTTCAGGAATTCCTTGTTTTTAATAGCTGAGTAGTATTCCATAGTGTAAATGTACCACAGTTTCTTTATCCATTCTTCAACTGAGGGACATTTAGGCTGTTTCCAGGTTCTGGCTATTATGAATAAGGCTGCTATGAACATGGTTGAGTATATGTCCTTGTATGATGGAGCATCATCTGGGTATATTCCAAGGAGTGGAATAGCTGGGTCTTGAGGAAGCCCTATTCCCAGCTTTCTGAGAAAGTGGCAGACAGATTTCCATAGTGGTTGTACAAGTTTCCATTCACATCAGCAATGAAGGAGTGTTCCTCTTTCTCCACATCTTTGCCAGCATGTGGTGTCACTTGAATTTTTGATCTAATGGCTGTAAAATGGAATCTCAGAGTCATTTTGATTTGCATTTCTCTGATGACTAAAGACATTGAGCATTTCTTTAGGTGTTTCTCAGCCATTCGATATTCCTCTGTTGAGAATTCTCTGTTTAGTTCTGAGCCCCATTTCTTAATTGGGTTATTTGGTTTGGTGGTGTTTAATTTCTTGAGTTCTTTATATAGTTTGGATATTAGACCTTTGTCAGATGTAGAGTTGGTGAAGATCTTTTCCCAGTCTCTAGGCTGTCACTTTGTTCTGTTATCAGTGTCTCCCACCTTACAGAAGCTTCTCAGCCTCATGAGGTCCCATTTATTAATTGTTGACCTTAAGGCCTGGGCTGTTGATATTCTTTTCAGGAAGTTGTCTCCTACGCCAATGTGTTCCAGGCTCTTCCCCAGTTTTTCTTCTAACTGATTTAATGTCTCTGGTTTTATGTTGAGGTCTTTAATCCACTTGGACTTGAGTTTTGTGCATGGTGACAAATATGGGTCTAATTGCATTTTTCTATATGTAGACATCCAGTTAGCCCAGCATCATTTGTTGAAGATGCTGTCCTTTTTTTCATTGAATAGATTTGGCTTCTTTGTCAAAAATCAAATGACCATATGTGTGTGGATTCATTTCTGGGTCTTCTATTTAATTCCATTGTTCAAGCGGCCTATTGCTGTGCCAATACTATTTTAATTACTATTGCTCTATAGCACACCTTGAGATCGGGTGTGGAGATTCCTCCATAGTATCTTTTATTATATAGGATTGTTTTAGCTATTCTGTTTTTTTTTCCTTCCATATGAAGTAGAGAATTGATCTTTCAATGTCTTTAAAAATTGTGTAGGTATCTTGATAGGGATTGCATTGAATCTGTAAATTGCTTTTGGTAAAATGGCCATTTTTACTATGTGACCAAGGGAGATCCTTCCATGTTCTGATGTCATCTTCAATGTCTTTCTTCAGAGATTTAAAGTTTTTTTCAAACAAGCCCTTCACTTGCTTTGTTAGAGTTATTCCTAGACATTTTATATTGCTTGAGGCTATCATGAGGGTGTAGTTTTCCTAATTTCTTCCTCTGCATGATTGTCATTTGTATATAGGAAGGCTACTGACTTTTTTGAGTTAATTTTGTATCCAGCCAATTTGCTGAAGGTGTATATCAGCTGTAGGAGTTTTCTGGTGGAATTTTGGGGGTCACTTATATACACTATTGTTTCATCTGCAAATAGGGATAATTTGACTTCCTCCTTTCCCATTTGGATCCGCTTGATCTCCTTTTGTTGTCTTATTGAAGAGATATGGAAAAAGTGTGCAGCCTTGTCTGGTCCCTGATTTTAGAGGAATTTCCTTGAGTACCTTTCCATTTAATTTGATGTTGGCTATTGGCTTGCTGTATATAGCCTTTATTATGTTTAGGTATGTACCTTGTATTCCCGAATCTCTCCAAAACTTTAAACATGAATGGGTGTTGGAAATTGTCAAGTGCTTTTTCTGCATCTAAGGAGATGATCATGTGGTTTTTTTTCTTCAGTTTGTTTATATGATGGATTACATTGATGGATTTCTGTACATTAAACCATCCCTGCATGCATGGAATGAAGCCTACCTCATCATGGTGAATGCTATCTTTGATATGTTCTTGAATTTGCTTTGTTAGGATTTTATTGAGTATTTTTGTGTCAATTTTCATAAGAGAAATTGGTCTTAAGTTCTCTTTTTTTGTTGGGTCTTTGTGAGATTTATGTATCAATGTGACTGTGGCCTCATAGAATGAATTTGGCAATGTTCCATCCATTTCTATCTTTTGTAGTAGCTTGAAGAGTATCAGTATTAGCTCTTCTTTAAAGGTCTGGTAGAATTCAATTTTCGTGAGTGGAATCAATTGAGAAAATTGTCCATTTCCCTTAGATTTTCAAATTTTGTGGCATATATGCCTTTAAAGTAGGACCTTATGATTCTTTGTATTTCTTCAGTGTCTGTTGTTATGTCTCCCTTTTCATTTCTGATTTTGTTGATTTGGATAGTGTCCCTCTGCCTTTTAGTTAGTTTGCCTAATGGTTTGTCTATCTTGTTGATTTTCTCAAAGAACCAGCTCCTGGGTTTGTTTATTCTTTGAATTGTTCTCTTTGTTTCTAATTTATTGACTTCAGCTCTGAATTTGATTATTTCCAGACAACTGCTCCTCTTGGGTGTTTCTGCTTCTTTTTTTCTAGGGCTTCCAGATGTGTCATTAAGTTGCTTACGTGAGATGTTTCCAATTTCTTTTTAAAGGCACTTAGTGCTATGGATTTTCCTCTTAGCACTGCTTTCGATGTATCCCACAAATTTGGGTATGTTGTTCCTTCATTTTCATTGAATTACAGGAAATCCTTAATTTCTTTCTTTGTTTCTTCCCTGACCCAAGTGTAATTAAGTAAAGAGTTTTTTAGTTTCCATGTGTGTGTAGGCTTTTTGTTGTTTATATTGTTGTTGAAGTCCAGCCTTAGACCATGATGATCTGATAGAATACAAGGTATTATTTAAATCTTTTCCTATCTGTTGAGGCTTGCTTTGTGACTTACTATGTGATCAATTTTGTAGAAGGTTCCATGTGGTGCTGAGAAGAAGGTATAATCCTTTGTGTATGGGTAAAAAGTTCTGTAAATATCTGTTAGATCTATTTGATTAATGGCATTGATTAATGACGTTATTTCCTGGCTAAGTTTCTGTTTAAGTGACCTATCCTTCAGTGAAAGTGGGTTGTTGAAGTCTCCCACTATTAATATGTGGGGGTCAATATGTGGTTTAAGCTTTGTTAATATATTTTAAAAATGTGGGTGCCCTTGTATTTGGAGCATAGATGTTCAGAATTGTGATGTCCTCTTAGTGTATTTTACCTTTGAAGTGTCCTTTCTCATCCCTTTTGATTAATTTTGGTTGAAAGTCTAGTTTATTAGCTATTAAAATGGCTACACCAGTTTGCTTCTTGTGACTATTTGCTTAGAATATTTTTTTCCAGCCTTTTTTCTTGAGGTAATGTCTGCCCTTGTGGGTGAGATGTGTTTCTTGAATGCAGAAGAATGTTGGATCTTGTTTATGCATCCATTCAGTTAGTCTGTGTGTTTTTATTGGAGAGTTCATACCGTTGATGTTGAGAGATATTAATGACCAGTGACTGTTAAGTGCCTCAATTTTTGATATTGGTTACAGTAGAGAGTTTGTGTGGTTGTGTTTTTGTGATGGTGCAGTTATCTATTTCCTGTGTAGTTTTGATTGTGTCTTGTCCCTGTGGGGTGGAGTTTTCCTTCTAGTAACTTCTGTAAAGCTGGATTTGTGGAGAGCTACTGTTTGAATTTGTTTTTGTCATGGAATATTTTGTTTTTCCATCAATGGCTATTGATAGTTTCACTGGGTTTAGTAGTCTGGCCTGGCATCTGTGGTTTTTTAGGGCTTGCAGGATCTCTGTCCAGGCCCTTCTGGCTTTTATGGTCTCTGCTGGGATGTTGGGTGTAATTCTGATAGGTTTGCCATTGTATGTTAGACAGCCTTTTTCTCCTGCCACTTTTAATATTTTTTCTTTGTTCTGTATATTTTGTGTTTTTATTATTATGTGGTGGGAATATTTTCTGGTATTCTATTTGGTGTTCTGTAGGCCTTCTGTATGTTTATATGCACTGCCTTCTGTAAATTGGGGAAATTTTCTTCTTTGATTTCGTTAAAGATATTTTCTGAACCTTGAAGTCAGGCATCTCTTCTTTTTCCTTGATGCCTATTATTCTCAGGTTTTGTCTTTTCATGGTGTGTCTTTGATTTCTTGTATATTTTGTGTCAAGAATATTTCAGATTTAATATTGTCTTTGATGGTTGCTTTAAGTTCTATCATTGTATCTTCTAGTCCTGTGATTTGTTCCTCCATTTCTTAGATTCTGTTAGAGAAGTTCACCTTTGTGTTGGGTACTTTCTTCTCTAAGGTCTCTTGTTCTTGTTTTTTCTTCTGTCTGCGCTTTTATCACTGTTTCCATTTTCATCTTCAGATGTTGAACTGTTTTATTGATTTCCTTCATATGGTTGTTTGTATTTTCCTAATTTTTCCCCAGTGCCTCTCTATAGGCTTCTTTTATGTCTGCCACCTGTTTGGCTGCATCTTCCTGCATTTGATTATGGATTTTATTTGTTTCCTCCATTATCATCTTCATTACTAAGGATTTGGTGTCATTTTCTTGTATTTCGATTGCGGTTGAGTTCTCAGGGTTGCTTTCTTTGGGATAGCTGGGATCTGGAGATGCCAAGTTGTTTTGGTTTTTGTTGTTTGCATTCTTATGCTGTCCTTTACTCTTCTTGCTATCTCTGATGTTGGGTGGTAGCTTCTGCTGTCCTTCACTAGTATTGTTCAGTTCTTCTGGATACCACACCAATCACCTCTGCCATTCATAGCTGCCTACCTCAGCTGCCACCGCTGCCTGTAGCTGCCACAATGGTTTGCTCTCCGGGGATCAATGCTTTTCCCATTTCCAGGGGTAAGCAAATTTTCTCCAGTTTATTTATGTCGAGCTGTGGAGTTCTCCCGCTACAGTGAGGCAGACAGCTTGGTGTTCCTGGCTATGAAATCAGTTCAGTTCCTTGCCTC
>OU015748.1:85210784-85254108 GCA_907169655.1 Acomys percivali | reverse complement strand
AGAGAGAGAGAGAGAGAGAGAGAGAGAGAGAGAGAGAGAGAGAGAGAAGGAGATCAGAAATAAGAAAGAAAACAATTTGTCTAGCAGAGCAAAGGCTCATCTTTACATTTAGTTGTAGAAACACAGGCAGTAACATCCAAAGATAACAACTGACTCGGAAGAATATGATTCACAAGCTTAACGGAGGACTTTGCCACAGGGAAGCCGTACACATAAGTGGCTGCTGTACAGCCGTTATTTGAATTGTTGGTTGCCTCTGGGGGCCTACATGGTTTTAAGGAGAAGCTGTAGTTGCTTTCCATCAGCTGACACCATAGAGGCAATTTCTCCATTGAAAGATACATCTAAATAAAGTGTCACGATGATGCATGCTTTTGAAAGAATACTTGTAGAATGCTCAACTACAATTCTTTCCAGCACAATTCAATAGTGGCTCTCAGTGTTATTTGCAGGGAGACATGTGATATAAAGACACTTACAATGCAGAAATGATAAGCACAGTTGCCATATTGAAGCAATACTTTTAGCTATTGTTTTACTGTATTAATTTAGACTTTATGGTAGCCTTTTTCTGGTTGGCTTTTTCAGTTCGTTTTAGTGCTTGTAAATGGACTTGTTATCTGGGTACCAGAGCAAAGCAGCATAATGGAGGCTGGGCAAGAAAACAAAATAGGGCCAAGATTAAAAAAAAAAATGAATACAGTGCTACAAGTTTAGAGTTGAGGGTTGTGGTATGGGTGAACTGTTGCTTACTATGTAAGTGGAATTTTCTTGCCCTCATTTTCTTACTTAAAAAGATAACTTTTACTAACCCATATTCAATGATTTGCTGAAATCAAATACACACAGATTTGCTAGCTACATAATCTGAAGGTTTAACATGTTTTATCACACTGTTTGTGAAAAATACTCATTGAAGGCTGCCATGTGTCAAATCTGTTTTTGACAGAGGGCTGAGTGGACCACGTCTGCTAAGTAAATCATGATGCATATGAGAGGATGTACGATGAGTCCTGTGGTAGTGCCACAGTCCACTAAACAAAGAATCATGCTAATAAACCCATTGTATCTTAAACTTGTGCCTCCACACAAAGAATGTAATAGGTGACGCGAAGGCAGGGAAAGACTTTGTGGCGGCTTGAATGAGAAATGCTATGCATAGACTCATGTGTGTGAGCACTTGCTCCCTAGTTTGGTGGCATTATTTGGGGGAGTTTCTGGAACTTTTAGGACAGGATACGGAGCTTTCCTAGAGGAAGTACGTCACTGGAGGTAAGCTTTGCGAGCTTATAGCTTCACTCCATTTACAGTTCCCTTTCTGCTTCTTATGAGTTTTTGTTAAGAAATAACGTCTTCTCTGTCCCTGCTGCCATGCCTTCCCCCATAATGGGCACCCAGCCCTATGGAACAGTAAGGCAAAGCAAACTCTTCCTTAAGTTGCTTTTGTTCTTGTTCGTGGTATTTTGTCAGAGCTAGAAAGTAGCTTCCCAGAGAAGAATTCTGTAGCTGCTGTCTATGGGAGAAGCAAGGGACAGGGAAGAAGAGGGATTAACATTCCCACAATGCAACAGCATATGTCAATGCCTGGGCCTGGGCCTGGGAGAATGGTAACCCAGAGACAGCTGGTGTTGCTGCAGGAAGCACGTGACTTGGGGCACGTTTTAGAGGGAAGCATGAACTGTCGTCTCCCTTAGGATTTCAGCGCCCTTTGAGCCTTTGACTTCTCAGTGATGAGACACCTCAGGTTCCTCACTTGAAAACAGAGTAAATGGACTTAAAGACTTGATGATATATGTAATTAAACAACACCAAGCTGTTCTACAGGAAGTCTTGACTCAGCTGCTCTCTCAGTCTGTCTTGCCTCACAAGACTTTAGAAGTAAATCAGCAAAGCCTTTCCACCAACAGATCCTGATTTTATGCATATCTATGAAGGCTGATCCATGTTCTTACAAAACAACTTTCCCTGTAACTGCAAAAAAAAAAAAAAAAAAAAAAAAAAAAAAAGCAAAAGCTGACAAACACTAGTTAATAGTATCTGAAAAACAAATATTAGTATTCTATTGCAGAATCGTCAAAAGAACACTTAACACTTTAGAGTAAAATGTAACGCACATACAGAGAAGTGTATCAGTTGCAGCTTAGTGGGTGCTCATGAGGTTCACACACGCAGGTGAGCACCACGCAGGTGCTCCCATGACCAGCACCTCAGAGCACCTGCTTCCACTCCACTCGTGCTGCTTCAGTCCTCCGCAATGACAATGTTACATGGGTTTCTGCCATCACTGATTCATTTAGCCATTTTTGAAACTCCTGAGTAGATTGTAGCAACACCTACTCTCTCTCTTTTTTTTTTTTTTTGTATGACTTATTTTGCTCATCATAGCATTAGTGAGATTTCTCTATTTTATTGCATGCAACAGTGATTTATTCCTTTTCACAACTTCATAGTATTCTACCATGAATATGTGGAACTTGTTCGTGTCTGTTCCAGAGTTGATACATACACAGGAGGATTCCACAGTCATTTTCAAATGATCAAAATTAATTAACTTCTCTAAGACTCTTTATCCTGATTTGTAAAACATATTTAATGGGTGAAGTCAAATGCATACTATAAGACTGTGGTAAGAACTAAATAGAATCAATATGCAAAGTGATTGAGTGAGGCAGAGTGGCGCTCATTAAGTGGGATCTATTGATGAGAGTTCCAGGAACCCTGTGAATGATTTTAGCAATAGGGAAATTATCCTAAGTAGAAAATACTTCCTGTGTCAAAAGTTCTGTAGCTATAAGGGAATCGGACTAAAGAATACACCAGCTGCCTTGCACAGTCCTGTTCTTATTCAGCTGGTCCAATTGATTCCCAAATGCTTTAACTGTCCCAGGCTTTGTGCTCTCCTCAAGCGTCACATCGGTTAGGTGTGCCTCTTAGCCTTGGCCTTGTCGATTTCTCTATCACCATAGGTTTGAAACTAAGTTGAGCTTTAAAAATCTATACTTGTTTGTCTTTATATTCCAAACTTTGATACATGTTATAAGAGCCTCATATTTCTACCTGGGGTACCAAAAGCTCTGAGGCATGTGGGGACATCTGTGCCGAGCACGTTCAGACACTCAACATAGAGACGTTGATTCCCACACTGCCTAGAGAGTTATTTTTAAAAATTTTATTAATTTATTCAGATTACAACTCAATTGCCATTCCATCAATTGTATCCTCCCATTCTTCCCTCCCTCTGGCTTTCACCCTATTCCCCTCCCCTAGATCAATGACCAAGGGGGACTTCCTCCCCCACCATATGGTCATAGGCTATCAAGTCTCATCTTGGTATCCTGCTTATTCTTTCTTTGAGTGCCACCAGGCCTCCCCACCAAGGGGAGGTGGTCAAATACGGAGCACTAGAGTTCATGTCAAAGTCAGTCCCAGCTCGCCACATAACTGTGGAGAATGTCCTGTCCATTGGGTAGATCAGAGTAGGGGTTCGATGTTTACTACCTGTATTGTCCGTGGTTAGTGCAATAGTTTGAGCAGACCCCTCTGGGCCCCGATCCACCCATCATGATGTTCTTCTTATAGGTTTCTAGGACCCTCTGGATCTATCTATTTCTCCATTCTTTAGAGAGTTTTAATCATGATGAGCAGAAATCAGTGGAAACAGACTGATAGATTAATGCAACAAGGTCACTTGAGTGCCTGTTAGGAAATTGTTTGTTTGCATATCATTGACCATAGATAGAAATAGTGATGGCCTGAGGGTGGCTCTAAAGGATTCATTCACACCATGGTGTCATGTGTCTCTGACCCCTCTGCCCACAGTAGAAACATCGCTGGAGTGGTATGCTGATGACAGCAATAAATTCCCAGTTTGATACAGAGCTCCTCAGAGAGTACAGGCATCAGATGGCGATTATGACTCAAGAGTTCTACAATCATTTAAAGCTTAATATATCAGAGGCACACTTACTATCAAGCCTCTTGTCATGAATAATCACTTCTGTGTTCTCGAACTCCGGGGCAGCTCTATTGTTCTGATCATAGAGTCAGAAAGTTGGCCACCGTCTTTGGACAAACATTTACCAAGAAGGAACCTTTTCTAGCCTACATAAAATTTAAAAACATTCTTTTTTTAATATTAAAGTAAATATTTTATTTTTAAATATATTTTATTAATTTATTTATATTACATTCAATGGTTATCCCATCCCTTGTATCCTCCCATTCCTCCCTCCCTCCCATTTTCCCCTTACTCCCCTCCCCTATGACTGTGACTGAGGGGGACTTCCTCCCCTTGTATATGCTCATAGGGTATCAAGTCTCTTCTTACCAAAGAATTCTTGCTACGCATGTGTGCATATAATTAACACCACTTTGATTTAATGGGTTAAAAAAGAATAAAAGACTCTGTAGACAAGACTGACCTCAAATTCATTGAGATCCACCTGTCTCTGCCTCCAGGGTGTTAGGATTAAGAGTGTGTGCCACTACTGCTGGGAAGAACTACTTTTTGTCTGTTCTGTCTTCTGAAGACAGGGTTTTTCTGTGCATCCCTGGCTGCCCTGGAACTTGCTTTGCACACCAGGCTGGCCCCAATCTCAGAGATCTTCCTGTCTCTGCCCAAGTGCTGGGATCAAAGTCAGGTACTACCACCTCCAGTATCTACCTACACTTTCTGTATCCTGTAGTCAATGGTCCTTCTAAATTTCATGGCAGATAATGTCATTTCTATGCTTATAGCTCATGCATTCATTTCTTCTTACATTTCTCTCCTTTTAAGCAGTCACAGACTTGTTGCAATTCCTTGTTTAGCTATCTGTGTACCATCCCATCCTTGACTGTAAACTAGACAATAACAAAGCTAATATACATTAATATATTATATTTTAATAAAGCTATTATACATATATAATATTATATATAATTTTAACGCAAACATCAAACAAAATACATGGGAAAACATGCTGATTACATAGCACTTCACTAGATATTAATCAGAGATGTGCAGCCAGCAGATGACAACTTTTCTAAAATGGCAGTCTACTACAAACCAACCACAAAGCACCTCTGTGTATTTTGAAAACATATACTTGTAGGAAATCTGGGAAATGCTAAGTGCTAATAGGGCCCATTGAAATAAATGTATGCTCTCCAATGCATAGCAGATGCAGCCGGTCCAAGGCTAGTTGTTCACAGACATTCATTCACAATACCTCAGGGAGCATGAAACTTGAGTTATTTTCCCATCCTTTTGTGGATGCAACACTGATTTAGGCAAAGTCATCCCTACACTCTCAGCTTCCTATGTGTCTTGCGTCTTTCTATCTCAGAGGAGATGAAGCTGTGCTGAAGGATAAAGAGCAACAACTTTAGAGAGAAATATCTGGATTTTCGCCACTTACTCAGCTGAAGGAATTCGTACTAAGCATGGCACCAAATCCATCTTCCCCGGCCTCCTCACCTTCTTCACGCACATATCCTTCATCTTCTCCTTCCTTCTCTAAACTATTCCTTCAACCATCCACTAGTATTTCCCTTCTATTATAGTCGAGCCAGATAACATCATCACTCATCACATGATTGCTTCTTTGACCTCACTATTTTTAGGCTTCTCATGCCCCAGTCCACCAGTCTATTCTCTACCCTTCACATAGCTATGCCAATCCTTTCGGGAGCAGGGAACTGGGCTTTGAGCTTCTCTATTTAAACTCCATAAGTGTTTTTCTATTGTTATTAAGACATACTTCAGGCTCCTTAATAACCCATAGGTGGGCTGTGACCTGGTTTTTGTCTGCTTTTCTAAATAGAGAATGGATTTCCTATTCCCATTTTTAAAGGAGATGTACTATATTTTCCATGGTTTGTCATATGATCAATGCATAGAATAATTAAGTCACCCCCTGTTTTATGTGAATGGTGCAGTCTCCTCATTGTGTATCTTACCATTTTGTGCCAGAAAAGATGTGGAGCTTTTATTGTGCCACACATACACTCAATGACCTAGAAAGGCAGTGAATTACAGAATGCGCAGCTCAAGGGTCAAATAGATGGACATTCAATAAATACCAAATAATTATTCCCATCTTACAGAAAATTAGGCAAAGAAGCTAAGTGTCCTGACTCAAGGAGAAATGGCTTGTGATAGACTACAACTCCAGATAATAGCCCATCTTTGTGGGGAAGTCATAGGAGCAGGGACATGAAGCAGCTAATCACATCACTCCTATGATCAATAACAGAGAACAATAAATGCATACATGCTCGCTTGCTTGTTGCCATGTGTTCTGATCAACTTCTCTTCCCTTACACAGTTCAGGACCCTTTACCTAGAGGGCAGTTTTCCTCCCTGTGGTGAGTGAGCTAGGTCAACTCCTACATCCATTAGCTTAATAAAAACCATCCTCCCCACTCATGTCCACAAGTCATCCTAAAGTAGACAATCTCTCATTAAGACTCGCCTCCTCCATGATTCTGGCTTGGGTAAGATTGACAGGTAAAGCTAACCAACACTGTAAGCAAAATACCCATCTAGTGTCAAAGAAGTAGTGGTTTAAAACAAGATGCACTGCTTTTAGAGGCCATACTTATTATTTGTTGTATGTAGATGGCTTGGTGGGGGTGGGGCGCATGATAAACCAAAGCATATAGTGTGACACCTAGCACATGCTGAATATTTATTATAATCTTCTTTCCGAGAGAAGCCAGGTCCTTTTTTTTTTCCTGCCCACCTATGAGATTTCTAGCCTTCATTATTAGAGTCAGACATAGCTATTCTTGTCCTTCTGTCACTCTGATATACCTCTAAGTGTCTCCATCATTCCTATGTCGTTCCTTTACTCACCATACAGGTTCACAACTCCTGGGACTTGCTGACTGCCTTTGTGTTTCTTTGGACATCTCCCCATGCCTTTCACAGCACAATTCAACTATGGATGGCTGCACACATGCTCATAGTTTGCGTGAAGCATCACGATTGGTGTTCAGACTTGGGACTTCTTAATGTCATTCTAAATAGCTAAGTTAGCTAAACTCGCATTTGTTTTTAATGAGAAGGAAAATCTCTGCCAGTTTTCCTTGAGGGAATGCTTCCCTCTAAAGACAGTAATAGCTACAGAATCTTTGGGTTGTGGGATAGAGAGTACATAACTGTCAGAGATCATAGTAAATTATCCCATGATACACAGTGGGGACCCCTCACCTCAGCACAGATTATCCAGTTCATTACATGAGGGTGTGGCCTTAGGGTTGAGACACATGGAGTTGGACTAGATCATAAAGTAGATTGAAAGTTTTACACAGAGTTTGTGTGTGTTGTCTCTTATATTGTGTGAAGAATAGGATAAAATCCTGATCAACTAGAGCCTTTCACTCAAAATTCCAAATGTAATGGGAAATTCGTACATAGGTAAATTTCCCAGGTTCAAATGAACTTGAAGGAAAACATCTTCTTATGGTAACATTTATATAATATGAGCACACAGGCTTATTATTTACCACAACACATGATAATCCAGTGTGGGATCAAATTAAATGACACTGAATGGGATTTTATAAAAATAGCTCATAAAGCCGGGTTTGGTGGCACACGTCTTTAATCCCAGCACTCAGGAAGCAGAGGCAGGCAGATCTCCGTGAGTTCGAGGCCAGCCTGGTCTACAAAGTGAGTCCAGGATGGCCAAGGCTACACAGAGAAACCCTATCTCAAAAAACAAAACAAAAAACAAAACAAAATAGCTTAAACGGTGTAAAAAAAATCTTCTGCAATTAACAGTTGTTTATAGTCAAAGTAATGATGGAAAAGGCTTTAAAATATTTTGAATTTTTTATTACCACTTTGATCTCAGCAAAGAATTTCAAACTGTGCATTCATGAGCGTCAATCTCAAGTTAATAATGTCTAAATGAACAGATTATCTCATAAGTTCATCATATAATGCTTGTAGTGATGTATGATGCAAATGTGTAACACTCGTGCACAAATACACATGTACATATAAGTACACATATTCACATGAAAATGCACATGTGCTCACATTTAAATACATATGCATGTACACACACACACACACACACACACACACACACACACACACACAAACACACACTGCAAGATCTTTGGATGGAGGCTGGAAGCATAGCTGTGCATGCCACAATATCTGACTGTAGAAAAGCCCAGAATTGAGCCAGGCATGGTGGTGTACACCTTTAATCCCAGCACTTGGGAGGCAGAGGCAGGCAGATTGCTGTGAGTTCGAGGCTAGCCTGGTCTACAAAGCGAGTCCAGGACAGCCAAGGCTAACACAAAGATACCCTGTCTTGGAAAAAAAGAAAAAGAAAAAAAAAAGAAAAAAGAAAAAAGAAAAAAGAAAAGAAGAAGAAAAAGCAAAAAGAAAAAAGAAAAGAAAAGCCCAGAATTAAAAATTGGAAGTTTAGTTTGGGGTTGAACTTACCTACTACAATCAATTTAAATAGGAAACACCCAATGGGAGGTGAGACCTCTAAACTATCAGAAATACTTGCATGTCAGTCTGTAGTTTTCTATATAACCACTTGTGGCTCAGAGAGTATTTGCAATCTGCAATCTTGGAGGAGAGAGAACTCTCTGTGAGAAATGTGGTGATACAACAGACATCTTGAAAAATAGAGAGATAACCAAGAATGCTTCATCTTTAAATCCTTCCCATCCAGGACTAAATTAAAATTAAAGTGATATCACATTCAAACAAGCTAGATAAACTCATAAAAGAGTGCTCACATCTCTCATAGAGAACTTTCTACAAAGACATATGATTGTGACACTTTGAATAAAAGGGAATTAGACACGTGTGAATATTTAACAGAGAAGTGAGCAGAGGCGAAACAGATGGCTATGGGTTGATGAGATTCTCCCTGTGATTTAGAAGGAAAAGCTGAGATCCCCAAAAACAACTGGCTTGATGGCTGAGGGCAGTTTACCTCCTCCAATTACAGTGAGATTTCCTGAAGGAACTGCATCTAGGCAGTATCTGTCAGAACTCTTCCTCTTACAGTACAGATCTTTGGGAACATGGGCTACCAACCACATCTGCATGTGTCTGTGTGGAGGAGGGGGATTAAACGGTCTTTTACTAGAAGTCTGTTTCTTCTACTTATTTTATGACCACACTGTGTTTTCAAATACTCTCTCATTATACACCCCTCTTCGTATAAAATATTGGTAATTGTTGTCCTCAAGTGTTGTTAGTCACTTTCTACATAAAAATCTCCCTCAGTGATACCACAGTGATATCACTATAAATGAGCCAATCTAATTCAGCCGTGTTAGATTTAATTTGACTGAATTCCCAGAAATACTAAGTGTGTGTGTGTGTGTGGAGGGGGGGAGGTGTTAGTGCTTTCTTTCCCTTGATCCAAATTTGCCTTTACCCAGCATTGTTTTCTTGGAGTTGTATGGTCTTTAAAATGGCAGAAGCACTCTGGGGGGTGGGGGTGGGGTGGGCTCAGACCTGCCACTGTTCCTAATGATGAATTATGATCCCGTGTTGCTTTGTAACCCTAGCTTCTCTGAACACAAGCTTGCTGACCACCTGGATGAAGTGATTTATTAAAATGTATCAGCTCTTGTTTTGATGTGCTTAAGTGCATCCCAGTGCACCTTGGGGTAAATATACTATGGATGAAGAACTGTCAAAACAGCCACCCATGGAGTTGTTTATGTCTTCTAGCCAGTCCACAGGCCCCCAAGAGAGCCCTTCCTCCTGCTGGAGCCTGCTGGGAGTGGGGAGGGGGGAGGGTGGAAGTAGAGGGGATGATCACTAACCTATCACCCCAGGAGACTGAATGATGAAAAGGAGCTGGCTTTCTAAGAAAAAAAGATCTAGAATGACAGCAAGGCATTCCTCAGAGGGCCCTTAAGGAGTTGAGTAAAAATGCTGACCTCTTTCAAGGGACCAATAAATAATTTACAACCCATCTCTAAAATCTGTCCAAAAGCATGTTTTGTTTTGTCGAAACATTGAAACTTTCAGGCATAAATCAGGTTTCACTTGACAACAATATTCTAATTATTATGTGTATTTTGTTGCCTAATTCTTACAGTCTCTTCGTAGCAATGTTTTGGTTGACTTTAGATGTTGGGGAGATGAAGACTCAGAACAACAATAGGAGGGTAGTGTGATGGACTTATTTTTGTACTGAATTCCCTTAGAGTAGCAGTTTATGGTTCATCAAATAAAAGCTTCACTAAAGAAACTTTGTTTTCAGGTATATTTAATTAAGAATTTAAGAACATTTTTCTCCTTTACATGGAAACTCACATTTTGCAGAGCAAAAGCAGAGCATTGACTCTTATATGTTGAACAATACTTTCTTTCAAAATGCTAGTTTTCCCCTAACGATTGTTATAATAAAGAAATTCATATCTCATAGACTGTTTTAACAATCAATATAAAATATAGTTATTTCAAATGTAAAACTGTATAAGGCCGAGATCCAGTACACAGATCACACGAGCTATGTGCCAAACAATAGGCAAGGTGGGACAGGCCTGGTGCCTGGAGCCTGGAGCCTGGGGTCGGTGGACTATATTAAGTCTGACTTAATGTATGTGTTTGCTGCTCATCCGCTCTGCATTTTGAAAAAAATCCAGAAAAGGAAAAGTAAATGCAGAATTTTGCCTTCTTTGGCAATAACAACTAATTTTAAAGTCATGTTACATTAAAATAAGGTTACAGTTATAAAAGGCCACATAAACCCAAGTGTATTAATGTTAAAAAGTCCCTGAGGCTGACTGACTCATTAGAACTTTGTTGAGTGCTTATTTCTACACAAACTTCTAATCAGTTGGTTGTCCTTCTATATCACTCACCCCAAAGTCCAGGAAACACCATGGGAGATAGGGCAGAGAGATTGTCAAGGCAGAAGATTGAGAGCAGCACTACAAGATGTTGTCTTCCGAACATGCGATAGGATTTTAAATCAGAGCAGATGCCCCTACCTGCTCAAGATTTAGAATAGAGCGGGCAGGGAAACTGCCTGGGAAGAAGGAGGCAGACAGAAGGAGTGGGAGGAGGAAGGCTTGGGGGAATATAAGGGGCTGTGAATCAGATCACAGTACATGCTAGGCCTATATATAACTGTCAGAGATAAAATGCTGAAAAATAAATAAAACTTCCTGATTGTGAGGTATCAGAATACTTGCAGAGTCACAGCCAGATAATCCTCAACTCTCTCTAGTCCCCTTAATAATCACTTACTTCCAAACACCGACTCCCATATATTCTGACTCAACTTCCTTAAAACCAATGGAATGCACTGACACAGCAAATCACTAGTTTACACCAACCTACACTTTAAAAACATCATTAGATGGTGTCTGATACCTGCATCAGAGCTGTCGCTGCTTTGTGGTATTCTAATGTTCCTAGTAATGCGCCTGGAAAATGCCTTCACCTCTTCTTATTCCATGGTTATGAAAGCTTACATTACTAATTTCATATTTGAGCGTGTTGTTCAAGGCAGTTCAGGGCAGTACCAGCCCTGTTCCTGAGCCATGCTCACTCCTATTTGCTTCCAAAAGTTTCTCTCCAATTCCATGTAAGGTGACAGCTGGTCTTCATATTGACAATAAAAAGCAGGACGAAAACCTGGAAAACGATGTCATGCAGAGCCAGTCAGCAGCCTAAGATGTTGTCTTTAAAAGTTCAGCACAGCACCTGCTCTTGGCTCTCTCTTCTCTTCTCTTTTCTTTTCTTTTCTTTTCTTTTCTTTTCTTTTCTTTTCTTTTCTTTTGTTTCAGTTGAGATTGGTTCAACTCCCTTTTTTCTTTGTTTATAGAGGGGGAATCCAGGGCCCAAAGAGCTGAGGTCTGCTATAAGAGAAGTACATGACCTGAAAGCCTTTCTAACCCTAAGCATAAATCCTCAGCAGAGGGTAATAGCCATACTCATTAAGAGTTAAGGTGCTGTTCTCACTTCCATATTTTAAAATAAAGCCTTACTTTTGCTTCTTTTACCACTATTGTGTATTTCCTTAAAAATATAGATTCTTCTCTCATATAATATATCCAGACCAAAGTTTTCCCTCCCTCCACTCCCCTCCCAGCTCTTCCCCCCTCCTACCCCAGATCTACCCCTCTGTTTTACTTTTGTTGTTGTTGTTGTTTTATTTTTTTTTCAGAAAAGATGAAGCATCTGAGATACAACAAAACAAGATACATAATAAGACATTGCAAAAGTCCCATATTCAGGTTGGATAAGGCAACTCAATAGAGGAACGATGAGAGAATTAATAGGCAGAAACTTAAAGTGACTTTATCTCTCTATCACCTTCTACATTTTTTTTACCTGTGTTTACATTTGAAAGTGTGTGTGTGTGTGTGTGTGTGTGTGTGTGTGTGTGTGTGTCTTAAACAGGGCAGGAGATGATATCTCACAGTAATTTGTTTTCTGTTATAAATTACTAGAGGAGTTCAAAGGCTCTAAACTAAACACAATGTAGTGATAAAGAGCCACAAAAGTCAAACAACCTTGATTTCATTAATACACATTTCACACACACATATTAAATCTCATAGTGCCACCCATGAATAAGTGCAACTATTACATGTTAATCAAAGATCTGAAAAATATCTATGACAGAAATGTTACCTATTTTTATTATTGCATGCTGTATACATATACTAAATTACCACACAGTACCTGACACATTTGCATAATTAAAGCAATATTTCAAAAAAAAGATGTCTCCATTATAATGGAAAAGCCTTGGAGGAACTTCCTAGTTTCACTGCTTTTAGGCTACGAAGCTCTTTGCATTTTGACAGCTGCAGTGTCTGAGTTTGTATCTGTAACATCCTTTCTTATCTTCAGAGGAAGTATGTCTCAAAAGAGCCTTTGTGGTCTCTGTCTAAGTGCTGGGTCCCCTAATGCTTTGTTACTTTCAGGATAAAGGGATTTCAAACTGACAAAAGCCTTTTCCATTCTTGGTATTGCTTAGAAAACAAGTCCTGTGAAGGCAATGTTTCACGTTTTTGCTTTCTTTGTTTTCTGGGTCCAAACATGTCGACTTCCTAGCAAAGAGAACCAAGAAGTAAATCTAAGTCAGTGGAGAGATGTAAGTTAATGAAGGCAGAAGCAGACGGAGAGAAGGAAGGACAATGGTGTGCTCCTGATCCCGAAAACTGTACTGGAAGAGTAAGAAAAAGGTGAACCTATGGCCCAGGAAGTAGAAAGTGTTTGATGAATGAAAATGTCAACGTATGGTCAAGGAGGTCAAATAAAGTCTGAAAAAATTAATAATTAGGAAAAAGGAATTAGAAAGTAGCATTCAGAAGTCAGGAATGATAACTTATTCCATTCTTTGTCTTCATGTCAAGCAAAGGCCAGTAGCACTGGGTCTGTGAGTGTACTATGCTTTCTAATGAGTAGATTTCGGTAAATGCTGATTAATATTACCATTGCTGGCTTCTTTGAGATGCTTCCAATTGCCTCTTCCATTAGACAGCATATGCTTACCCCTACTAGTGTGCCTGTCACTTATCTATCTATTGGCTTCTTTATTGCATGCTTGCTTCTGCTGGTTATTAACTCGTCATCATCCAGCAGGGCCCTTGGTGGGACAGGCTCTCTCTGTGACTATGAAATGCTGTCAAGATCACATCTGCTAGTTCAGTAGTACAGTCCCACAGTCTCCAGGCTCTCTCATTTTCTGACAGTGAATCTGTTACAAATAAATCGGTAACAAATAAGTTGTTTGTTTCTTGGTAAAGGGATCATGAGGCAGTAAAAGAGATTGGTTTTGTTTTGTAAAACAGAATGCCATCCAAAGCACAGCATTAAATCAGAAGGTCAGGATTTGGTACACTGACTGCCTGGGGAAAATGAAATTCCTGCCTCCTTTTTTTTTTAGCATCACTTGTCAGTTGAGTGGAAATTTCTTCTCTGTTGTATGAACATAAGTATGATGGAAACCATGCCTGCCTTGCTAGAGGCTCTTACAAGATAAAGAGTTGGGGAAACGCTACATAATACTATCAAAGAAAACATACTGGATTGCTTCTATTTCTACATGAGTCTTCTTTTCTATTTAGCGTCTCCTTTAACCATTTTCTCTTAGCTTAGTTTTCTTCATATTATTTATTGCTCATGGATGTATATTTTTAAATGTATGTTGTCATATTTTCTTTTTTTAAATTTTATTTTATTAATTTATTTATATTACATCTCAATGGTTATCCCCTCCCTTGTATCCTCCCATTCCTCCCTCCCTCCCATTTTCCCCTTACTCCCCTCGCCCATGACTGTGACGGAGGGGGACCTCCTCCCCCTGTATATGCTCATAGGGTATCAAGACTCTTCTTGGTAGCCTGCTATCCTTCCTCTGAGTGCCACCAGGTCTCCCCATTCAGGGGACCTGGTCAAATATGAGGCACCAGAGTACAGAAAGTCAGACCCCACTCTCCACTCAACTGTGGAGAATGTCCTGTCCATTGGCTAGATCTGGGTAGGGGTTTGAAGTTTACAGCCTGTATTGTCCTCGGTTGGTACAATAGTTTGAGCAGGACCCCTGGGCCCAAATCTGCCTATCATAATGTTCTTCTTGAAGGTTTCTAGGATCCTCTGGATCCTTCAACTTTGCATATTTTCATCTTATAAGTCCCTGGGGAAGCAAAGGTCTGTGTCACTTTTTTCATTGGTGTCCAGCCTAATTTTTCTTGATTTACTGGTTATTTTAACCATGGAGCTGTTACCAAGGAAGGTGCTTCGTACAGTAATACGTATGTATGCTAGTTTATTACATGACAAAACAAACCTGAAAAATATAATTGATTCATACCAGGTCACAAAGTGACAATATGGAGCTGCTACTAAAACATATATGAATTGTATGATCATGAGGTCCTCTCATCCTTTATCCATAAACAGGGAATTCTTTTCAGAGGAATTCATTAGGGTGCTTCTCTTTTTAAATCAGCTTATTTACCAAAGATTGCCTAGAGGTGCAATACAAGCACTGAAACATGTTGGTTTTGGTAACATTGCCTCTGATCTGGTTCTTTGTCATGAGATAATGACAAAAAGTGCATTCTTTCTGAGTTTCCAATATGTTAAGAAAGCAAATTACCTGAGCGTTACTGTTGCTGTCAGCCTCTGGAAAGATAGTACAATGATTTGAGGAGAAAGTAGGCTTGGTATTGGATGCTGCATCTGCCAGTTGCCAGTTTTATTATCATAAACAATACCTCGGAGCCTCATCTGGTAAAATGAGAACAGTATATCTTGTGGTTGGTTCTGGATGTCAACATGACTGAATTAAGAGATTTCTAGGACTAGAGAATGCGCTTCTGTGTGTCTGTCCCTTAGAGGACTGACACCTGGGATAGTGACTAGGAGAGAAAGGTGTGTCCTTGATGTGGCCAGCACTATAATTGATTGTTGGATGAAAAGAGGTAGTGTATGCCTACCTAAAAGCTCTTTTCTTCTGAGTAAGTCCATCAGCTCGTGCTATGTCTACTGATATTAGATGCCAATTTTACACTCAAATCTAGTGTCCATTCGGGGAGCTTCCAGGTCTTCAGCACTAGATTGAGACTACTAAAACATTCATCTTTTTGGAGTTGGAAATGCTATTGTTGAACTTCCCAACTCCTATCGTATATTCCAGCCCAATAAATCCTAATTTTTGTAATACACTATATATTTTATTTGTTCTGTTTCTCCAGAGGACAGATTAACACAGGAGGCAGACTTTAATTGATGGCCTGAACTTTGAAAATATATTTTCCATAAAATTTTTCATAAAGTTTCTTAGCAAAGAATTTTATTTTAGGCATTCAAGTAAATTATAGATAGGGTTAATATTGCATCATTTTGTCATTGTCTTTATTATTTGAATGACGTGGTAATTAATATTCATTGTAAATTCAACTGGATTAAGAATCATTATGGATCAATACCCCTGAGTACCTATAAGAATGTTTCCAGAAAAAATTACCTGAAGGGATGTCCCTGCAATAAATACATCACATATTTTTACACATAGCCATCTTAATCTAAAATTCCACCATTTAGGTTTTACTTTAGCTATGCAAGTTAATGTTTCAATCCTCAGATTCCTAGCTAAGCTGTTGTCATAGTTTCTAAATTCACTAATCTTTTATGAGTTTTCCAACTATTGTTGGAATTAATAGCCATCAATTAAACTAACTAGCTAGAATAGCCTCCTAGATTTGACTTGATTAGGAAAAACAAAACAACATCAACTCTCAAATGATGTCTGTCGAAGAACATCTCTGGACCAGTGGAGTCTCAAGGTTCTCTGTGGGGGTGATCCTAGCTGAGACTCCAACAGTGGGGATTAATGAGCCTGAAGTCACCACCTCCTATAGTCAGATGGGACTTCCAGCAGATGGGGGATAGCAGCAACCTACCATAAAACCTTCAACCTAAAATTTGTCTTGCCTACAAGAAATGTAGTGATTAAGATAACAGAGATTAAGGGAAAGCCAAATTCAATGACAAGACCAACTTGAGACTCACACCATGGGAATGAGACAACCCCTGACATCATTAATGTTACTCTTCTATGCTTGCAGACAGGAGCCTAGCATAACTATCTTCTGAGAGGCTTCATCCAGCAAGTGATGGAAACAGATGCAGAGACCCATAGCCAAACAATAGGCAGAGCTGGGGGAGTTTTGTGGAAGAGTGGGAGGAAAGATAGAGGGAGGGGGAGGGGCACCAAAGAAGCCATACAGATTAAATACACTCTTAAACACCCTGTAGTATTGTGCACTGCAAGTGGTACAGTCAATCCGAGTAGTGGTATGAGATAGAGGAGAAAGGCAAAAATGTGACGAACTAGAATATGTCCATCTACTGAGTCTTGTAATGTTTCTTTGTTACACATTTTTTATCTTCAAAGTAAAGGTCATTTGGCCTAATCTAAACCCACTGTAACAGATTCCGTTGCTAACTCGTTGAAAGGTTATTCAAATTATCTTCCACTCAGTAGTCTTTATCAATTTAGAATTGAACAAGCCAATAGCAGTTAGACAGCATACTTTAAAATCTAACTACTCCTTTATGATGTGACATAATCACTGAAGTGTGTTTTGAATGCTAGAAATCAATTGAGAGTTGTTGTTTTGTTTGTTTTGTTTTTCCTAATCAAGTCAAATCTAGGAGGTTCTCCTGGCTAGTTAGTTTAATTGGTGTCTGTTAGTGAACAACAGTTGGAAAACTCATAAAAGTTTAGAGAATCTGGAAGCTGTGTCCCAGCTTAGCTAGGAAGCTGAGGATGGTAACATTAACTTGTATAGCTAAAGTAAAACCTACATGCTGGTGAGAGCTTGAGATTAAGATGGCTATGAGTAAACATATGTGATGCATTTACTGCAGGGACATCATTTGAGTTCAAGAATGCTATGAGAATACGGCCAATAGCATGCCATTTCATTAAATCAATTTTACAAGGGTTGTTTTCAGTAACAATAACTAAGGGGAGAAATCATAAAAATGTAATTTGTGTATTGTTAGGGAGGCTGCGGTTGTAACTAGAAGGACTCAGGGATGGCAAAGAGCAGACCCCTCGTAAGGTCTTTGGGGCTTTTCAAGATAGAGACTAGGTTCATGTGTTATGTGTTTGTCAAGAATGTTACAGAAATCATGCCGTGTTTTGCGTCTTGACTTCTACAAAGCGATGTTCATCTTCCCTTTAGCCCTTTTTACGTGTCATCTGATTCTTCATAGTAAAGTCACTGTTCTACCCTTATAATTAACAAATGTTTATTAGGAAGCAATTTAAAGCTGCATACATACCTCATTCCTCAGCAGACTTTTAGTTGGTTTGTGTGTTTGTTGATGTCTGTAAGGATGAATTGTTGAACTCGTGATCATTTATTTTAATGTTTCAGTTTTCTTTACTTTGGAAAGTGATTCCCTTTTCAAGTGGCTTCTGTGTCTTTTGAATAGGCCCCATCACATTTTTTTAGTGCTTTCTTTTGAAATACACTGTCCTGCTTGTCCATTTTATGTCACTACTTCAGATCAGCCATTTCTCCATTAAGCCTAATTTTATAACAGTGAGTGGAGTGTTTTTACTTAGAATTAATTGTTTGGTGGCTCTGCTCATTTGTATTGAGATGTCACATATTCTGGCATTTTCCTTACATAAACTAAAAATTGTATATGTACAGATATATATTTTATGTTTCTGGACTATAGACATCTTAACATATTTTCTAGTTTTTTCTCTCTTTGTTAAATTATGGATGTGTGTGTGTGTGTGTGTGTGTGTGTGTGTGTGTGCTACTTTATGTTATATGTCTTTGATATTTTCTTCAACTACAACTTTTTCTCTTTCTTACACACATGCGCGTGCGCGCGCGTGCACACACACACACACACACACACAGAACCTTGTTTTCTTTTGACTATCTGAAACAAATAGTAGTATAGAAGATAATTTGCCATCACTTCTTAGTACTTATTGAAGTTTGCTTTTTTTATGATTCTGTCATCCAGATTTCCACTGGACACAATAACAGTTGAACTGTTGTTATCCTTGAATGGCTGTACTCGTGGTTGTATTTGTTTGCTTATAAATGATCATATACGCTGTTTAATATGAAAACATAAGCATCAGAGGAAAATAAAATTAAAAATAAAACACTAAAAATCTCCTATATTCTATTTTGAAGGTAATAGAATGACAAATGATGAGGAAGTAACTAGCCCTCGTAACTCACCTGATTACCCTCCAAAGAGTCTGTGTTAGTTCCTCTTTTCATTGCTGCCATCAAATCCCAGGCAAAAGAAATTTAAGGCAAGAAGAAGTGATTGTGGGCTGCTGTTCGAGAGGACACAGTTTCTGATGGAAGAGAAGACATGGAGGAAGAGGTGTGAGGGTGCTACTCACATCACATCCACAGCCATGAGGCGGGGAAGAGTGATAGCAGTGCTTAGCTCCTTTTCTCCTCTTAGTCTTCCATTTGTTTATTTCTATTTATTTAGTCTATCTCTCTATTTACTTACTTATTACTTTATTTCTTATTTTGTTTTTGCATGTGTGGGCACATGCATGCCAGGGTGTGGATATAAAGTCAGAAGACAACATTCTGGAGTTGGGTCATTCCTTCTTCCTTCTGGGTTCTGGGGACTGAAACCAGGCATTAGGCTTCGCATCAAGTGCTTTTAATGTGCTAAGTCATCTCACCAGCCCTCGTTTTCTCCTTTTAATTATGTCTGGAACCCCAGCTCATAGTTACGATTGGTTTTCCCACTACGTTGCCTCATAGAAAAGCCCCAAACTGGCAATTGATATTAGTCATCAAGCATCTACTTGGATATGGATATGGAAGAAAAGTTAAAACCTTTAGAATGTTTTATATCCAGTGTTGAAAAAAAAAGTAGCTTATGTACATAGGGTTTGTGACGAAGTCCATTTCAGATTGCCAGTAAGATGTTGGATTGTTGATAAAAGGTATTATACCTTTTCCTGTGCTTACCTTCTTCCTTAGTGTTCAATAGGTTCATTTGAACTTTTATTGCTTTCCAAAAAAATATTTTTTGATATTAAAAATTACATGATTTCTACAAAAGGGGTAATAATACATATTTTTGTTGGGATTAAAAAACAATGATAGGGTCAGTAATAAGAAAGGTCTCATCAGGGCTCCCCGGAAATAATCCACATCAGTCTGCTCCTTTTGCTTCTTTGCTTTTCTTTCTCAGGGTTCTGCCTTTATACTTTTTGAGTGTCTCTGCCCATTAAAGCAACATTCTGGTTTACAACAGACTCAGGCTGACTTACCTGAAAGCAATCAAGCTAGTAAGCCAACAATAAAAAGAAGACGTGCATGCAAACTGTATCCCCTCTTAGAAGAGAGATGTTCGACAGAATCTCTGAAGCCGGGAAGAAAGGAACAGCTGAGCTTGGCACCAGGCACACAAGTAGTCACACTGTGTGCAGTATCTAGGGAGCAGTTAAGCTCAGCACCAGGCACAGGAGTAGTCACACTGTGTGCAGTGTCTAAGGAGCAGCTGAGCTCAGCACCAAGCACAGGAGTAGTTACACTGTGTGCAGTGTCTAAGGAGCAGCTGAGCTCAGCACCAGGCACAGGAGTAGTCACACTGTATGCAGTTTCTGTTATTCAGGGCACTTGATATCTTCTAGCCACAATTTCCTCTCTGGTAAAACTGAGACAAAATTAATTCATTTAGTAATTCAATAAGCATTTACTAAGCACCTACCTACTATATATCACTAATGTAAACTATTTAACATATTTAAACAAAATGCACTTTTAAGGAGACAAAACAATAAGTTTCCTCAGTTCCCTGGGGATGACTTTAAAGTCCCATTATTGATCTATTAATTTGGGATTTTATGCTGAAAAACAGTATTTTATTACTTGGCAATTAGCTTGTGTTTTTAATATGCAATAACATTCATTGTCCTGAAAATGGCAGGAAAGAAACACTGTAGAATATGATTGAAGTGGTCTCCACCAGTTCATTTAGTGGTCACTGGGGAGTGAAGTTCTTAATAAAATCCTGGGCGTAATGCCTTGCACATATCTAAGAACTTGGCATTGAAATGAGCATTCTTCTCATTGCTAATGAGGCCTTGTAAGCTGACATCTGGAAATGGTAAAAATATCATGTAATAGGTGTTTCTTTAATAATAAGTCATTTATACTGAGAAATAATAAAATTTACTCAGCTAAATGTACACACTAACACTCACACACACGCACACACACACACACACACACACACCTATACTCACACATACATCCCTCTCAAAACCTTAACACATTTTTCTTGGGACTGAAAGGCAATGATGGTGAGAAGTAAACTCCTTGTACAATCAATCTATTTCTTATAGTTTATGATTTTTCTGGTGACGGGTGATGGCTACTTATTTTGATGTTCAAGCATAAAACTGAATCTTGGCTTAAAAAATAGCATATAGATGGCCCATGTTACATGTAGTAGAATAATTTACTAAACACAAATTACTTTAAAAAGAATTTATTGAAACAAAATGTAAAATGGGGTGGGCAAATTCCCATAGGTGGTCGCCCTGTTGAGGGAACATAGAAGTTATTTTATTAGATGGGGAGTTACTTGATCTTAGCATCAGAGGACTATATTTGAGATGGTCCTCTCCTTTTCTGGATGGGTAGTGAGTCATACAGTATAACTTGTCTCTCTTGAGGTGGGAATATATGTAGGTGCCATGAATAACCAGTGTTTAGGCTCCTGGTGTGTCCTGTGTGAAACACCATAGGCCAGACTCTGAATAGTCATAGCCTGGTAGTTAGTGTGGGAATTTTGCCTTTATTTTTGGTCTTTTGTCTATACAAATCTGAAATTTCATTCGCCGCTTTCTCTCAGAAGGATCATTGATGAGATTAAATTTCAGACTTTGGAAACTGTGGATTGATGTCCGAAAAGGAGACATGACTTGCCCTAGCTGAGAGAGGTAGACCAGGCCTCTGTCCCTGGGCCTTAGCTACTCATTCTGTGTTTTTCTCCTGCGTTCTCCAGGATCCAGGGAAATTATAATGAGCTCTAAAAGAAAACTTATCTCAACTTCAAATATTTTCCTGGAGTAATTGAATCAGTGGGCTTAGGGCTTTGAGGTAATCATTATGTTAGCCTTTAGATAGAAATAGCCTGTCCCTGGGTTGAAATGTGTTACATTTAAATTATACTGCTTTTCCCTAATGTGCAATTACTGGAGACAAAGACCTACTTTTGCAGATACTGCAAGGGAAAAGGAGGCAGGTACTGCCTTTCTCTCACTTCCCAGGGTCAGTCTATTCCCGAGTTCTCTTTGTTGAAGATTCTATTGTTCTTAATTGTTAGGACTAAGTCTCTTGGTGACAGCTAAGGATGCCTTTAAGTTAAAGAACAAATTCAATGGCTAGGGAAAGGGACAGCTGTCCTGTGCCATATACTCTTCATGCTACGGTAGTCTTTTCAGGCTCCATAACCACCCTGCAGGCCATGTGTGTCTGTTGTGTTTGTTTTTTCATTGTCAAGTCACTCACTATGTACTTATTTTCTGTCCACTAAGGACTAGAACCATGGAAGTGGCGATGATGACACTGTCCTGTAATTGTGGACTTTCTTCTTTGGTAGAAGAGCCGGATAATGAACAGAAGGCAGAATATATATTTTTTTTACTATGGCCCCATTGTAATCATGCTTGCTGGGTGAGAGTCTCATATACGAGTTATTCACCCATTAAACAGGAAAACCAAGGTCCCAGATTTGCCCGTGTTCTGACACTCTTGGTAATGGGTTTCTAGAAAGCATATCAAATGGGGTTTCCAGATGGAGCCTTGCTTCAGACGAGGAGACCCAAGTCTTCCACAGCAAAAACAGGACAAATGCTGAAACTGAGACTGAGCTCAATAGCACAGCATTACAGAAGAAAAAGTGTTTAAACAGAATCCCTTAAGGAGTTTGAAAACTACACTGTGATTGTTTTCCCCCTTTTGGTAGATAGACTTTGTGGAACAGTTTTTAGGTTAGTAACTACACTGGGCAGAAATGATAGTGTGTTTGTATCATCTATCTTCTACCCCCACAACCCCAGCCATCCCCACTATTACCATGCTGCACACAGTAAAGTGTTTGTTAAAACTGATAAACACCCATTATTTAGGGCTCAGCACTCATTCACTTGGACAACTGTGCTTATATATAACCCACAGAATGAATATATACATGAGATGTGGAGGCCACCACATGGGTACTGTTCTCTCCTTTGTATGCATTAATAGCTTTTATCACGAGACCTTTGCATATATCTTTCTTGGTGGCACTGTAACAGCCAACTGCACAGTTTCACTGCCTCAGTCTTCTTTGTGCTCCTCCAACTCACTGGTTTCTCCCCTTACCCAGTGGTAAATACTGATGTCCTTTATTAATACTATGGTTTTAACATTTTCTAGGGTGTTATATATTTGGAAGCTTATTGTGTGTTTAACTTTTACACCGGATTCTTTTATTTACTCCTGGGCTTTTAATTCTCCTCCATATCATTTAAAGATTTGATTGGTAATCTCCTTTTCAGGGGTGAATAGCATTCTCTTATCTCAATGTCTGAGTGCACCATTTTAGTTCTATTTGCTCCAGCAATTGCTTTTGAAGTGTGAAACACCTGCTCAGGTAAAGCGAATGGAAGGAAGTATCATGATGAGGACAAAGGAAACCTGTGTAAGAATCAGGGTGTTGGGACTCAAAAGACATGTGTCATAAGCTGTGTCATTTTTCTGAGCTCTTGGATTGGCCCTGTGGTAGTCACCATGCACTGTTTCTGTGATGAGCCCAGAAAACACAAGAGAACTTGCTAGTTTCCTCTTCCTTGTAGTTGAGGTAGATCTGTTGGTGGCCATTCCTTCTGTTCTCATGAGGTTTTTCCTGGGGTGAAAAAAAAACCTGCCCATTCCCTACAGGAGACCATCTTGAGGTTCAATGTTTTTGGTTGCAGTGATCATATCATACAAGCTCCCAGACTAAGGCATGGTGACTGTTTTCCCCTTTGAACACACTAGGCGCTTTTATCCTGAGATCTTTGCCTACTTCTTCCCTGGTGGCCTCAGCTTCAGATAACCCAGGCTATGTTTCATTCTTCATCATGTTTTTGGAAAATAGCCTGTCACATGTTGGATGTTGACTAAACATTAAACACACAGCAAAATTAGATGGTTCCAAACAATGCAACATTGATGTAAAAATCCAGAAAGCAGACTTCTGCATTCACTTCTTGGATATAGGTTTCTTTAACCTAATCATGACTGACATGATATTTGGGACATTTCTTCTTTCTGCCTTGCACACTGCAGGATGCTTAGCAGCATCTTGGGGCTCTGACTTCAGAAGCCAGTGGTGGTTTCCTCCCCTCACACCTTGGCCATTGACTAGCTATTCTAAAAATCACTTGATTCCCACTATGGTGGTGGTAAGAACCACCCTGGTTGAGAGCGGTCTTCTCAGACCATCTGGTGACTGTGTCACCAGCTGTCAGGTTTCAATTAATCTTACTCAGTGCCACAGAACATAATAACTTCCCAGTCCAATGTGACAGTAGCCCAATACTCCTATGATTCAAGCTCAAGCTTCAGTGGTCCTTTGTTGTTTTATTTTCTTAGGCAAATCATGCATTACATCTTGAAAGTCCTAACTCATATAACTGGGCAAAATAACACTGCTCAGTGAAGACTGATTCCCAGAGAATAACAAACACTATTGTGTATCTCAAGCTTCCCAAGAGACCTGCTTATATGAAACAAACTACTTAGCTTTAATTTGCAGAGTCTGTGAACCATAGCCTGCCTAAATCAATTCTTAATTTTGTTCACCTTTTCCTATTCCTGAGGATAGTTGGCCTGACTTAGGGGTTGGTTATCCTTTCTCTAGAAAAATACTGTGGTCCCTTTACCTATCAGCTAGTATTCTGGTTTATGGATTACAAAATCTTGATTGTAATTGACTCAACGATAAGGAAACACATTTTATCTATTATGAGGGTCCAATATAATTTCAGGCATGATGCACATTTAAGCATCTTTACATTCTCTCAAAGGTATATGGCTCCTTGGTATGGTCTTACTGACTGGTCCTACAATTTCTTCTTCTCTAGCAAAATTCTATATGCCTTCATATAAAACCAATTCTTGGTTCACATTTTAAAATTACATTTATTTATTTAATCACTTTACAGCCTAGTCCCAACCCCCTCCCTCCTCTCCTCCTAGTCTTGCCCTCATGCTCCACCTGATGCCTTCCTCTACCTCTTCTCAGGGAAGAGGAGGCGCCTGAGGAGTACCAACCCACCCTGACACCTCAAGTCACAGCAGGACTAAGTGCATCTGCTCCCACTGAGGCCAAACAAGGCATCCCAGGTAGGGGAAAGGGGTCCAAAGGCAGGTAACAGAGGCAGAGACAGCCCCTGCTTCTGTTGTTAGGGGACAAACATGATAAACATGCTGCACAAGTGCTACATGTGTGTAGGGGGCGTCTAGGTCTGGCCCAAGCTAGCTTCCTGAGCATCATTTTGACAGAAGCCTGCTAAGTTTGGGGGAGTAGGACCAAAGTCCTCTAAAGACTATGGCAAAAAAGAGGAATGGGGGAATCTTGGGAAGAAGTGATGAATCTCATTCTGGGTATGTAAGCCATGGCACCACAAATTCTTGAGTGTATTTTCCACTTGTTCTTTCTAGTTTTTCCATACATATTTTGCTTTGTTGCCATTTAGCCAAGGAACATGCATTGAATATCTGTGATACTCTTTCCTTAAAACAAACCTGCTCATTATATTAGGGCCTGAAAGCTTCAATGGCTACCCCAGCCTGATTAAGTAAATCTGCTTTTCTGCTTATCAGTCATGGTCTTTTTAAAAAATATTTTAAACTATTTTTACACACACACACACACACACACACACACACACACACACACACACATACACACACACTAAACTACCTACAGCAAGAGCCATGAAGCAATCAGGAATTATATAAATGTTACCTTCCTAGTGTTTTGGCTATTTATATTTTGCAGCCTTGAAGAAAACATCTATCCTATCAGTCATGGTCTTAATCCTGTGTCATTTCTCTGGACTCACAGGGTAGTCAGCTCACATGTAGCTGGCACTCTCTGAAGGGGCCTTCTGTTTTTCTGTCAACACCTCTGCTTACTATTTTCCTCTGCCTTGACCACCTCCATCCACCACAGCAAGCCCATACCTGCCTGTCAGAATCAGAAAAGACCTTTTGAGAAGTACAATCTGACCTAGTATAAAGCAACCAGGATGATTTTCATAAGAACAGTAGTGTTACTATTCTCTGTTCACCTGCTTTATTACTGAAATATTGGGTATATCATCATTTATTCTTGAAAAGGACCCCAGGAAGCAGAAACAGTCACCTCTATTTTCTAACAAAGATATACTGAGAAATTTGCCTCACATTCACATTCTTGGTTAGCAGGTGTCTGAAATTAAGTTTCAGATCAACGTATTCCACTGTAAAGCCTGAATACAGGAGCCTAGGAAATGGATCCAAACTCCACTTCTTAGTGACTTGGGTTTGAAAGCCATTCAGCCACACCTCCTATCGTTTTTCTGACTGGTTATGCCCTAGGCAAACTGGAGGTCTTTTCACTCTTAATGTACTGTTGTTGGAAATCATGTTCAGTGAGTTTTTAACAGCTTTGTCGAGATAGTTGAGATCATTTGTATGCCATATGATTAACCCATTTAAGGGATGTAGAGTTGTATTATCATTCCTGTAGCAAATTTGGAATATTTCTTCACTCTAAAACAGAATGCTAAATAGCCATTAGCTATGACTATCTTAACCCCACCCCACCTGCTCATCACTATCTCATAAACTTACCAATGATCTCCTATTTCTGTACATCTGAGTATTTTAGATATTTCAAATAAATAGATTTGTACAATGTGATTTTTTTAAGTTTCTGATTCCTTTCATTTGTTGCGATCATTTTAAGGTTTCTCCAAATTGTAGCACCCTTCAGTATCTCATTATTTTAAATGTTCAATATTATCTTATTATAAGAACATGCACTTTTGGCCAGCACATACCCTTGATTCCAGCACTAGAGAATCAAAAGCAGGCAGATCTATTTGAGTTCAAGGCCAACTTGGACTACTTTGTGCATTCCAGGACACCCAATGCGATATGTTGAGAAACTGACTGAAAAGAAGGAAGAAAGGAAGTACAGAAAGGAAGGGAGAGAGGAAGGAAGGGAGGAAGAATTCGTACTTTGTTTACCTATTGATGAGTGGTCAGTTGAGCTGTTCCCACAGTGTGGTCAATAAAATAGGAATGTTTTGAATATTTGTATATAAATACTATGTAAGTATATTTTATAATATTTCTTGTATCATGTCAGTATATTTAAATCACCAGAACAGATGATAATCTTATCTTAATTGTTTTTCAAAGACAATTTATTATTAAGAATCTGCAATATCCCACATCTATACCAGCAGGGCATAAAGTTTCTAATTTCACCACATACTTACTAACACTTGTTATTATTTTAATCCATCTTGACCCTACTGTATGTGAATGGGTTTTTATGATAATCTAATTTATGTTTGCCTAATGACTAATCATTTTTAACAACATTTCAAACACAAGGTATTTGCATATCTTCACTGGAGAAATGTCTAGTAAGATCTTTAGTCTATTTTAGTTGAATTGCCTTTTTTATTGTAGAGTAATGAGTTCCTTATTTATTCTTGACCTTATTTCCATATCAGATATGCTTTGGGAATGTTTCTCCCACTCTGCGACTTGCTCTTCACAATCTCGATAGAGTTCTTGGGAGTACAGTGAGTTCAGTGTTGACAAAGTCCTATTAATCTACTTTTGCCCCTGGTATTTGTGCTTTGCGTATAATGTAATCAATTTTGCTTAATCCAAGGTCACAAGGAATTGCTTCTATATTTTCTTTTAGAGTCTCTAGTCTTGGCTCTAACCTATAGGCTCTATGGTCTATTTCAAGTAGCTTTGTTTGTTTATTTTTGCATGTGAATAGTCTGACCCTGGTCTTTTACACGGATGGATATCCAGTTGCAACTGTTCATTGTTGGAGATAGAGAAGCCATAGGCAGGACCATTTCTGAGACAAGCTGGAAACCTGTGACAGGGTAGGCATCTGGGAGGATATAGGGATGACTCTAGCTGAGAATCCTAGTAGCAGGGGTCATAGAGACTGAAGGCGTCACCTCTAACTAGACAGGACTCATAATGGAAGGAGAGGGACACCAACCTACCCACAAAAACTTTGACCTAAAAGGTACCCTGCCTAAATGTGCAGGTATAAAAGTAGAGCAGGGATTGAAGAAATGTCCAACTAATGTCTGGTCCAACATGAGACCCAACCCATGGCATAGAGAGTCAACCCCTGACACTATTAATGATATTGATCCCCTGCTATGCTTGCACTCTGGGAGCTACCCTCTGAGAGACTCCACCCAACAGCAGATTGAAACAGATGCGGAGACTCACAGCCAAACACTGATTGGAGCACAGAGAGGCTTGTGGAAGAGTGGGGGGAAAGATAGAAGGACGCAGAGTGGACAGGAGCTCCACAAGAAGACCAAGAGAGCCAACTAACTCAAAGCAGTGAAGTACCAACAAAGGACTATGCATAGACTGGACCTAGGCCCCCTACATAGATGTTGCCAATGAGTCCCTCAGTCTTCATGTGGGTCCTATCTCTAACATGGACTCTATTGCCTGCAGTTTGGTGACTCCCAACCTGGTGGGGCTGCCTCACTAAGCCACAGTGAAAGATGAGTTCAGACCTAATTGGACTTGATATGCTAGGGTAGGTTGGTGAGTGTTCCCCATTTCTGAGGAGAAGGGATGGAGGGATACTGGGAAGAGGAAAGGAGAGTGGGACTTCGAGGAGAGGAGGGAGGGGGCTACAATTGGAATGTAAAGCGAATGAATGAATGAATGAATAAATAAGTAAATAAGAAAAGAAAAGAGATTTCCTGTTTAGTGTTTTGAAGATTCTTATTGAAAATCAGTTGAACATACATATATGAACTTACTTCTGGTACTGGGATTTTATCATCATTCCACATGTATATATTTTATAGCATTTACTAACTGTATTCTTTGATAATTTCATTCATGAGTGTCAATAACAATATAAAAATCATGTGCATATTAAAGTATGGGTCAATGATTATTGTCTTGTAGTAAGTTTAAGCATTTCTTTTACATTTATTTAATTATTCATTTATTATTTAAGTGTGTGTGTGTGTGTGTGTGTGTGTGTGTGTGTATGTGTGTGTGTTTTCCTCATGGAAGTTGATTCCATCTTGTAGATTCTGAGAATTGAACTCAGCTCATCAGGCTTGGTGGCAAATGCCTTTACCTTAGAGAGTGCTCACCAGCCTTTAGGGTAAGTTTTGAAAGAGAAAGTGTTAGTAATCACAGTATGATCTTCACTTTTAGAATTACTTGGGTTATTTGAGCTCCATGAGTTTCCATATGAAGTTTAGAATCAAACATATACCAAGAAGGCTTGCCTATCATAAAGGCCTGGAAATGGTGCATTTCTAGAGTGATTGTGTTGAAATTATACAGTGGATGACCATCTTAATATTATTGTTTCTCAAACTATGATTGCAACATATGTCCCATTTATTTAGCTATCTATCTTTCCAGGTATTCAAAAATATTCAGAATATAAACTTTTTCCTTTTTTCCTTTTCTTTCTCTTATTGATTAAGTTATTTATTTATATTTACTTTACACCCTGATCTCAACTTCCCCTCCCTCTTCTCCTTCCAGTCCCTCCCTCTCAGCTTCCCTCCTACCTCATGCACTCCTCCTCCCATACTCCTTGATTGGCCCTCCCCTCAAATTCTGTTCCATCTTTTACCCCTGCACATCTTGTAGTTGGGAAAGGTTATGGTACCCAATCCTCCCAATTGGAAATCTTGCCTGGCTATTGGAGATGAATAGTTCAGGCTCCATATCCCCCATTGCTAGGAGTCTTATCTATGGTCATTCATAGAATCCTGGGAGTTTCAATTGTCCTAGGATTCTACCTCATCCCAGAGATGCCCCACCCTGAATCCAGTTGTGGCTCTGAGGACCCTCTGTCTCTGCCTTCCACCCACCTCATCCCTCGTGTTTCTATCCCCACTCCCTCTCCAGCCCAGGCCCTTCCCTCCATACACCCCCAAAGTTTAATCTATGTCTCCTTCTGAGTGAGAGTCAAGTCTTCCTCCCTCTTACTTAGCTTCTTTGGGTCTGTGATTTGTGGCATGGGTATCCTGTACTTTATGACTAATATCCACTTATGAGTTCATACCATTTGTATATTCTACTGTGTGAGTTACCTCACTTAGGATATTTTTCTTCTAGTTCCATCCATTTGCCTGCAAATTTCATGATGTCATTGTTTTTCATGGCTAAGTAATACTCCATTGTGTAAATGTACCACATTTAAAAAATCGATTCTTTGGTTGAGTAACATATAGATTGTTTCTAATTTCTGGATTTTACAAATAAAGCTGCTATGATTATAGTTGAGTAAGTGTCCTTGTGGTATGGTGGAACTTCTTTGGGATATATGCCCAATACTGATATAGCTGGGGTCTTGAGGTAGATTGATTCCTAAGTTTTTGAGAAACTGCCATATTGATTTCTAAAGTGGCTGTACAAGTTTGGACTCCCTTGAGTAACGGAGCAGTGTTCCCCTTGCTCCATATCCTTGCCAGCATGTACATGAGTTTTTGATCTCAGCCATTCTGACCGTTGTAAGGTGGAATCTCAGAGTTGTTTTTGCTATGTATTCCACTGAGACTAGGATATTGACCATTTCTTTATGTACATCGCAGCCATTAGAGATTCCTCTGTTGAGAATTCTCAGTTTAGCTCTGTATTTAATTTCTTAATCAGGTTATTTGGTTTGTTGATTTCTGGTTTCTTGAGTTATTTATATATTTTATTGGTCCTCTGTCAGAAATGGAGTTGGTGAACATCTTTTTCAATTCTGTACGCGCTCATTTTTTCCTTTTGACCGTGTCTTTTGCCTTACAGAAGCTTTTCAGTTTCATGAGATCCCATTTATCAAGTGTTGATCTTTAGTGCCTGAGCTCTTGATGTTCAATGGGATATTCTTTCCTGTGCCAATGTGTTCAAGGCTATTCCCCAATTTCGCTTCTGTCATATTTAGTAAATCTGGTTTTATGTTGCGGTCTTTGAGCCACTTGGACTTAGAGTTTTGTACAGGGTTACAGATATGGATCTATTTGCATTCTTCTACATGCAGACATCCAGTTTGACCAGCACCATTTGTTGAAGATGTTTTCTTTTGTCCAGTGTATAGATTCAGCTTCTTTGTTAATCTTACTGATCATGAGCCTGGGAAATCTTTCTATCATCTGATATATTCTTTAATTTCTTTCTTCAGAGACTTGAAGGTTTTGTCATAAAGGTCTTTCACTGGCTAAGTTAGAGTTACACCAAGAGATTTTATTTGTGGATATTGTGAAGGTATTGTTTCCCTAATTTTTCTTAACTTGTTGATCATTTGTACAAAGGAAGGCTACTGATTTTTTTTTTTGATTCTAGCCACTTTGCTGAAGGTGTTTCTCGGCTGTAGGAGTTCCTGGGTAGAATTTTGCAGGCCATATATGCATGCTATCGTGTCATCTATGAATAGCAATACACTGACCTCTGTCCAGTTTTTATCCTTTTGTTCTCCTTTTGTTGTCTAAATGTAGAACTTCAAGTACTGTATTGAGTCTTCATGAGGTTTAGGTATCAGGGTAATTGTGGCCTCAAAATGATTTGATAGTGTTTCCTCTGTTTCCATTTTGTGGAATAATTTGAGGAGTATTGCTATTACTTCTTCTTTGAAAGTCTGGTAGAATTTTTTTCTGAAACAATCTGGCCCCGACTTTTTTATTTTGTTTTGGTTTTTGTTTGTTTGTTTGTTGGTTGGTTGGTTGGTTTGTTGGTTGGATGTTGGGAGACATTTAATAACTGCTTCTATTTCCTTAAGGATTATAGGTCTATTTAAATTGTTTACCTGATCTTGACTTAGCTTTGGTAAGTGGTATCTACCAAGAAAATCATCCATTTTATTTAGATTTTCCAGTTTTGTGGAGTATAAACTTCTAAAGTAAGATCTAAAGATTCTTAAGATTTCCTTGGTGTCTGTAGTTATGTGTAGAAAGATTACTAATGTGATAGATCTTAAGTTTGGTACAGCAACTGTTTATTTTCAGCCAGTTATTTACCCAGGTAATGACACATGGAGATGGTGATTATTTTAATTAGCCTAGAGTACCTTACTGAATTACTCCATCCTAAACATCCAAGATATTCTAGACTCCTCCCAGTGAAGTTTCCTAGTCACATTTGCTTTTTAAAAAATATATTTTATTGATTTATTCATATTACCTCTCAATTGTTATTCCATCCCTTGTATCCTCCCATTCCTCCTTCCCTCTCATTTTCCCCTTACTACTCTCCCCTATGACCGTGACTGAGGAAGACCTCCTCCCCCTGTATATGCTCATAGGGTATCAAGTCTCTTCTTGGTAGCCAACTATCCTCTTCCTCTGAGTGCCACCAGGCCTCCCCATCCAGGGGATATGATCAAAAATAGGGCACCAGAGTTCGTGTGAAAGTCAGACCTCACTCTCCCCTCAACTGTGGAGAATGTCCTGTCCATTGGGTAGTTCTGGGTAGGGGTTCGAAGTTTACTGCCACACTTGCTTTTTAATCATCTCCTAGCTCTGGTTCATTTCTCTTGATGCTTCTTGGCCCTTTGCTCATGGCTCCATTTTGTTTGTTTGTTTGTTCTAGGCATGGATTTTTATTACTTTACTCTGATACATTATACATGACTAACTTCAGAAAGTAGAAGTTAAAAATTATTTATATATAAACTTGTGTGCCTACTAGTGTTAAGAGCAGGGTTACTGTTGTAGATTTGGGGCCAATCTGAGGACAATCCTCTCTACCCTAAGGATCTGAGAACATTGTTTTCAAAAAAGCAAGCAGATGAGCCTGAGGATGGGGCTCAGTTGTGGAATGCCTGACCAACATGCACCCACATAAAACCGAGAAGCACAGGCATTAGGTGCCTCACACTTGTGAGAAGCAGAGATGGGGCTGTACTCACTCTGAGGAGGCTCTACAGCTTTTCTTTGCTTACAGAGTTCAATTCTTACTTATAGATAAGGGTGAGCAAGTGAAGCCTAAGTCAGTGCTCCATTTGTACCAAGCTACAAAATCAAGTCCTTTAGCATTGAGACACGTGGCAGCTAAGAAAAACATTTGGCTCTTCCACTCTGATAACAGGTGACAGGAATTCTGTATCTTGAGGTTGAATCTATGACAGGCCAAGTTCATCTCAGAGAAATGGCTTAAACAGGTTTTTGCTAGCAGACACCCCTGTAGACCTGTAGGGTGTGACGTGACCCATGCCTATGGGTCAAGGAAAAGGCTGCAGTAGAGACAGTTGCCTTAGGCACAGCCTCAACTGTGCTGTCTTCTCCCTTGTGGGCCTGCGGTCATCTTCTTTACCAAAGGGGCTAATACAGAGCAACTACACAGAGTTGAATGAAGCCATAAAAGATTTCCTAAGGGTCTTATGGAAGTTTCTTTGGCCATAAAGAGGGTTTTCTTCCACCTCTGGAATGCCATGGAACATTTGGAGCCTGGAATTGCCTCTGCCATCTTCCTACTAGCTTGCTAACACCAACACTGAAGATGGGGAATGAATGTCCTGGATGAGTGCAGCATCGTTCCCTCCACTCCCAAGCCCCTGGCCAGTATTTGTGCCTGTGAGAGATCAGGCCTGCAATGGGATGTCTATGTAAGGACCAGGCCAAGAGATCAGAAAATGTCCTTATCTGAACCTTGATGCCAGACTGCCTAAAGCTGATGGAAGAAAAAGTTATCTCATGTGGGGTTTGGGTCTCTGTGTCTGGAGCTCTCTGAAACTTTCTGGAGTTCAGGGTGAAATGGTACCTGTAGCAGATGAAGTGCCTTTCTCTCCACCCATCCTTGCATTGGATTTCATCACATCAGTGTCCAAGGTCTTCTCTCTTATGAACACAAATGCAGAATACACTGCTGAGAATCTGCCATGGGTCCATAGGCAGGATTATCTGCTCTCCAATATACCTTGCTTGAGATCCAGTCAATGCAGAAACATGAAATCCAAGCACAGCAGTCATATGGAAGGATGACATCCAGAGAGAAGCCAACTGAGAGGGGTATTTGCCAAAAAGGAAACTTGGTCATGGCTGCCTCCTGATAAGAGGGAAGGAAGACAAACTTGCTGGTCCCCATGGAAGTCATGGTGCAACACTTGCTTTCTTCATTCACTGATCGTTGAGTGACTCCGGGTGATGTACTCTTGATGGCACCTATCGGGAAGCCACCCTGGGCAGTTTTATCACTTCATCCCTGACCTGTAAGTTGCAGCATCTGCAAGATGGAGATGAGAATAGCACCCATTCCATAAATAGGTTTAAGTACATCAATGTAACGAAAACATGTTAGTCAGGGCCCTACATGCATCAACAATTGCTAGCTACTATTAAAATACTGTCACCCAAGGAGGAGGAATGTTTAACACAGAAAATATGAGCTTCTAGACATTCACACTGGCTCCTGACACACAGCATCCTCCACCTGCTTGTCCTAAATTCATCATGAATGGTCCTCAACAGCTGCAGGTGACTGATTCAAGTCAACTTGACAGATTGCAAAACTGACCAAGAAATGCAGATTGAGGATCTGGACAATAAAGTTTAATCTTGCAACTTGATGACCTTGGAGATGTTGAGGTCAACCTTGCGGGCCTCAGAGGAGAAGCCCAAGCCACCCCTATGGCTGTACTTCCAGCACATGGCCCGGTCATAGTCCTGATACAGGCTCTGCTGGGGAGTGTCTGAAAACTTCTTGTCGTGGGTTATGTTTGACCTGCTAGTCATGCTGGGAGAGTGGTTGAATGACAGGGACAGATGCTTAAAGCCACCCATAAGCTTCAGGAATTTCAGTTTCTGTTCTTCCTTTTTGAAGGTGGCAGTTTCTCACTGGCCAAACTGCATTCCAGCCCACTTCTTGGGTTCTGAAGCCTTTGTCTTGCCTGACTCACGATCAGTCTCCTCTTGCAAGGCCTTCCATCTCACCTGACCTATGCAAGCCTCATTCATGTTGTCTATCTTTTCCAGTACCACCTCCAAGTCTGTGCCTGACTCCGCTTCTTCCTTCCAGGGGTCTTGTTTTACTCCTCTCTTTCCTCTTCTTCTTTTTCTTCCTCTTCACAGCCAGCCCCTCACCAACTGCCTGCATGATCTTTCTCTTGGACTATACTTTCTTCTTCCCAGGGGCCTTTGGGCTGTCTATCGGGATGAACTCCAAAGCTTTACTTTTGACTGACTTCTTACTTCCTTTCTTCAAGCTGTTCTCCATGGAAAGCTTGGAGATGACCAGGAGGATGTCTGCCTCCTGGTGTGTCTTCATTTTTTTCATGCTGTCATCTCTGGGGCTCCCTTGCTCACTTTTCTGTCCCAAGGCTGCCTGCTCCTCAGCCAATGCCCCCTCTGAGTGTGGGTGCAGAGCATCCCCAGCCTCATAGAGCCAAGAATCCTGGAACCATTTTATCCTTTCTATGATTTTTGCACTTTTTACCAGCTTTGTTTCCCTCCTCTGGGTGCTTGGTTTCTGGGGAGGTCTTCAGCTCTGAGCCTTGGGAGGCAGTCTGCAGTAAGGACTTCTTCCTCTTCTTTTTCTTCTCTCCAATGAGGTATTCTTCTGACTGCTCAAGGACCTGCCTTCTAGGGCTGAACTTTGTAGGGTCAGGCAACAGGTGCTTATCCAAGTGAGTGCTAGTGGAAGTATTCTTCTTCTTTCTCTTGTCCTGTGGCATCTCTGTGACCTGCCCTTCACGCACATTGTTAGAGGGGGATGTGACGCTTGGAGGAGAAATATCTACAAAATAATCATTACTGTTTAAAACTGAGTATTGAGTCTCTGGTCCTGTGACCTCTGCCACCACTACCTTCTTCTTTTTCTTTTTCTCTGGGAGCCATGGGTCCAGATCTGCTTTTTGATTCTTGCAGACCATTCCTGGGATACCCACAGGCCAAGCTTCCCCATGTCTTTTATGGTTTTTTGAGACAGGGTTTCTCTGTGTAGTCTTGACTGTCCTGGACTCACTTTGTAGATCAGGCTGGCCTCAAACTCATAGAGATCCACCTGCCTCTGCCTCCCTGAGTGCTGGGATTACAGGCGTGGACCACATGGCCCAACTGTGGCTCCATTTTTTCTTCTTTATGATTTGTATCACATTAATAATCTGTTTATAGTTGTGTCCCCTTTTCATTTCTGAGCTTGATAATTTGGATATATTCTTTCTCTGCCCTTTAGTTAGTTTAGCTAAGGGTTTGTCTATCTCATTGATTTTCTAAAAGAACTGATTCTTTGTTTCATTGATTCTTTTTATTGTTCTCTTTGTTTCAACTTTATTTCAGCTCTGATTATTGCCTACCATCTACTCCTCTTATGTGTGTTTGCTTCTTTTTGTTCTAGAGATTTCAGATGTGCTGTTAAGTTGTTAATATGAGATTTCACTCATTTCTTTATGAAGGCACTTAGTGCTATGAACTTTCCTCTTAGCACTGCTTCTATGGTGTCCCACAAGTTTGGGAATGTTGTACATTTATTTTCAATGTATCCTAGGAAGTCTTCAGTTTTTTATTTCTTCCTTGACCGGTGGTCATTGAGTAAAGAATTGTCCAGTTTTCAAGAGTGTGCAGGCTTTTTTTTTTTTTTGGTTTCTGTTGTTGTTGAAGTCCAGCTTTTATCCATGCTGGCCTGATAAGATACTGAGGTTTATTCAATTTTCTTGTATCTGTTGAGACTTACTTTGTGACTGACTATATTGTCAGTTTTGGAGAAAGTTCCATGAGGTGCTGAGAAGATATATTATTTGTGTTTGGGTAAAATGTTTTGAAGGTATCTATTAGGTCCATTTCATTCATGACATTCCTTAGTTCCATTATTTCTCTGTTTTGTTTCTATCTGGATGACCTGTCAATTGGTGAGAACTGGATGTTGAACTTTCCGACTATTAATGTGTGGGGTTCAATGTATGAGTTTAGCTTTAATAATGTTTCTTTTATGAATGTGGGTGCTCTTGCATTTGGGACACAGATTTAGAACTGAGACATCATTTTGATGGAATTGTACTTTGATTAAGATGAATTGTCCTTTTTTCATCTCTTTTGATTAATTTTGGTTGAAAGTCTATTTTATTAGATATTAGAATAGCTACTCCAGCTTGCTTCTTGAGTCTGTTTCCTTGGAAAATGTTTATCCACCCCTTTATCCTGAGGCAATGTCTATCTTTGATGTTGAGGTGTGTTTCTTGTATGCAGCAGAATGATGGATCCTCTTTTTATATCTATTCTGATAGTCTGTGTCTTTTTATTTGGAAATTGAGTCCGTTGATGTTGATAGATATTAAAGACCAATGATTATTAAAATTCCTGTTATTTGATGATAGTGTGTGTGTGTATGTGTGTGTGTGTGTTCATGTCTCCCTTCTTTTGGTTTTATTATTGTGAAATTATTTATTTCCTGTGTTTTATTGGGTATAGTTTACCACCTTGTGTTGGAGTTTTCCTTCTAGTATCTTCTGAAGGACTGGATTTTTGGATAGATTTTATTTAAATTTGTTTTTGTTCATGGAATATTTTGTTTTCTCCATCTATGCTGATTGAAAGTTTGACTGGGTATAGTAGTCTGAGATGACATCTATGGTCTCTTAGAGACTGCAAGACATCTATCCAGGCCCTTCTGGCCTTTTAAGTCTCTGTTGAGAAGCTGGATATAATTCTAGTAGGTCTGCTTTTATGCTATTTGGGCTTTTTCTCTTTTGGCTTTTAATATTCTTTCTTTGTTTTTTGCATTTAGTGTTTTAACTATTATGTACCAGGAGGATTTTTCTTTTTTTTTTTTGGTCTAATGTATTTAGTGTCCTATAAGCTTCCTGTACATTGATAGGTATCTCTTTCTTTAGGTTAGGAAAATTTTATTCTGTCATTTAGTTGAAAATAATTTCTGGGCCTTTGAGCTGAGAATCTTCTCCTTCTTCTATTCCTATTATTTGTAAGTTTGGTCTTTTCATAGTGTCCCAAATTTTCTGGATGCTTTGTGTCAGTAACTTTTTAGATTTAACATTTTCTTTCATTGAGGCATCAGTTTCTTCTATTGTATCTTCTACTTGTATTCTGTTGGTGATGCCTGCATCTGTAGTTTCTTTTCTCTTAACAACTAGTTTTTTCCATCTCCATGATTCCCTCAGTTTGTGTTTTCTTTATTGCTTCTATTTCCATTTTCAGGTCTTGAACAGTTTCATTCATTTCTTTCACCCATTTGATTGTATTTTCCTGTATTTCTTTAAGGGATATATTCATTGTCCCTTTAAAGACCTCTATCATCCTGATAAGATTAGATTTAAAACCATTTTATTGTGCTTCAGCTGGGTTAGGATATCCAGGTCTTGATGCAATAGGATATCTGGGTTCCATGTTGCCATGGCAGTTGTTGATTATGTTCTTATGCTGACCTTTAGCCTTCTGTAGGTGCCTGGTGACAGCGGGCCTCAGGGAATACAGGCAGGGCTATGAGCTGGAAAACAGAGAGTAGGGGACCAGGTGCTGTTTAGTGCTTTGGGGTGTACCCCAGGGAGACTGAGCAGGCAAGTGCTTAGAAGCCTGCATTCTACTTGGCTGTCCCTGTTGCCAGAAGGCCTCCAGGAATGCAGGTAGAGTTGTGGGCTGGAAAATGGAGCATAGAGGACTGGACCAATTTATAATTTCTTAACTTTGTTTTATAAGGTGAGTTTGTTTCTGACACAATAGTAAAAAGAAAATTATTCAATATAGGTTTAGAGAAATAAAATGTTTGTGGTTGATCTTGTAGTTTGAAACTCTTCTGACTGTATTTGTTATAAGTATTTTCCTGATATTACTTATGCATTTTATGTATACATAATCATACAGGAAATTAGTTATCTGCAATAGAAGTACCTGTTGTGTCTTTGTCTTGCCCATCTTGGATCACACCTCCTCCTCTATGTTGAGTGAGAGTGGTAAGAAGGATATCTTTGTTTTCCTCTCAGTCTTCATAGAGAAGTACTTGTTCTCCCACCGTGGTGTTTAGCAGTTACTAACTGCATTTTCCAAGTATCCTTATCAGGTTGAAGAAGTTTTCTTACATTTCTATGATGTTTATTATTTACATCATACACAAACATTGGACTTTGTCAAGTGCATCTTCTGTATCTATTAACATGTTAGTGTACCTTTAACATTTTTTATTTATTATGATTTATTCACATCACATCACAATTGTTATCCCCTCACTCTTATCTTCCAGTACCGACCTTCCCTCCCTCTTCTGCCTTATTCACCTCCCTAGACCTCCGACAGTGGGTTCTTCCTCCCCTACCATCTGATCACAGCCTATCAGATCTCATTAAGATAGGCTGCAGCTCCTTCCTCTGTGCACCTGCAAGGCCATCTTGCCAAGGGGCAGTGATCATGAGCACCAGAGTGCATGTCAGTGGTTCTTTGGCATTTTCCACCACCACCACCCCATGGAGAACTAGCTGTGCATTGGCTACATCTGAACAGGAAGTATAGATTCTCTGTGTGCATTTTCCTTGGTTGGTGGATCAGTTCGTGTAGTCCCCCTGTCCCTGTGTCCAAATCCACTGGCGTTGATGATCTGCCTATGGGGCTCCTGGCCCTTCCAGATCCTTTCATTCCACCACTCTACCATACAACTCTTATCACTCTACTCAGAGTACAGTTGTGAGTCCCAGTATCTGTCATAATCCCCTGCTGGGTGCAATCTTTCAGAAGACATCGACATTGGGCTAATATCCACTTCTAAGTGAGTATATACCATGCGTGACTTTTTGGGTCACTAAGGATGATGTATCTAGGTCTATCCATTTGCCTGCAAATTTCAAAAGCTCCTTGTTTTTAATAGCTGACTAATATTCCATTGTATAAATATACCACAGTTTCTTTATCTATTCTTGGGTTAAGGGATATATGGCTTATTTCCAGATTCTGGATCTTATGACTAAAGCTGCTATGATCATACAATAAAAGGTCTTCCAGAGGAATATCCACTCCTGATCTCAAGCTATACTATAGAGCAACAGTAATAACAGAATGGTACTGGTATAGAAATAGGCTGGCTGATCAATGGAGTTAAATTGAAGACCCAGAAACAAACCCACACACCAATGAACACTTGATTTTTCACAAATAAGCCAAAACCATACAATGAAAAAAATAGCATCTTCAACAAATGATGCTGTTCTAACTAGATATAGAAAAATGCAAATCAATCCATATTTATCACTCTGCACAAAACAAGTCCAAGTGGATTAAAGACCCCAACATAAGACCAGATGTACTAAATCTATTAGAAGAAAAATTCATGTGCCTTTTAAAATCTACTTTGCTGATATGATAAAGACCAAGTCAACTCTTTCCAGATGCTAAACAGACCTCCACTCTTTGTATACATTTCTTTTGACGATGGTACATAATATTTTTAGATGTTGCCATATTCAACTTGTAACTATTTTGTTAGAGGTTTTCATATGCATGTTTGCATTATATAGATGCTTTATAGTTTTCTTATGATGTCTACACTTGATCTTGATACTGAGGCAGTAACTTTTTAGAGTAAGCCTGGAAGTGTTCACTGCTGCTATATTTTTAAGAAGCATCTGTGAAGTATTAATTTTACAAAGTTGTATACATATTTGATACAGTTTACCAACTAAGGCACTTGAGACTGAAATTTTATTTGTGGGTGGTTCTTTTTATTTTATGGTGTTAATTTGTCTTTTGTTGTGACTACTGACTCAATCTGCTTACATGTCTACTCAGATTATCTGTTTTTTTTTAATTAGTTTTAGAAATTTGTCTTCAGCTGTGTGTGGTATTTTATTATGATCTACTTTTGCTTCTACAGTTTTTTGATTTGAATATTTTTCTCTGGTGTGAGGTAGAATGAACACTTTTAAAATAACAAAGCAAACTCATGGTCTTTTTGCCTCAGACTTTCAAGTACTATGCTTAAAAGGTATGCCCTGCCCAACTCTATCATATAAGTCTTGCTTTTGTCATATGTGTATGTAATACACTTCTGAATACTATGAAATATATTTCTCATTATGAATGTGGCAAAAAAAGCTGAAACTGGACTGTGCCAAGCACTGGCCTGTTTTGTATGAACGGTCATAGCTTGGATTAAAAAATGGGCAAGCTTGGATGTAGGCAGAGTTGATGGCCAAATTCTGCCAAGACAGGGTAAGCAAGTCCTCAATAGTTCCTGCCTCACAAAGATGTCTATTAGATATATTGGGCCAGAAGGCTGAAGATGATGCTCCAACATGATAGAAAGTTTTGAGTGACTGTTCAGGTAGAAAACTGTCTCTGTCATCTTCTCATTTGGGAAGCTACTAACCTCCACTCTGTGTATACTTAGGTAATCAAGTTTATTCCTTCTCAAGTCTCTGATGGGGTTGAAGATCAGATAGTTTAGTTTTACAATTAAGCTTAATTGTTAGGGGTTAAGATGTTTTTAGGTCTAGATAGATGTTTTAAGTTGATAGAGATGAGATATGATATTGATTTACATTCAGAATTTTAGATTCACCAAGATAGGAAAGATGTATTCTTCAAGGCTGCCAAGTACAAATAGCCCAAATACTATGAATGTAACATTTATATAATTCCTGATTGTCCCATGACTCTTCTTGCTGTAGGTAGTTTATTGTATAATGTGTAATAATATAAATGTATATGTAAAATGTTTAAACATTTAAAAAATAAAATTAATTTTTTCCTTATACCTGGTTGATGATGACTACAATTTTTCAAGTCCACATTTAAGTGATGCTTTCTACAGGAGCCCTTTCTTAACCACACAGGAAACCAAGTTTCTGCTTCTGTGCATCCCCACCAATCTCTGGCTTCCTCTGCTGGCCTTTCTGCAGTTATTTTTCTTCTTCCCTATCCCTTTACTCTAAGAATGATAGAAGAACAGACCTGGAAACTTAGTCACTGCTCTATCTGTAGCAGCAAGCAGATGCTTGGCAAGTTGTCTATGTTGAGAGACTATTTGCCAATGCAGGGTTGTGCCCACCACAATGAAAAACAATGTTTTCTATATTAGCTACTTATCTCACCATGGGCCACATTCCTGACAAGAAAAAATTTAGGAGAATAAAAAGGTTCACTTTGTCTCATGGTTTGACAGGATGTTCCATCGCAGAAGGAAAGCATGGTGACAGAAATGGCTCTCAGCTAGGACTCCACTGCCCCCCAAATCTGAACAGAATGGGCAGCGAAGAATAGGAGAAGTATTACATGCTTTTAGTGAGGGTGGAAGTACGGAACAGGAAAGGTCAGTAAAGGCTTATTAAACACAAGGAGGTTGCCTAGGTCCCAGTGCTGGCAACTGGGCTGGTGGAGCTGAGTAAAGTGAGCTGAAGGGTGACAGGCAGCAGCAGAATTCATCATGATGTCTGCTTTCAAAAATACTCAGACACTATCATAGTGTTAATATGAAAAATAATTGAGCATTAAGAAGCTACAAAGGCTGTCTTTCATGCGAAGTGAAGCCAAGTTGTCTTAGACACAATGCTTTTCTCCAGACCACTGGCAAGTAAGGGAAGCAAGGAGACTAACCAGAGGGAGAGTGGCTGCGTCCCTCACACACACAGGGCTTGCTCCCTGCTCTTGTAGTGGTTACCAAATGTGAAAACACTGCCCCATCTAGTGGCTTTTCTTAACACACAGCTTCCACAGCTTCCTCTAGTTATCTTTGGCAATGATGGACAGACAGAGGCTTTGGTTTACTAAAGCTTCATGACAAATTTTTGTCCTTCAAGATTGTCAGAGACTGAATGGTGTTTATAAAGCATAGACGTGAATGAAGACTTCCAGTTAAAATGGTGGCTGAAAGTGACCTGAGAGACCTCTTTTACTACTTCACATGCCTGGAAAATCTTTGGTAGGTTTTATAAGAAAGTGCTGTTTGTAAATTCAAGAAGGAAACTCTCCAATAGCTAAAAAGAGAAAGAGAACACGAAGGAAGATTTATGGGCAACGGAACAAGTCAGAGTAGCTCAAGTCAATGAAAACAAATTTCATCAGCTCAGAATCAGAGTCAGTTTTAATTAATCGGCATGCCTCTTTTTCATGGTTTTCATTTTGCTGCACTTTGAATGGCAGATCATTTTTTTATTAGATATCAAACATTGTAAATTTGATCTTCTAGAAAGTTGTTACATGCTGGTCCCTCTCCCTCCAGCGCTGAAACCTAATCCTAAATGGGAGGTCTTTGGAAGTTGGAGGCCTCCTGTGAGGTACTATTGTCCACACACACCTTGTCTCTTTTTCCAGGCACATTAACAAGGCATGATTTCTGAGTACCAGGAAATAGCCTCTCATTACCGAAACTGACAAAGTCCTTGCCTTGGGCCTTCCAGCCTCTCGAACTATGGCAGATATGTCTCTATGATTACAAGACACATATCTTAGGGTAGCCTGAACAGATTACATAAATATTGGTGTAGTTGGTTATAAAAATTCTGAAACTGTCTTATTAACCAAGATCCACTGTGTGGGAGTAACTTGGTCCTTGTGATTCTCTCTCTCTCTCTCTCTCTCTCTCTCTCTCTCTCTCTCTCTCTCTCTCTCTCTCTCTC
>OU015748.1:85180238-85210774 GCA_907169655.1 Acomys percivali | reverse complement strand
CTCTCTCTCTCTCTCTCTCTCTCTCTCTCTCTCTCTCTCTCTCTCTCCACAATTAGCTAGGTAGTTCTTATAGGCTACAAAGTGAGTCCAGGACAGCCAAGGCTACACAGAGAAACCCTGTCTTGAACCCCCCCTAAAAGTGCTTAGCTTAGTATACTGGCTTCTTATCTCTACTACCTTCAAGCTAAGAATGGCATTTTCAGTTTCAAAGGAATAAAGGATATACAATAGCGACTTTCTCTGGCTTAAAAGGCTCAGAATATTTACTACTTAATCCATTATAAATGTTTTCTCAGATGGATGACTCACTATCACTAAATATAAGCATTCCAATTGATGCAGCCTTTAGTAGAAGGGCTATTTTTTTTTTTACTCAGTGTTTGATGGCCTTAGCAGCTTTCATTTATATGTGTTGCATCTGCCATCTTACATGAGCCACACCAAATCACATGGCTATATTTGATAATGAGGTATCAAAGTAAACATCTCACCCCAACACACACACACACACACACACACACACACACACACACACACACACGGGAACAGAATGGTCACTTTTAACTGTCAACTTAATATAATCTAGAATTAGCTGGGAAGAGTGTCTCTGTGAAGGATTGCCTAGTTCAAGCTAGCCTGTGAGCATGTCTTGATTAAGGTAGGACGTGGGAAGACCTATCCCACTTTGCATAGCATCACTTGCTAGGTTTGGTCCACAAACTATGAAAGAATAGAGAAAGTGAGCAAACACTAAGCATGCATGCATTTCTCTCTCTCTCTCTCTCTCTCTCTCTCTCTCTCTCTCTCTCTCTCTCTCTTTTTCTCTCTCTCTCTCTCTCTCTCTCTCTCTCTCTCTCTCTCTCTCTCTCTCTCTCCTGGCTCTGACATGACTGTTTTAAGTTCTTGCCCTCTTCTCTGCTGTTATGAATCATAACCTGGAACTGTGAGCTAAGATAAATCCTTTCTTTTCTAAGGTGCTTTTTTCCTACGATGTTTATCAGAGAAGTAGAAATGAAACTAGGACACATGTCAATCACAGGTCTATCATGGGATCTCTAATCATTTTTACTGGAAGAAAAAGGACATAATTGCAAATCAAATCCAAAACACACACCTAGATTAAACAAGGTAAAGTGAACCCTATTATGCAACATGACCCCTGAGCCTTTCACAGGTGATAGCCATCTCGTGTAAAAAGGTCAATATGCTTTCAAGAATTTTTGTTTCAATTTCATGATATTTCAATGAGAATTAAATAACTTTTAATATAAGATTATCTTAAAGTGTTAATAAAATTTTGAATTAATTTCCCAGTATTAATTTCATAGATTCCAATTATACTCTGATTTCTATGATTTCATTGAAAAGATGCAGAAGTCATAGAAGAAATAGCCCACCAACACTTTTCATCTTACAAGCAACTGGAATTTCAGTTATTGCATTGTATTAACAACGGCTCTTCATGCAGGCTTCTGTAACTCTGGTGCAATAGGAAATGTGAGTTTTCCAGAGGCTGGGTCCATCACAGTTCACTCTGGGAGGAAAAGATGAAGTAGGAATCAGAGCCTGAATAACTGTGACTCTGAGCCCTGATCTGCCCTGCCTTGACCTCCTGCTGTTGACAGCAACTGCAGAAGGCAGTAGAGTCAGCAGCAGCAGGCAGGCACTGTCAGCAACAGTTTCTGTCATTCATGAGTTCTGGCCTTTAAGGGATGAGAACCCTTCCCAGGGAAAAGAAGCCTGAGATCTGTCCGTTATAGAAGAGTCATGCATCTCTTCTCAATGAGAACCCAGGTTTGAACTCACACTTCCTGATTTAGTGGAGGTGGCATGGCCAAAGCACTCCTTGGTTAATACGAAGGATATTATGCAATACTAGATGCCGCATGTACATCAACATTTGATTATTCTCAAAGGAAGTAACTGCTTTATGATTGCTTTAAATCTACCATGTTAAATGGTGATCGTTCTTGAAATCAAAAGGGTTAATCATGTAGCCCACGTGGTTTGTTCAGAGCTCCCTGGTGGTGGACATTTGGGTTGCTCCCAGTTGCTGGCTAATGCACACATAATACTTTCTTCATTTCAGCGTTTCTTATAGAAGTTCATCACAGGCAACTGACCACAACATCTGAATTAAATTAACAATACTTATTTCTTGTTTATGTCTCCTAAGACCCACATTTCTTTTTTTCTTTTTCTTTCTATTTTTTTCAAGACAGAGTTTCTCTGTGTAGCCCTGGTTGTCCTCAACTCCCTTTGTAGACCAGGCTGGCCTCCAACTCACAGCGATGGCCGGCCTCTGCCTCCCTGAGTTCAGGGATTATAGGTGTGCACTACCTTGCCTTGCTCACATTTCTTATTGGAACCTTGCCATTTCTACTCACATGTTAGTGCTGAGAACATACTTCATGGTCAAACTCAAGGCTAAAGGGGGAAACAGCTATATTCACGATGAGGCTGTGACAAGAGTGTAGACAACGGGTCTTGGAACTACTGAGTTATACAACTAATGTAATTTTTGTATGAAACTTCATCAGTGTATCCTTGAAATACCCTCATAAAAAAAAAAACTAACATAACCAATGTCACCTGGATGAGAGCACAGTGTATGTGCAGGCTTCCTGTATGTGACTAATTTCTCTTTCATAGTCACTGAAATGTTTTAGTATAGTAGTAGTGTATGACATTGTTTCCCTTAATATGTTTTGAAAATCATACTTTAGATTTTATTCATACTATGGTGAGTATAGTTATAATTTTTATAGTGTTTAAAAGCCATTTAAATTTCTTTTATATGTCCACTTTGTATTTCTACTCCTATTTTTAATAAGAACTTTAACTGTTACTTCTGTATCTTAGAAGCTTCTTGCACAAAAAAGGAATTATTACTTAGCTTATAATATGCATTAAAAATTTCATAAACATATACAATATGGCTCTATCTTCTCTTATTCTATCCTCTAAGTTCCCCTACATCCATCTAATACCTCCCTTACCAACTTCATGTCTTCTGCTTCTTCCCCATTCTCCTCCTTTTCTTCTTGATCAGTGTTGCCATAAGTGCATGGATGTGAGGCTGTCCAGTGAAGCTTGGGAAACGAACCAGTGGCCACACTTTCATAAACTAGTGTTCCCCTACACAGGCTCCCATTAACTGCCAATAACTCCCGGAAAGGGGTGAGGCCTAGAGTACATCTCCCTTATTTCTAGGAATTTGGGCTGGTTTGATCCTGTGTAGGTAAACATAGCTGGTGTGAGTTAATGATTGCAAAATCTGTGCTGTGTCCAGAAAACAGGATTTCGCAGCACTTCTCCTCCCTAATATCTCTTAAATTCTTTCTTGCCCATCTTCTATAGTGTTCCCTGAGCCTTGGGGGAAGGAGAGCTGAGAAAAATATGTCCTATTTGGGCCTGAGGATTCAATCTCTTGTTCTCAGCATGGTGACCAGCTATATGTCTCTGCATTGACTACTTTTCACTGCAAAAAGAATCTTCTCTGGCCATGGTTGAAAACAGGTCAAATCTATGGCTATAAATTAAAAGATACACTTCAGAATTTTCCTTATTGTATTTTTTTATTTTTATTTTTATTTTTTAAATTTTATTAATTTATTCTTGTTACATCTCAATGGTTATCCCATCCCTTGTATCCTCCCATTCTTCCCTCCCTCCCATTTTCCCTTTATTCCCCTCCCCTATGACTGTTCCTGAGAGGGATTACCTCCCCCTGTATATGCTCATAGGGTATCAAGTCTCTTCTCGGTGACCTGCTGTCATTCCTCTGAGTGACTTTCTCACGTACTCTGGTGCCTCACATTTGACTATGTCCCCTTATTGTATTTTTAAAAATGTTTTTAATTTTTATTTTAACTTTTACTTTTATGTGTGAGTATTTTGACTGCATACTACACATCTCTGTCTACTGCTTGTGTGTCTGGTGCTGTGGAGGCCAGAAGATGATGCCAGTTCTCCTGGGACTGGAGTTACATTGGTTATGAGGAACCAGCTGGGGGCTGGGAACTGAACCTAGATCCTCTGGAAGAACAGCCTGTGTTTTTAACGATGGAGGTAGCTTTTCAGCTTCTTTTTGTGTTTTGGCATAGCAATGTCTTAGATTTAACCAAATGCATCACTTATATTCTTACTGGATCAAATTTGAGAGCTTAGTAAGGAATGTTTTGCCCATAGACAGGGGTCAAAAGTCACTAGTTTTCTTGTCTTGCTTACATATTTTCACTTTTACATTTAAAACTTTCATACCTGTTCAATTGTTTTCTTTTATAAATGATGAATCTAATTTGATTTATTTTTGTTCACTTCACACCCTGGTAACATCCCCCCTCTGTCCCCTCCTTCCGGTCCCACACTCACACCCCCCACTTCTTCTACCATCCCTTTATCCTTAGAGAATAGGAGGATTCATGGGTACCAAGCCACTCCAGTCCATCAAGTCATAGCAGGGATAGGTGCATCCTCTCCCGCTGAGGCCAGACAAGGCAGTCCAACTATGTGAAAGAGATCCAAAGGCAGGCAAAAGAGTCAGAGATAGCCTGGGATCTAATTGTTAGGAGACCCATATTAAGAACAAGCTTCTCATCTGCTACATATGTATAGGGAGCCTAGGTCTAGCCCATGCATGCTCTTTAGTTGGCTGTTCAGTTTCTGTGAGCCCCATGGACCCAAGTTAGTTGACTCTCTGGGTCTTGTGGAATCCTTGAATCCTCTGTATCCCTCTATCCTTCCTCCCACTCTTCCACAACACTCCCTGAGCTCTGTCTATTGTTTGGCTGTGGGTCTCCACATCTGTCTCCATCAGCTGCTGGATGAAGCCTCCCAGAAGACAGTTATGCAAGGCTCTGGTCTGCAAGCATAGCAGAGTATGATTAATAGTGTTAGGGATTGCTCTATCCCATGGGGTGGGTCTCAAGTAGGGCCAGTCATTGGTTGGTCATTGCCTTGATCTCTGCTCTATCTATATTCCTGCACAATGTGTAGGCAGGGAATATATTGGGTTGAGGTTTTATGGGTGGGTTGGTATCCTACTCTCTCAACTGGAATTCCTGCCTGGCGAGAGGAGCTGGTCTCTTTAAGGTTCATATCCCCTGCAGGTAGAAGTCTCATCTAGGGTCACCACCATAGACTCCCAGAGATGTCCTTATTGATTTCCATTCTCTCTCCTAGCCTCCTCCCATCTCCACTCCTGATCCCCCTACCTCTGCTCCCTTCCTTATCCCTTACCCACCCAGTTCCCTCCCTCCATCTATTTCAAATGTCTGTTTTATTTCTCCTTCTGAATTAGATTCAAGCATCCACCCTTGGGCCTTCTTTGTTACTTAGCATATTTGAGTGTGTGGATTGTAGCCTGGTTATCCTGTACTTTATGGCTAATATTCACTTATAAGTGAGTACATACCATTTGTGTCTTTCTGAGTCTGGGTTACCTCACTCCAGATGATCTTTTCTAGTTCCATTCATTTGCCTGAAAAATTCATGATGTATTTGTTCTTAATAGCTTGTATTCCACTGTGTGAATGTACAGCAATTTCTTTATGTATTCTTCTGTTGAGGAATATCTAGGTCATTTCCAGTTTCTGGCTATTACAAAAAGAGTTGTTATGAACGTAGTTGAGCAAATGTCGTTGTGTACGGTAGAGCATCCTTTGGGTACCTGGTAGGAAGTGGTATACCTGTGTCCTAAGGTAGATCTATTCCCAGTTTTCTGAGAAAACACCAGATTGATTTCAAGGTGGTTGTTGTACAAGTTTGCACTACCACCATCAATGAAGGAGTGTTCACCTTGCTCCACATTTTGGTAAGCATGTGCTGTCACTTGAGTTTTTGGTCTTAGCTATTCTGACAGGAATGAGTTGGAATCTCAGAGTCATTTTGATTTACATTTCCCTGATGACTAAGGACACTGAACATTTAAACTGAACATGTTAAAGTGCTTCTTGGCAATCAGAGATTCCTCTGTTGAGAATTCTTGGTTTAGCTCTGTACCCTATTTCTTAATTGGATTATTTGGCTTGTTGGTGTTTAATTTCCTGAGTTATTTATATACTTTGGATATTAACCCTCTGTTGAATATAGGGTTGGTGAAGATCTTTTCCCAATCTGTAGGTAGGCTGGTTTTTTTTTTCTTTTGACAGTGTCCTTTGCATTACAGAAGCTTTTCAGTTTCATGAGTTCCCATTTATTAATTGTTGATCTAAGAGCCTGATGTGTTGGTATTCCGTTCAGGAAGTTGTCTTCTGTCGCAATGCATTCAAGGCTATTCACCACTTTCTCTTCTATTAGATTTATTGTATTTAGTTGTATGGTGAGATCTTTGGTCCACTTGATTTGAGTTTTGTCCAAGGTAATAGATATGGATCTATTTGCATTCTTCTACATACAGACATCCAGTTAAACTAGCACCGTTTCTTGAAGATGCTTTCTCTTTTCCATTGTATGGTTTTGGCTTCTTTGTCAAACGTCAAGTGTCTGTAAATGTATGGTTTTATTTCTGTGTTTTTGATTTGATTCCATTGATCTACCTGTCTGTTTTTATGTTAATATTATGCAGTTTTTTATCACTATTGCTCTGTGGTACTGCATGAAATCCTGGATGGTGATACGATGAATCTCATTTTAACTTTTTAAAAATATGTCTATACTTTCCATAATTCACGATGCTGCATTTTAAAAAATACTATAAAGTCATGTGGAATTGGATCTACTTGTAGATTTTCCCCTTCTGTTCTACGGGCATGGTTGTTTCTTTCAGTGGCAGAAGACAATTTTAATGATAAAGGTTTTAAATGGAATGTAAGTATCTCAAAGTAGCCCACCCAAATTCTATAGGCTCATTTATTGTGGTTCAGAGTATACCATGTGCTGTATGTATTATACTTTTACATTATTATATTGTGTACTCATAGTTTCCCAAGGCTACAGTCCAATTATTCCTCAGGCTTCATTGTTATTTGGAGCCTTTGACGTGTAAGAATGTGCTTTAATGCCAAATAGGTTTTTTGTTTTGGTTTTTATTTTTTTATTTTTGTTTTTGTTTTTGTTTTTTTGACAAAATGTATCTTGTGACCCTTGGATTGAGGGCCCTGAATTCTTGAAGGCTGTTTTCCAAGCCTTTCCCTGGTGTCTGGAGCCCATCTGAGGTCTGCAGAAACCTGAGAATGCATCCTTGCTACACAGCAAGTCAACCCACCCAAGGAGCACATATAAGATCATCCTGCCATAAACAGCCTAATGTAATCATGGAGTGACCTTATGCCTCATCCTTTGGTTTATGAATAGATCACTGTATTGTCCTTTTATCTCTTTGAGAAATGCATCCACATTTGTAAACAGCAATATAATTTACTTAAGAGTCTGACTTCTCCTGATAATGAAGGAGGACACAATGCATTTATGTTTTTAATGGGCCTCTCACATCTTGGCAAAGACCCTTCGGATCAAATGACAGTGACGGCACCCAAGTGTGGAAACACATTGTAGATTGTCATTGCTCTTCTCATCACCCAGCATATCAAGGAGGTACCAATGATCTGGCAGAGCTCAATCCTCTGTACAGCTTCTTAGAGGGTGAGCCTTCCCATTTCACTCTCAGTTAAGCCAGGGTGTCCAGAAATTGGGATTCTGGCTGGCTTAAACACTTTAGCCATCTAGTCAAGCATGGTGGCTTACACCTTTAATCACAGCACTCTGAGGCAGAGGCAGGTGGATCACTGTGAGTTTGAGGCCAGCCTGGTCTGCAAAGTAGGTTCAGGACAGCCAAGGCTGCAAAGAGAAACCCAGTCTCAAAAAACCAACTAAACCAAACCAAACTAAACCAAACCAAACCAAACCAAACCAAACCAAACCAAACCAAACCAAACCAAACCAAACCAAACACTTCAGTCATCTTTCCATTTTCAAACAGCAGGCAGATCTTTCAAATCTGTATGGAGCTGCTTTCTCTAAACCGATACAGGGCTTATCACTTGCTACCACCTACTTTGTCACAAACTGCAAAATTATTCTGTGACTAGTGTCTTACTTTGTTCCAAAACTCATTGCTGGGAGTATAACGTCTGTGGACTGAACAAATTTCAAAACAGACTCCTAATTAAGGACCCCAGATACAAGTGGATACAATAATAGCATTCCTTTTGGAGTGGTGTTGGCCAGTTTTAACTCTCTGACTTATGTATAATGGAACATCCACTTTCACATGCTAGATGCTTTGCTGCATGCTTTGCATATATCAGCTTATCAGCATAGTAATTTTTAAAAATATTTTATTAATTTATTCATATTACATCTCAATTGTTAGCCCATCCCTTGTATCCTCCCATTCCTCCCTCCTTCCTGCTTTCCCCCTACTCCCCTCACCTATGTCTGTGACTGAGGGGGACCTCTTCCCCTGTATATGCTCATAGGATATCAAGTCTCTTCTTGGTAGGCTGCTATCCTTCCTCTGAGTGCCACCAGGCCTCCCCATCAAGGGGGCTTGGTCAAATATGGAGCACCAGGGTTCCTGTGAAAGTCAGTCCCCACTCTCTACTCAATGGTGGAGAATGTCCTGTCCATCGGCTAGATCTGTATAGCGGTTCGAAGTTTATTGGCTGTATTGTCCTTGGCTGGTGTCATAGTTTGAGCAAGACCCCTGGGCCCAGATCTGCCCATCATAATGTTCTTCTTGTATGTTTCTAAGACCCTCTGGATCCTTCTATTTCCCTATTCTCCCACAGCATAGTAATTTTATGAAGAAGCTTTTGCTGTTATGCTCTCTTTGACCCCTATCAGTCTTTTCTCTGCTTCCTGCGGTGAGGTGAGGACCACTCTCCCGCCCTTCATTTCTATCATGTTGCTTGTTTGCCATAGCACTAAAACCAATGCAGCCGGCTGACCATGGAATAAAACCTGAGAAACTATGAGCCCAAGTAAAATTGCATGTGTCTAGTATATCACAGTGCTGAAAACTACACATTCTTTGCTAAGAGCCACTATGGGAAAGCACAGTGCATGGTGCCCAGCATGGCAAAACCGTCCAACAAATACCTGTGATTCTCCATGAATTGTAGTTCAAAAGCTGCCAAAATAGCAATGTCAATGGCATGACTGTGATGTATCTAAAGAGATTAAAGTGTGTATGCTAACTTTCAGAATTCTCTCAGCGCAATCCCCAGGTAAGCACAAAAAGATGAATTATAGTTTTTCCCCTAAATATCAGACAATGACTTGTGGTAGACAAGAGAAAATATTAAAGAGATAAGAGTTAATAACATCTTTTCTGATGGATATAAACTTTGTTGGATGGAGTCAAGAAACAGCATCTCTTGCTCTTTGTGGCTCCTATATTCAAAGCAATGCATACAGGCAATAACTATCTAATAAATATGCGTGTTATTAGTAAATGTGGTTCTGTACAGTGAGGAAGGTAGTTTCCACATAAGACTAATCTAGCCATTGAACTTGCTTTACTAAATCCAAGTAGATCTATTCCATGCTAATCATCTTAGTCAGTAGCTTTCACAGGCAGGATGTTTACAATCAAGAATTCCATGACTTACAAATTTTCTAAACAAACCCACTTTTATATAAATTAATACATATTAATGATTAAAATACACAATTACCTAAAGAAATTCCCCAAACTTGCTGTCATTAGCATGGCAGCTTTGACATAGGAGTGTGACTGTTTTTGTGTGATCCAGGGTATGGATATATAGCATGTATATGTGCATAAACCCTAGTAAGTCAATGGAGGATGGTGGTGACAATAATTGAAAAGGAGCACAGGTAATTAGCAACACATCTATACTTTAATTAGATCTGTAAGTATATAGAATGTAATTTGCTGTCAATACAGAAACAGGCCAGATGTGTGCAGAAGTAGTAGATAGTTTCAATAAAACAACTGTCACCTTGTATTCATCTTCTCATTAAGTGACTTAATGGAGCACACATTAAAGTGGAGCCCACCACTTTCAGACCCTTCCATTGTCCAAGCCATTGTGGTGATGAACAGGATAGTGATACCAAGGCTAGAAACACTATTTGATGAAGAATGGTCCATTTTGAGTCATTTCAAAGCCACTTGATTTTACTTTTTGATTGTTTTGAGGGAAGAGAATGGAGTTCAATCATTCACTCAAACCCCCAGCTAATAAGAAAAAAACAAAAAACAAAAAAAACAAAAAAACTGAAACAACAAAAACCCCAAACCCACCGTATTCAACATTCCCAGGGAAATATGTTTATTGGGCCACCTTATCCTTTGTCTTAACTAACTAGCTAACTGGCTGCACTAAGCAAGGTCCTTTCAGAAAATGACATTCACTTTAGAGTAAGTGAAATAGTCCTACTTTAAAGAATTATGAATCTTGTCTACATTACTGGTCTCAGCTTTAATGACCAGTAGAGGGAGCCAGAGACCTTTGAAAGCATTTCTTTTGGCACCACTAGTCTTGGCATTCAAATTACTCAGCCTGAATTAAATTATGCAGATGGTGGGGGAGGTGTCTTAGAGTTATCTTACTTCCCTCTTCCAGTTTCTTATGAAAGAAATAAAAACCCTCTTTTCATTACATTGTAAGAGATATGCTGTTATGACGTTACTTGAGAATCAAAACAGACTCCCTAAATCCAAATGCAATTAAAACTGTATTTTCAGATTTATCGCCTTCCTCCTGGGTGTACAGCACCCCCTGGGAACTCCTGCTGGGAACATTGCTTTGAAAACACTAATATGTGTAGCAAGCCATGAGTATGGCGCTGGGGGTTGGGAGGTGGCCTGTCAATTAGTCCAAAGGGACCTGAAAGATGGGAACAGATGCTGGAGCATCCTCTAAGGGGCACACCGGAGACTAAGAAGAATTCTACCCTCTGCTGAGTGCTAAGGAATGACTCCTCCAGATGCACATTCCCAATTCATTGAGAGTTTTTATTTGGAGGAGGGGGTGTTGGAGGGAGGGACATTTAATACAGATGTACCCTCATTATGCTCTGGAAATACCCTCTGCTCCTTTACTCATGCCATTCTTCTAGTTATAATGCCACAACGAGTTCAGTGCCTGTTCTGCTGAGCAATCATTCTTGGCGCTCTGTTGACTATTTGGTGATTCCCCTGAGTATTTCTGACGATCGCTTGATTGTTTAAGGGATGGACAGTGCTAGCCCTCCCACTATTGGTTAGGTTGAATTATGCTTATTTTTCTTGCATAAAATGGAAGGAAGGGGGCACCAGATTCACTGTATTCTATTTGCTTTACTCATCAGGTAGAGATAACGTGACATTTGCTTTGCCATCATTTCATTTTGAAAGCTCAGTTTTTAAGGGAACAAGAAAGAAAATTGTGTGCTCCAGTTAGGAGACCATACAGATGGAGGATCACTGGAGACTGGAAGGAGGAATCAGATGTGGACAAGAGTGAGGGTCCAATGTATGTTCTAGACTGGAGGGACCAGCAGCTGGGAAGGTGCCAAAGGTCCAAGTGGAGGATTACATTTCTGAGCACATTAACCTCCTTCCCAGAAAAGCAATGGAGTGAAAAATGACCATTGTCCAATGACGTTGCTGTGTCTTACAAGAATTAAGTCCATTGTCCAAAAATAACAAGTGTGATCAGTAGCAGAACTGGGTTTGATCCAAGTTCATTGCAGATGAAGAGTTGATGGGCCAAGTGTATAAATGGTCTCCTATTGCACTGCATCTTGGGCTTATTTGGGATGTGAGATTATCTTCATTTGAGTAACCAAGATCAATTCATACTTCTACCTAAATTTTGAATCTGTAAAATCTGATATGCAGGATGAGACAGACAAAAGAGCTCTACCTCTTTCAGAAAGCTTCACAGAGGCAAAATTTGGTCTAATTATTCACAGTACCAGCCTAATTCCAGCTTATTTGATATGTTCAACAAGAGATATACCAGGTCTTCTTTTATGTGTAAATGACTATCAGATGCTCTTTGCCAGGCCTAATTTGTGTGCTTTTGCTTCTGGCCTCAATTTTGTAAAACACTTAACTAGGTCGAAGTCCAAATTGGAAGTTGCTGTTTCTGGTTGAATTACTTAACTTTGGAATGAACAGTCTACAAGGAGCCAGAAAAAGGACCACACCTAAGTAACTGTGAAATTGATAGCATCCCAGTGTCCTCCCTCTAATGACAGAATGAAGAGGTTGAAGATGCAAATATATTCAAGAAACAGACGTTGTCTTCAAGGAGAAGATACATGGAAAATTCTCAAGAGACATGTCAATGGGCCAAAAATTACTTGCTTAAAAACGAGTAGCATATTCCATTCATCCATAACTTGTTAATGTCACATATAATTTGAGCAAACCAACTGGCCACAAGGAAAGATAAAGGAGGGGTGATCTTTTTTGGAAATTTAGAGATGACAACAGGCATGGTTTCCCAGGCACTGTTGTAGTAAAGTTGCTAAGGAGAAAGCCTGCACAAGGTAAGGAATCCATTTCAGAAGGAAGAAGTGATGGGGATACAGTGTACACAATGCTGTCAAGTAGCTTCTTAGGCAGAGTGCAGGTTTCTAAGATGCAGAAGATGTTGGGAGTATCATAGGTGTATGTCAGATATTGAAGGATTTAGATGTTTATTCTGTAGAACCACTCTTCTCATACTCTATGGTGAAGAGTCATTTGCTTTTGACTGAGCATCACAGCCTGTGAAAGGGATGGAGTTGGTGGGTACCACATGGAATTAATTCACTAGTGGAGTTCAGAAGCACCTTGTGCAGCTCCTGCATGGTGACTTGAGTCATCTTCCTTCATTCTTGGGATATCATGGCCCCATCAAGAGTCCAGATGCTTCCAGACTTCTATACTCACCTTGTCATGGAGGGATTAAAGGACATAGGCTGGTACCTGCCCACAGAGAGCACATGGAGCTGTGGCTGTGATGGGACATCATCAGTGAGGTTCTGAGCTGGGGTATTGGTGAGAATTGTTCTAATTAGGCCACACTAATGGCAAGATGAGAAGAGCTTTCCAGAGGCAAAGTACGATTCAGGATGCTAGAGCACTGCGTTTGAGGGAGCTGGTTAGGCCCCTCAGTGGGGGTTGTGAGAATCCAAGGCTCCAGTAGTTACTAAGTTTGAGAGGTATTTTTAAGATCCCAGAACCTGGTAATTCTTGAATTTTTAATGCAAGAGAGGCCAGTTTCCAGATTCTGGAAGAACAGTGAGCAGTGACTTTTGGGGCCTTGTCTCTTTTACAGAGTAGTGGCAATAACACAGGTTCGCAGTGAACATTCCTTTCCTCTAAAGTCATAAGCAAAACTGCAGAGCTGTCATTGCAACCTTATCCCAACTTCCTGTTTGAGAGCTTCCTATCTCCCCATGACTCAAAACAAGTCCCATCTGGTATTGTAAAAATGACACTGGCTCCTAGGTGCCAAGAGCATGGACTATGTGCCATATCACAATGTGCCAGTGATGTTACTCAAGGGGTCTTATGTTGGGATAACAAACCTGGACAAGCTGGTAACCTAGGCAACCACCCCTGTGTTCTTGTTTACTCACCCAGCACTGAGAAGAAAAGGATTGTTAAAGCCTTTTCTGGTTCACTGAGACTTACCACACCTTTAACCCCCTTTGATCCTTCATATCACATAGCCCATATTCTCCAAACACTAGCCATCTTCCAAACACATCTGTCTCTTTTCTGTGACAAATTGCTGGTCCCGCTTATACTTAGCCACAATGCCTACCACTCTCATCAATCCCACGTGACTTATTTTAGGCTGTCATGCCCAAAAAAGGTTCTTGAATTAATGTAAAGTTGGAGACAGCCCCTTTGACCTTGGCAATACTATAGCCAGTGCTGTGTCAGTTACAACACAGAGCTAAAATGAATGGCAGTGGATCAAGGGTGTGAACAGGAGCTAAATCTGCAATTAGACACTTAATTGCTTGTTCATTCCATGACTCCTTCTCTTTCTTCCTTTATTTTGTGTGGGAGGTATGTATGTGCACGAACATACATAGATATATAGGTGTGCTCACACATGGATGCTCTTGTAGGGGACAGAGGCTGACACTCCATGTCTTCCTCTGTAGCTCTCTGTATTATTTTTCAGAGAGAATCTCTCATTGACTCTGGAGCTTTCCGGTTGGGCTAGGCTGGCCAGACAGTAAGTTCCAGGCATCTGTAGCCCCCCTTTTCACACTCTATTAAGGACACAGGTGTCTAGCTTTGCACCTAGATTATTTCATTTAACATGTATACTGGGAATCTGAACTTGGGTCTTCAAACTTATATCATAAACATTTTATGTAATGAACCATCTTCTAGGCCTCCTTTCATTTTAATTTAATATATGTCTATTAACTTGCTTCCATATATCAGAACTTATTTCTCAATATTCCTTAACAAATGAGCCACACAAGATTGTGTTCATGACTGGTTCATATAGATTACTGTTGTTAGAAGGACTCTTGTATGCTTCCTAGACCAGCTTTTTCCTATCTTATGATCATAACACCTATAGCCATCCATGTCCAATACTCAGTCAGTTTTTATTTACATGTCTCTAGTAATGGACACTTCATTTCCTATGACACTAAGTGTCCCTCATTGCAACATACTCAGATGCACCTGCAAATTTTAGAATTAGATAGATAGTATCCCACAGATTCCCTTGCTGTTGCTACTTTGAATCAGTTATTTAATAAATTGATACTTTTCCCTCTCATGTATCTTATAGAGATGATTGTATCCAACTAACACAACTAGAATGAATATTCAGGTGTTGTGGTATCAATAGCATTTGAAATAGAGCCATTAAACACTTTCAATAAATTTGTTTAACTGTATTTCTTTCTAATTAGCAAATAACCATTCATTTCATAAATTCTTCATTAACCAAGAACTCTTCTTGGTTTTCCCCATCCTAGGTACTAAGGACTGTTGATGCTTCCTGCTAAGTGGCTGCTTTGATGACACCTGAGCATGGATACACCCTCAAGTGCGAGTTGCCTGGTGTAAATATCAATAAAGTAACTGCTTTTGTCATCATCTGCGTCTAGTATTACCTCATGCTTTGGACACACCAGCCCTAAGTCAGCCCAGAGTGTAGGACTTCTGGTGGCAAGACAGAAGAATGCCAGACACACTTGGATTTATCCAGAGGGATGAAAGCAGCTGTAAGTATAAATTTGCAATACTGAGGATGGAGACCAGACACCCCCTGCTATAGGTTGTATACCTTGGAATTTCACTTCACTTGAATTGCCAATGGCATTATTTCTTTAATTGTAAGTATATAAAAGTGATAACATCTTTTTGTGACTTGAAATTATACTATATAGTTCTATTTTATTCCTTAAAAAATTCTACATTTTTAAATGCAGAAATCTTGTCATACATATATGCACTTGGGCGATACTCTCCTCTCCTTGCTCCCTCTCTTCCTCTAACATACACACACACAAACACACACCTTCCTTCCCAAGTTGCATGTCTTTTTTTTGTTATCCCTTGATTTCCCTGTTTTTGGCACAACATCAAATGAGAATCAGGCAATGAATTTCTTCCTTGTGTTTCTCCTGATCTCAGAGAGCATTTGGTTTTTCACCATTGAGTATGTGGTTAGCGATGGCTGGTTTCAGATGCTCTTTCCTACAGCAGGGTGATTTTTCTCTGCATACTTGATTTTCTATCTGTAACTTGCTTGAATAAGATGTTAAAGTCCCAAACTACAGTTGGGGCTTTATCTATTTCTAACTTTGAAGCTCTCAGTTTTTGCTTAAGATGTTTGATGTTCTATTTTTACTTATTTATTTATTTTTTGAGATTACATCATTTCCCTTTTCTCCTTTTCCCTCTGAGCCCTCCCATATACCCCTCTTTTGCTATATTTCAAATCCATGGTTTCTTTTTTATTGTTATTATATTTCATGCACGTATATGTATAAACATATGTATTTCTAAATATATAAATAGAGCCTACTCAGCTTGTATAATATTACATGTAAAGGGCTCCTTAATAGGCCTGAGCAGGGAAAACATGACTCCAACAGGTTTTGCCTTTCAGCATCCCTCTTCTGGGTTAAACCATGTCATTACATTCCTAAAGCTAGCCCCTAGGTTGTATTCCCTTATTTGCCCACTGACTCATTCTTGAGGCTAAACACCGAGGTCCAGCAATCAAAATTCATTATTTTTCTACGTTGGCTAATGTGTCCAACCAGATTTTACCAACTCACCCTAGCACAGAGTTCCCTAGACTCACTTTTTTCCTTAAAAACCAATCACCTGCTGCTCACTATCTGTCTTTGTTCAACCCAGAGGCATCACCTCCCCTTGCTTTCCCATTCAGAGTAATATAATTTGGTATCTGAGTGTGGCCTGTGTTGACTCTGAAGGTTGCCCAAACTTCTGCAATTTTTATGTATGCTTTTAGGGTCAACCATTTGGTATTGGATAACCAATCACTGTGTCTTCTTTAGAGAAGAGCACTGCTTCTGCTGGCATTTCTTAGTTGTCTGTAGTTCTTGGTGTAGGGTTGATGCTTCTGGTCTTCCCTGTCTATGTTAGCATGTCTGTTGCTGTTGTGCTTGTTCAATTCATATTCAGCAAGTCATGTTGATGAGAATTTGTGCGTGTCACTTCTTATATTACTTAAGGAGACACAATCTCACAGTAGCCCCCTGATCCTCTGGCTCATACAATCTTTTCACCCCTTCTTCTTCAATGGTCCTTGAATCTTAGGTGTGAGAGTTACTTTGTAGATGTAGCCACTGGGACCAGGCTTCATAATGCTGCATTTTGATTGGTTGTGGTTTCTGTAGTGGTCTCTGTCTGTTGCAAAGAGAAGATTCCTTGATGAGGGATGCGGAATACATTTATTGGGCTAAATCTGTGGCTCTCAACCTGTAGGTTATGAGCCCTTGTGAGGTCAAAGGATTCTTTTTCACAGGGTTGCCTAAGACCACTAGAAAACATAAGACATTTACATTATGATTCCTAAAGGTAGTAAGATTATAGTTATGATGTAGCAACAAAAATAATTTTACGGTTGAAATCATCACTACATGAGGAATTGTATTAAAGTGTGGAAGCATGGGAAAGGTTGAGAACCATTAGAGTAGATCTTGAAGTACAATTGGTTCTGCTATTTTGGAGTGTGTGTGAGTGTGTGTTTGTGTGTATGTGTATTATATATACATAATGTATTATATGCTTGCTATATAATTCTGTAGAACTCAGCCTTTGTCCTTATGTATAATCTGTTATTTTTTTTTTATTCCATTAGTCACTGATTTTTATTTCACTCTGATGAATACATGTTTTTATTTAAAAGATCTTACTGTCAGTATATGGGTTGTTATTAACCAATTGGACTTTCTAAAGTATAATAGGTTCTAGGTGTTATGCATTCAGTGAAACACAGCGTCAGCAGTAGTAGGCATGGTTGATAGAGTTATATCTCTGGGGAGTCCTAAACAGTTGTAATACAGGATGTAGCCAAGGTTACTACCAACAGTTTCTCACATGCTATAAGCCATTTCAGAAGTCACTGACTCCGTTGCTTAGTCTGGCTTCAGGAACACATTCTAGGATGGTTTTGACTTCTCTGACTGGGGCCAGGGAAGTGGGACCACTGTAATAAGTATAGATCAAAGTCCTAGTGCTTTGCCGTAAATGATTGTGCTATACAATCAATCACCTCATGAAGAGTGAGATAGTGTGGGTGGAATGAATTTCTGGAAAAAAAAAAACATGTTAGATATAAAGTCATGAAAATCCTCAGTATTCTGCAGGTGATGGTCCTACCCACACAAATATAGGTCCCTTGCTGTATTCTTAGAGTAGAAAACCATGCAATCAAGCAATCACAACAGAAACAACAAAACAAAGCACAAGTATGGTCTAAGGTTTGGCTTTGCTGCTTTGCAGAAAACAATTACAAAGAGATATGAACGAATGCCTTGCATACCACCTCCTGGAAAATCTGAATTCTTTTCTTCCTCATTGAGTAAGCCATGGATGAAAGCAGGAGCCTCTGCTCCACGAGATAAAAGAAACCAAAGGAAGATACAATAGAAATGATTGGGTGGGTTGAGATACCAAAGACCCAGGGCAGGGTATTCCACAGACCGAGAATGAAGTAGAATTAAGAAGCACAAAGCATGCAGTAAGAATGAGTTAAACAGCAATGGAAGGGAACTGAGAGGAAGATGTGAGCGTGGGTTAAATTCAGCAGAGAAGCGGGGCTCCTATGTGTTTAAGGAGCAGCAAAGGGCTTCACAGATTCAAATGCAAAGCAAATAAATGAAACGTGGTGAATGTTTTGCCTTTAGCCTGACTTTCCTTATTGCTACTTGGCCTTTGTTCTCCTGCTTGCTCAACCTCATCCCTCTCCATCCTTTCTTCAAACTCACTATTTTCAGTGGGTCCTAGTGTCTATTATAACACACACTCTAGTGTATTGTGGTTGTCTATTTCTGTGGCTCAGGAAACAAGTCAAGAGTGAGACCCCACATCCCATCACACAAACAGGCAGGGTGAGAGCTGCTGGCCTCCTAGATATGCCATTACCCACGCCTCTACTACTAAACCCCTAATTGACATGCTCAACAGCTGTGCAGCATTGCTGCCCACATCCGTGAAGACTTTAATGACTGTTTTCAGGGTTCCCTGGCCTGTTAATTGTCCTTCTCTGGTTACTTATCTCTCCCTAGTATAGCTGACATTGTTTATGAGTCCTGGTATTTTGGTTCACAGAGAGCCCTAGTCCCAGACTCCTAGACTGATTTGCTGGAAGTTGCAAAGGATCTGGCATCTCATTCTACAAAGGAAATCATATTCTCCCAGGAGCAACTCCCTGGCCACCCGCTGTTCCTAAACACCCTTTCATTCCTGCACATGGGTCAAGGTCCTTCCTTGTCTTTTTGAGCTGTTAGTAACAGTAGCAGCTGCCTCCAGCCATATAATTTCTCCTTGTTCTAATGTGGTTTTTTTTTTTTCTTCACATTTTTTCCCTTTCTTTTTTTAAAACAAAAACACCAGAATCTTTACCTCCTTTCAACAATTTTCCCAATGTGAGGCCAAGAGATTAAATCGCCTTGGGGTGACAGGACCTACCAGCTGTCACTGTGTCTGGTTTCCTGCGATTGTCAGTGACTTCATTGAAAACGTATGTGTGATCTTTCAACATATTTCAAGGGCAGGAAAAGTGAAAGCCTGCCCCTGTAAAAGGCTTTCCTGATGTGTCATGGCATGCATACATACCCACAATAAAACAGGAGCTCAGCACAGGCATTCCAGCATGACTCCCCAGAACCCCTGCTTCCCTTGTTTAATAGCCAGATTCTAACGCTTTGCTATACAGAGAACAGAAAGAAATTTTCTCTATGCCCACAGCAGCTTCTGAGAAAGCAGACAGTGAAAGTGGCCTTGCCATGCATTCTGGGTATCACCATGTTCCATCAGTGCAATTAGCCAATCCTTGCAGCTTTTATACTCAGAGCAAACTTAGCTTGTTCTGTGTACTTGAAAGCCAATGCTGGGGATATGCTGTGACAAGGAGCTGCATCTCCCAGGCAGCTTATAGTCTAAGAGGTGTGTAAAGCACACACAAACAATGAGAAATGCAGAGTGATGGTTATAGGGTTAGCTTATTTAGTTTGATGAAAAGAACAGCTGAGTGTGCATCTTTGGAAAGCAACTCATTGCATGACTGTCCTTGATGCATGCAACATTCTCCAGCCTCCCCAAAGCCAGTCTATTTTGCTGTGTTTTATAAATAAATATAGATACCTGTTTCCTCTCCTCTACCAGGTTGAACATATCTGAAGATAGTTGATTAAAATACTTGCTCATTGCCAGGCAGTTGTGGAACACGCCTTTAATCTCAGCACTTGGGAGGCAGAGGCAGGAGGATCTCTGTGAGTTCGAGGCTAGCCTGGTCTACAAAATGAGTCCAGGACAGCCAAGGCTACACAGAGAAACTCTGTCTCGAAAAACCAAACCAAACCAAACCAAACCAAACCAAACCAAACCGAACCGAAACGAAACGAAACAAAACAAAATTGCTCATCAGTCCTAGAAAGAAGATGAATAGGAGCTATGGACATAAGGAAGATGGTTACTAGAACCAGGAGAGGCTTATAGAGTGTAGAGGGAGCACCTCTATAGCTGGTATTAAATGATGAGCATTAAACATGTAGCTTGCAATCACTTGTGTCTTGTGTATGCTTCCATACATCAGCTTCTTCTCCTCCCCTTTTTTTTAAACTTTGATCACTTTACAGCCTTATCCCAGCCCCCTCCCTCCTCTCCTCTCAGTCTTGCCCTCAGGTTCCTGTCCTCCCCATTCACCCCTCCTTCTTCTCTGAAAAGGAGAGACCCACAAAGGGTAATCACCCACTCTGACACCTCAAGTCACAGCAGGACTAAGTACATCCTCTCCCACTGAGGCCTGACTAGGCAGCCAAGCTAGGGAAAGATGATCCAGAGGCAAGCAACAGAGTCAGAGACAGCCCCTACTCTCAGTGCTAAGGGACCCATATGTTGATCAAGCTGCACATCTGCAGCCCATGCATGCTCTTTACATCATAACTGCTCTATTGTGGAGCTAGGAGACTTAGCCAGATTATAACAATGAAAAACTGTCCTTCTGATGGTGTAGTCTTCCTTGGCTGTGCTAGAGGCCAGTGGTAGAGCCAAGAGTAATTTCCAATTAGGCTACAACTTTTCTGTTCACCAGGGTAGATGGAGTTAAAAAGGAAAAGAAAAAAAAAAAAGAAAATGTTCCAGGGAGTGGGATCAGCCCCTACAGCAGAGATGTAAGGCAGTGTGAGAGCTGAGCTTTCCCTAGGCTTTAAGTTCTAGAATTTCTGAAATCAATATATAATACCTTTGGATTCAAGCTAAAGGCTGCAGGATAGATTTTGATGAATTTTCTTTGCAAAGGTTTCATTTCTGGTCATTACTGATATTCTGAAAGGAAATTTGTTTTCAGAAGAGAAGGAAGCAAAGAAATGAAATTCATGCAAAATAAACAATCACGAACCATATTGAAAAATAAGACTATATAGACCACAAGAAGAGAATTACACAGTTTGGGTAGAATGTGGGAAAGAAGTGCCCTTCAAATAGAAGCTCTCTGTTGCTTACTGAACCTTCGTGCAGGGCATGGTTCACAGATATCCTCAATGAATATTTATTGACTGATGGGGTGGGGAAATGAATAAAGAAGATGAGATAAATTGGATTCAAATCCTAGAGGTATGTGAATACTATATTAGTAAAGATTCAAAGTATATTTTTCTTTGTGGAAGGATTTTGATAAACATTTTTCTGGATGGAAGGTTGACATGATTATATTGAAATCTAAGAAGAACATCTTTAATTACACTGGTCATAATGGATTATGGCAGGGAAAATGCCAACTTTGCAGAAATGACCATTTAGGGGCCTCTCCAATCAGACAGAAAAACCTGATAAAAGACATACATTGATTTTGAGATGTGTGTTTTCATGTGCATCTATGTGGGGGGTGTCTAGAAATTGCTGGAAGTCTTCAGTCTGTCACCTGGGTAGAGGGAAGGAAATGTAACTTCAACATCAGTGCAGTGATGGCATGGATGAACAGGCGACAGATAGTAGGCGGGAGTGTAGACTTCTGTGACATGTTTCTCTCTGGGGTCAGAAGTCACATATCCAGGAAGGACAGAGAGTGGAAACCATTGAAAACATTGCAGAGCATATAATGACAAGGGCAGAGGGATGGCTCAAGCCACTTAAGGTGTCAGAGATGAGTAGAACAGCAGGATTATTCAAGTAACATGAAGGCTGAATAAAACAATAAAGAATTTGTCACTGATGTGGCTTATGATGATCCTGGGGACAGTCATTCAGCCAAGGAGTTAAGCCATATTCCCTTTGGTCAGTGAGTAGACTGAGATGTGGTGGGCTGTTCAAAAGCTTTTGTTGTTTCTGAATGGAGGCTCCTGACATCACTGAGGAGTAAGGAATTATTCCAAATAATGGGAGAAATGAAGAAATTTAAAAGTACATACTAGTGATAAAGGGTGAGATTGGGGAAGAACATAAATAAAGGAGTTTGGATCATAGAAAAATAAGGGTAGTTTCTTCTGCAGACATTGGAGGTGTAAGTGTCTTGGAAAAAAAGAATAAGAGGAAGGAACAGGAGAGAGATAGAAGTCTTGGTAGTCTTCTCAAAGTAGTATGGCCATTTTAAATAAGTGAATGAATGAAAAATAAAACTTAGAACCCAATGTGAGCAATCGCAGAAATAATTAAGCATGCTTATAAGATAGTCATGGGATAGAGGGCTTTTTTGGATTAAGAAGCCATTAGGTGGTTAATAAATCCCATCTCTGTGTGTGTTAGTCCAGGTATGTTTGGAGATTAATTAAGTGGAGCAAATCTACCCTGAATGAGGGTGGTGCCATTCCAGAGGAGGGGGTGGCAAAGAAGTAAAAAGAAAGAAGAAAAAGCTTGCTAATACAGCTCTATCATCAATCTGCCTGTCCATCCATCTGTCTTTCTATTCATCCATCCAACATCTATCTATCTATCTATCTATCTATCTATCTATCTATCTATCTATCAATCATTGTCTGTCTGTCTCCTTCCTGGCTAACAGATATAACATGTAGACTTCTGCTGCACCTTCAGTACTACAGCGTACTGAAACTTCTGGAAGTGTAAGCCAAAATAAGTCTCTTCTACCTTATGCTATTCTGTTCAGGCATTTTATCACAGCAGTGCATACTGACTAATAAATGATTATGTGACAGGTAAAGGTAGGAGAACGATGGCTGGAAGAATTGCTGTTGAAAGTGTCTCTTAGGATCCTGTTAACAGGGTAATTAAGAACTACAGATTACAGCTATGGCAAGGATTTAAAAACAGAGCTGGCAATAAGGCCAAAGAGGAAGTTTAGTGAAAATGGAGGAGACTATAGGATCAAAGTTGTCTTTTGCATTTTAAGGTTAAATTTATCAAGTGCCATTATGTCAGATTTTTTTTATACTTAATACCTTTCCAAAGATATAAGCAACAGGATCCCTGCTACTGTTACAGAAGAGGAATCTGAATCATACAGACATTAAATAACCTGTGCACTCCATTGATCTAATTACCAAATCACAATTATTAGCTCCCAAACTGCAATAGCAAAAAAACTTGAAGAATCTTAGGTAAGAGGTGTTACATTCAGTTTGTGTAATGACATTGAAGGGAAAAGGCTTATGTGTTGAGTGTGAGAGGAAAGTTTACCCCAAGGTTAAAATTAGTTTATCTCTAAATGATGAATGAACCAACAATGAGAACTTTGAAATTTATCACTTCAGTTGTCAGAAAATTCATGTATATGGGGTTCTCTTGACCACTTTAAATTCCCTGGGGATAGACTCAAGTACAGATACATCTAGTTTCCAGCTCATTCAGAACCTGTGTTTGGAGAAGGTAAACAAAAAGTGTTGAAAGTACTTTCCTCTTGCTCCCCAAAGAGCTCCCATGAGGATTGATTACAGGTCAATTACTATAAAGTGTCACCCTCCTCATGACATAACATGTTTTTGGACAACTGAGGACTAATGTAATCCTGTCTGATTTATAAGTGAACTGACTAATTGAGAGTAACTTACTGACAATGATCTTGAAAGTTAGTGATCCTTGAACTTCCTTGTTGGCTTTATCACACATGGAGATTCATCTTCTTGTCCTGGTCACATAAATATTACTGACAGACTGACAGACTTTCAGATGTTACAGATAGGTGTTGACATACTTAGAGCCTAGAGATTGATAAGGTTCTCCATATAGTATGCCCAAGTCAAATATGTTTTAAAATATCAGAGAAGTGCCAACTGATACACATGCTAAATATGACTTCATTTTACAGCTAAAGAAACCCAAGGTTATAGTGGCATAACTTTTCTTCTCAAGGCCTCTAGGTTTCTGTAACCAAAGCCTATCTGTAAAATACTTGAGTTCATAGTGCTGAGCTAAATCTGCTTGGAAGAAGTAAAAAAAAAATGCTATTTGCAAGTAGAAGAGAAGACCCCCTTTACTACGAAGTGACCTAGAGGGAGTTACTGCATGTGTCTTTCTTTGGTACACTGTAGGAAGGATGTAGGCTTAGATTTTTCAAAAACCTACCTTATTTAGGGTTCTTAAATATGTCTATTTCCCTTCCATCCCACAAACTAGAGGTAGGGGAGAAAGAAGTTTAGTAGGAAAAGGGAGTTGTGGATCTTTATAGACGTAGTTCCCTGGAGGTAATTCCACTCTTCATTGTCAGGATACCAGCAGTCCAGTCAAATAGCTAACGCCAAATAGCAACATGAATCAACAGCAGCACACTTCAGCAAAACAGCAAGGCTCCATCAAATCTGCACAAGTCAGTGGAAGAGGAAAGACTCAGCCAGAATGCCACAAGAAGTTCTCTGGGCATTTCTCTCTGTGAAGTGAAGTGGAGAAAACAAAGACCAGTGAAGCGAGGTAAACCATAGCAATGCGTAGCCAAGGCATAGTGATACAAAAGCAATGTCTCCCTATCTGTGGGAACCTATTAATTCCTTCTCAGAGTCCACACAAGGATGTTCTTACAGCTGGCAAATCCCATGCCCCTCTCACAAGACAGTTTCCAGCCAAATGTCACATGCCCTCTTATGAGTCTGTTTTTAACTATCAAAGATCACTAGTCTGTCTTCCAAGGTGGAAAAAAATGCTCCCACATCCCACAGTTCAGACCAAAACAAAAAACATATTCACATGACACAACTGAGTCTTCAAAGAAACCAGAAACTTCCACTTCAGAAGGATAAAGGGTCAGACACATCTCAGGTGGCTCCAAGTCTTTTGGCAGCAATGCCATTCTTAACTTGCTGTTTGCTGAAGGCTTGTTTCCCCTCCAGATGCATGCGTTGAAGTCTAGACCTCCATGTTATTAAGTTAGGAGCATAGAGTCTGCATGAATGGTTTCAATGTGCTTATGGAAGATGAACAACGTTCCCTCAGCCTACTCTCCATGTGAGAGTGCCTCTCTGGCCCAGGAAGCTGACCCGCACCAGAGAGTGAATGTGCCAACATTCTGAACTTGGTCTTCTATCCTCTAGAACTATGAGAGAAATTGTTCTTTAAAATGAAGGAAGAACTCTCATTGTTGCGTGTGTGCTGCTGTTGTATTGTTATTTAAACTTCTGGTGCAAGAAAAATTAGAACTTCATTTAAGCAAGATTTTCCTTTACTCACAGTAGAATATAATCCAAATAAAGTATTATATACCGAATTATTTTCTATTAGAAATAGTTTCCTAATATCTCCTCAACCTGTTATTTGAGTCAGTATTAAGATACTTTATCTTCCTATCTAATTTTCTATAAATAATAATTATTTTAAAGGATGGGACTCCCGGCCAGCAACTTAGGATAAGGTACCCGGTCCCAAGTTGTTCATTATTTCCTTTGGGCTTTTGGACTTTCTGTACATGCTGCTGATTAATTAAAAAAAAACAATACTTTGGTGGGGTGGAGGTTAGGTAAATATTAAAAACTAGAACTCTTAGAGTCTGCAAGAAAATGTGGTACATTCACACAATGGAATACCACTCAGCTATTAAAAACAAAGACAACTTGAAATGTGCAGAAAAACAGAACTGGAAAAGATAATCCTGTGTGAAGTAACCCAGTACCAGAAAGACATGCATGGTCTCTACTCACTTGTTAGTGGATATTAGCCATGGAATACAGGGTAACCATGCTACAATCCACAGACCCAAAGAAGCTAAGTATCAAGGAGAGCCCAAGGGAGAGTACTTTTGCTGTTGTTGTTTTAGGTTTTTTTGAGAAATGGTTTCTCTGTGTTGTCATGGCTGTCATAAACTCACTTTGTAGACCAGACTGGCCTTGAACTCAGCGATCTGCCTGCCTCTGCTGGGATTAAAGGCATGCACCACCATGCCCAGAAGGAGAGTGCTTAAATGCCACTCAGAAGGGAAAATAAAATAGCCATTGGAAGTAAATGGAGGGAGAGAACGGGGTGGGGGAGGGTAACAGGAAGGATTAAGTGTGGGGTGGATGGAGGGAGAGAAAACTGGGAGAGAGAAAAGAAATGTGGGTGGGGAAATCTCTGGGATAAACCAAAAACCTAGGAGAAGGGAAACTTTTACAAATCTATGAGAGTGACCCTAGCTAAGACTCCTAGCAACAGGGGACACAGAACCTGAATGGACCACATCCTGTAACCAGGCAAGACTTCCAATGGAGGAATGGGGATACCAACTCACCCACAAAACCTTTGACCCAAAATTTGTCCTGCCTACTAGAGGTGCAGAGATAAAAATGAAGCAGAAATGGAGGGAATGGCCATCCAAATACTGGCCCAACTTAAGATCCACCCCATAAGAGAGAGCCAACCCTGGAAACTATTAATGATACTCTGCTATACTTGCAGACAGGAGCCTAACATAACTGTCTGCTGAAAGACTTAACCCAGCAATACATCTGGCAGAACTTGGGGAACCTTGTGAAAGAGGGAGAGGAAGAATTGAAGGAGCGGAGGATCCAAGATGGCGGCGAGCAGTGTGGACCGTGTTTGGAAGCTCCAGTGAACAGTTCGGGGAATTGCACAGATTTCTGAGCCAGGAACACCAGGATCCCGACACCACGGCAGCAGGAGTGCTCCACGGTTCGGAAGGACCAGGGTGCGGAGGACCTGCGTGCCCCTACACACGGGAGGAGTGCGGATTTTCTCGGATCAGAGCAGCGGCGGCACAGGCGGCGTCAGCAACACCAGCAGCAGCGACTGAGGTTTGCAGCTCAGAGCCATCCAGTGGAGGCGGTTAGTGTGGTGGCCGGTGGGAGTTGCTGCGGGAGAGGGGACACTGGACAGGATTTGGGTCACGTGGTGCTTTGTGACCCAAGCTGGACACGGCGGACAGTTCAGCCCCAGAGTCCCGGGTACAGCTCAGGGCGCAGTACTGTGGAGACACTGATTCAGCGAAGCGGGCAATTCTGCCCAAGACAATAGCTTAGCGGAGCCACGGCTCCCCTGCTGTGACACAGGCTAGGCGGAGCACTCAGTTCCGCCCCAGGCCCATCTCTGCACAGCAGCAGTTCACCGGCTGTGACACAGGCTGGGCGGAGTACTCAGTTCCGCCCCAGGCCCGTCTCTGCACAGCAGCAGTTCACCGGCTGTGACGCAGGCTGGGCGGAGCACTCAGTTCCGCCCCAGGCCCGTCTCTGCACAGCAGCAGTTCACCGGCTGTGACGCAGGCTGGGCGGAGCACTCAGTTCCACCCCAGGCCCGTCTCTGCACAGCCACAGTTCACCTGCTGTGACGCAGGCTGGGCGGTAGCGCTCAGGTCCACCGAAGGACCACCTCAGTGCAGCCAGTTCACCAGCTGTGACGCAGGCTGGGCAGAGCGCTCAGTCCCACCGGAGGCGCTAGCACACATCAACGAGCAGTTCTGCTCAAGACACTAGCTCTCCTCAGAGGGCAGTTTTAGGGCGCTGACACAGGCTGAGGTCAGCACGCAGATTCAGCCCAGAGGCCCTAGCTGGACTTGCCGGGCAGATTAGGCCCAGGGATTCTTCCTGAGCTGTGCACACGGGCTCGGCGGCCCCAAGACTCTGGCTGGACTATGCACGCAGTATAGGCCTGGAGGCCCGGGCTGAATTCAGCGTGCAGTGTGGGTCCATAGTGTCTGGCTGAGCTCGGAGCACAATTCTGCCCCAGAGACTCGGGTGGAGCTCGGCGTGCAGCTTAGGGCCACAGTCCCTAACCGTGCTTAGCAGACAGATTGGGCCCAGAGTCTCTAGTAGAGCCTTTAGCACAGTCCCGGCTCTAAGACTCTGGTTGGACACAGTGTGCAGTTTGAATCCAGAATTCCTGGCTGAGCTGCGCGGATGTTCTGGGCATGAGTCAATAACTGACCACAGCAAGCAGTTTGGCCAAACACCCCTAGCTGAGCTTGGTGCGCAGTCCTATCCCAAAAATTCTGGCTGGACCCTGTGTGCATTTTGAGCCCAGAATTCCTAGCTAAGCTCGGCAGACGGTTCAGGCCCTGAGATACTAGGTGAGCTCGGACGGTGGTTTGGGACTAGTTTCCCTGGCTGGACCTGGCAGGGAACCCAGAAGGCTGTGGATAACTTGGCCTGACCCAACGCTCATCCAGAGACCCAGAGCGATTACAGGACCCACAGCACAGGAGAGCTGAGGATCACTGGCTGTGAGAGCCCAAAACGCCAGGGCTAACCTCCTGCCACCCACAACAGTGAAACATAAGAGCTTCCAACCCACGGAAACCGTGAGAAAACAAGTGAATCTATCATCAGACTCCCTCCATCCAACTCGGGAACCTACCCAACGAAAACAAAGCCGGCAAGATGTCTAAAGGACAGCGTAAAAGCATACGCAAAAAACCTCAAAACAACATGGCGTCTCCAGTTTCCAGCTATCCCAAAGAAAACAACCCAGAGAGCTCAAATACAACGGAAATACAAGAAAATGACCTCAAATCCTTAATAAGGAGCATATTAATGGAGGAAACAAATAAAATTCGTAATCAAATACAGGAAGATGCAGCAAAACAGGTGAGAGACATAAAAGAAGCACATAGAGTGGAACTGGAAAAATTTAAGGAAAATGCAAATAACCAGATGGAAGAAATAATTAAAACGGTTCAAGCTCTGAAGACCTATAAAGAGGCAATGGAAGAAACTCAGGAATATACAAAAAATGAGGTGAAAGAAATAAAAAAATCAGTTCAAGATCTGAAGATGAAAATGGATTCAATGATAAACACACAGACAGAAGAAAAACGAGAACGTGAAACCTCAGAGAAGAAGGCGAGCAACACAGAGGTGAGCCTTTCTAACAGAATCCAAGAGACGGAAGAACGAATTTCAGGTCTAGAAGATACAATCACAGATCTTGAAGCAACCATTAAAGATAATGCCAAATCTGGAAAACTCCTGACACAAAACATCCAAGAAATTCAGGACACCATGAAAAGAAAAAATCTGAGGATAATAGGCATTGAAGAAAGAGAAGATATCAGACTCCAAGGCCCAGAAACTATTCTCAAAAAAATTATAGAAGAAAATTTCCCCAACCTAAAGAAAGAGATACCTATAAACATACAAGAGGCCTACAGAACACCAAATAGAATTGACCAGAAAAGGAAATCTGCCCGTCACATAATAATCAAAACACAAAACATACAGAACAAAGAAAAAATATTAAAAGCTGCAAGGGAAAAGGGCCAAATAACATTCAATGGCAAACCTATCAGAATTACACCAGACTTCTCAGCAGAGACCATAAAAGCCAGAAGAGCCTGGACAGAGATCCTGCAAACCCTGAGAGACCACAGATGCCAGGCCAGACTACTTTACCCAGCAAAACTATCAATAAACATTGATGGAGAAAACAAAATATTCCATGACAAAAACAAATTCAAACAGTACCTATCCACAAATCCAGCTTTACAGAAGGTACTAGAAGGAAAACTCCATCCCAAAGGGTCAAGCTACAACCAAAACTACTCAGGAAATAGGTAATTATACCATGGCAAAAACACAACTACACAAACACTCGATTGGAAACAACATCAAAATTAAGACTCTTAACAGTCACTGGTCGTTAATATCTCTCAACATCAATGGTCTTAATTCTCCAATAAAAAGACATAGACTATCTGAATGGATGCATAAACAAGATCCAACATTCTTCTGCATTCAAGAAACACATCTCACCTATAATGATAGGCATTACCTCAGGGTAAAAGGTTGGAAAAAAATATTCCAAGCAAATGGTCACAAGAAGCAAGCAGGCGTAGCCATTTTAATATCAAACAAGATAGACTTTCAACCAAAATTAATCAAAAGGGATGCAGAAGGACACTTCATACTCATCAAAGGTAAAGCCAACCAAGATGACATCACAATTCTGAACATCTATGCTCCCAATACAAGGGCACCCACATTTGTAAAAGATCTGCTAAAAAAACTTAAACCACACATCGATCACCACACAATAATAGTGGGAGACTTCAACACCCCACTCTCACTGAAGGATAAGTCATTGAAACAGAAACTTAGCCGTGAAATAACATCATTAACCAATGCCATGGGTCAAATGGATCTAACAGATATCTATAGAACCTTTCACCCAAACAAGAAAGAATATACCTTCTTCTCTGCACCCCATGGAACCTTCTCCAAAATTGATCACATCGTAGGTCACAAAGCAGGCCTCAACAGATACAAGAGGATTGAAATAATACCTTGTATCCTATCAGATCACCATGCTCTTAGGCTGCAATTCAACAACAACAGAAACAACAAAAAGCCTACACGTACGTGGAAACTAAACAACTCTCTGCTAAATGACACATGGGTCAGGGAAGAAATAAAGAAAGAAATCAAGGAGTTTCTGAAATTCAATGATAATGAAGGAACAACATACCCAAATTTGTGGGATACATTGAAAGCAGTGTTAAGAGGAAAACTCATAGCACTAAGTGCCTTTAAAAAGAAATTGGAAACAT
>OU015748.1:85129062-85157488 GCA_907169655.1 Acomys percivali | reverse complement strand
TTTTGCTGCATTATCTACTTCATGATCTGTATCTATTTCACCAGGTGCCTACAACATTTAAAATAAAAATCTCCATTTCCACATCCCTATTTCTCTAGGTTCTTTACTTCCTGTTGAATTTTCATTTTCTAGAACACTCAAGGGTTTAGAGATTTTCACTATTATTATAAATATAAAAGGAAGGAAGAAAGAAAAGAAAGAAAGAAAGAAAGAAAGAAAGAAAGAAAGAAAGAAGGGAGAGAGGGAGAGAGGGAGGGAGGGAGGGAAGGAAGAAGAGTTTTTACTTTGGGATTTTAATGAGAAAATGTGTAAACTTCCATGCTATCATATGGCATGATTGGTGTTGAAGTACTTTGTAAGGAAGTCTACCCTGCAAGACTTGAGGAGAGGAAGACAAGTTTTCACAGATGCACAGGGACTTGCTCCCATGGGTGAAATCATCACACTCTTGTGGCCCTTTGGATAGATTCCACATCTGCTTAAACTCAGAGCTGATTTGGAGTCAAGTGTCCTGAAGGAGTCCTCAGAGGCTTTCCCTTCTGATTGAAGAAAGTCTTCTGGGCTGAAGAGCTTTATTGTTGTTAAAACACATTACCACAAGTGCAGTAGCTTCAAGGAGTCTTACTATATATAGGGTTTGGAGATAAGAAGGTCAGCTTTACTCAGCTAAAATCAGTTTCCTGAAGACAGGGTTCCTCTTCGAATCTCAAGTGAACACTGTCTACTGGTATTTTATAATTTGATAAAAATATCTACTATCCTTTACTCATAACCTCCTTTCTTATTTTCAAAACTATCAATATCCCTGCACAATTTTGTATTGTGCCCTCTCTTTGGCTCTACGTTTCACACCTCTCTTTTCCCCTTAAGGGCCAATATGATTATATTAGGGGCCTTCCTCAGTAACAGAGCTATCCCCTTAGACAGTTCAGTGGGAGAGTTGTTTTTATTTCATCTGAAATCTTGATTTTCCAGATCAGGCGTCCAAGGAATTCTTTGGACCTGGAAGAAGTATGCTAAGAAAAAAAGAAGGGGTAGCTTTGGAGGCAATTGATTAGAGATGCTAAAAAGAGGCCTGAGAAACATGCTTCCCTCTGGATTATGATGTCTCTTACCCACTTCAGTCACGTATTTATTTATTTTATTTATTTATTTATTTATTGAGACAGGGTTTCTCTGTGTAGCCCTGGCTGTCCTGGACTCCTTTTGTAGACCAGGCTGGCTTTGAACTCAGTGATCCACCTGGCTCTGCTTCCCAAGTGCTGGGATCAAAGGCATGCATCACCATGCCTGGCTCCCACTTCAGTTTTTCAAGAATCATCATTTCTTGCTGAAAAATCATATCATGGCTCACAATATTAAGTATCCCGAGACAATGACAGGAAATGTAGCAGTTGCCAACAAGAGAACAAAACAAACATGCATTAAACATTTAAATTACAACATAAGAATAATTTATTATTCAATGGATATAGATTATCAATATATTAGATAATGATCACAATGGTTTTCAATTCTTTTAGCAGTTACCTTCCTGTCAAGCTATGAGTTTGGGATTTTTTTCATGTAGATTATCTCACTTGGTTTCTAAAAAAGCTCTGTGGTGTAGAGTTCATGCCCACAATGAGGAAGTACAGATTCGAAGAGCATCAATGTGCTCCAGAAGGTCAGAGAACTAACATATGAGAAGGCAACTGAGCTTGGGTTTGACTGTCTTGCCCAAACACATTTTCAGGCCTTAGAAGCTCAGGAGGATGCAGCCACAGAGTGAGCCGGAACCAAATAAGAAAGGTTCCCAGGGGGGTGTTAGTTTGTGAGGGCATATTTAAGAAGGTTTTCAGTGGATTTCTCTTACTCAAGCCTCTCTATAGTATAAAAAGAACCAGAACTTATGTACCTTCATTCAACTGAAACCATCTCGCCCCCAGGGCTAGCTGGTCATGGGGCAATGAGTATTTAGGAATTATGATGTTTTCACTCCAATCTCCAATTAGTATTTTTCTAATTTTAATGAGGCCACTAAAAGAGGAAGTCAGCCTTGTCATCTCTCTGCCTGACACTGACTCCTACCCTGCAGAGTGAGGGTGTCCATGGATGTGCCAAGTATGGAGTTTGCTCCCAATGTGTTCTGGGAGCTTCTTTAGGATGCACTGGCTCATAAAAATGGGGATTACTTGTGAAAATCTGTGGTCCACTCAAATCATTGACTCGTTATCATACATTGATTTTGTAGATAGAGCAAAAAGATTTTGTGAATAGAGAAAAGAGTAAACCATGACCCTTCCTGGTAAGAGTCAACTGTAGAACACAATTAGAAATCATCCTGTCTGCAAAGTAGTCAGATGCTGTGGAATGGCAGAGAGTACCAAGCACAAAGCCCCATCTAGTTCTGACATTGAGCCTGCGCCTTTGGTTGTTGTTCTTCCCTTTCAGAGATGAGCAACAAAGGTTAAAACACATACGTACCCCCTCCAAAGCCTCCCAACTGTCAACTAGATTGGTTAGAATTAAGACTGTCATATCTGACTCCCAAGTATTCTCAGAGCCCTCCAGAGGAGAAGCCAATAAACTTTCCTTTAAAGGGCCTTAAAAAAAGTCAAAATTTAGATTTTGAAAGTGGAAAGCCAAGACTATTACTATATACTTAGATATTTGTGGAAAGTGAAATAGTTAAAAATCCAACCATCTTCAGCTCACAGACCACACAGCAAAGTATCAGTTAGGGTTTTCTTATAGATCATAGTTTGTTGACCAGATTCTATGACAATTTCAATATTTTTTCTCTGAAGACTACTGCTTAGATACAGACATGAATATGGATATGCATACAAGTATGGCACTATAGAACACACACACAAACGTAGATACACAAAATCACACTGTGTATCTATACCCACATATGCCTTGGACTGTATTCTAGTATGTTTATGTATTCTCATTTACACCACGGTGTGATGTCTTTGAAGACTGGTTGAGCTGAGCCAACCTTGCTTCTTTGGGCTACACAGATGGCCTCTGTAAGTTAAGTCTACTAATGACAGCATTGGAATAGATGCAGTCCATCATAGTTAACCAAGGAGACTCTGTGCATACTTCTTTCATCTTGTATCAAGCCACTCAGGAAGACATACAACATTGCTCTTTGAAGTGGCTTTTGGGAAGGCCTGGAAATTTGCAGGTAGCTAGATTTCAGGGCAGCATACACATATCCTGAATACTGTGGATCATTACTGCCTGATGTTCAGTTAAGTGTGTCAGAGGCGGAAGGAGCCAGTGCCTCAGTTTGCTTTAGCCACATCTCCTTTTCGAGAAGGAATGATGGTCATACTATGACTATATTCATGTATATGGCCACCTTGCTATGCCTGGGACATCCACTGAGGTGCTTACATGTGTGAAAAAATTCGCCAAACCAATCTTTAATACTTAAGTTATTTTCCTATCTTCAGTTAGATGAAGCCATGGAGGCCTAAGAAGAGTAAGTGATTTGCTCATAGTAACGTAATTAGAAAGTAACAAAATGTGATTCAAGCCAGGTGAGTTAGCTGAAGAAGCTGTTATTTATCAGGTTGAGTCCCTTTGCTATTTCTGACTTCCTCAGAGAGTTTATATAACAAATCGTCAACTGGGATGAAGGTTTCTCAACCCTGGACCTGAAACCTTTGGTGGATCTGTCTTGAATATTTTTCCTTCTAGGATAATAAGCGTGAAAAAGAGGAAGCTACTTCATAAGCCTAGAACACCATATGATGTGCTCTTGGATAAAATGGACAAGTGGCTGTAGCTGCTATTGTTTCTCCCTTCATCATTGTGTTCTTCTGGAAGAGAGGACTCTCCCCATGTGCAATGTTATTGATCTACATGGTAGCTTTGGAGGGTTAGGGGAACCTATTAGCTGTTCAGAGGAGAGCATCCATCCAGGCAAGAAGACTGGGGAAAGTGACCATATCCTGAGTGTGTGGTGCATCCTGAGTGCACGGAGAAGAGAACTTGGGGATGGCAGTATCTGTAAGTACATGGCAGTGGCATTTCACTGAGATGTCAAATATAATGGGTAAAGCCCTCACTGTCCCAGGTCCTCTGTCAGGAAAGCTACTGGTGAAGTCTCTCTTTATTACCAAAATGGAATGTCACAACTCCTGAACTACTGAGTTATATGCCTTAAAATGGCCCCAATTCTGGAAACAGAAAGCATGCTCATAGGTCAATTGCAAACTCATTCAGCAGGAGAAATCTGACCCAAGCCACTATGAGATGCCAGACCTAGACTAGTCTTTCTTTAATCCACTCCACAAATACACATGGATTCTTGTAGCAACATATTAAGGCATTTGATTGCAGCATGCTGTCCCAGGCCTTGCAGATGTGTTTAAACAACCCACAATATGTACACTATATTTCCTTTCTTAAATAATGAAAACAGTTATACATTGGAAAACTCACATGGCCTACAAGTTTTGGATAAAGGAGAGTGGGCTTATACTAACTACCTCATTAGGTTTTTATGTAGATTAAACAGAATAAAATATGGGAAAGGCTTACCAGAGCTGTAGGCACATTATAAATCACCAGTGCATATTGTATTTCCTAAGTAGCTCTTCACATGAATTAGGTCTAGTTGAGCAATTTCGTTCTATGGCACCATCAGATTCAGACTGTCACTGTGCAATATTATTTAAGCATTTCACTGTTGCTTTTAGGTTAGGAGTTTTTAAAAAAGATGCTTCTCTATATGTTAATACTGGTGTCTTGGTGGTTTTCAAAAAAAAAAAAATCTCAGCGGAAAGGTTAATTTTGGGGTCATTGAAGCTTCAATTCTCCATTCCAGAGGCACTTACAGAATCTGATGAATGAAATGTGCATAGCTTTTAGTTTCACTGCACTGCTGGGAACAGCAAACTTGCAAGTGGAGGAGGATGCCATGTCCCTCTTCCTGGCCAAGCATGGTAATAGGATATCCTCAGTTGATCAGAACGTCCCATGGCCACAGATAAAATCTCGATAAATCTATGTCTTAGGAAGGATGGTTTGGAGCATTGCTCTGTAACTGAGCATATGAAATTTTACAAAGAACAAAACAAAACAAATGACCAATGCTAATAATAACAACTACACCTTCTGCAACATGGACTTGTTTCATATTGGAATGGGCAGCTTTATTTCCATAGTAAACTCCAGTTCTTAGCCTATGAGAGAACTAAGTCTAGACAACTGTTTCTTGGGGGCTATTGTAGCTGACTTTGAGTTCCTTAAAGTAGCTTGCACTGGATGACCTTGGCGGGACAGATTCTGAGACTCAGAGAAGACCAGGAAAGGAACAGATGGGATTCTCCTGGCTTTTTGGCACCTGTGTGAGTCTTTGTCTTAGTGGACTTTGGGCTGCTATGATAAAATAACTTAGCTTGGATACTTTGTAAGGAAAGAGTGTTGTTTTTGTTTGTTTTGCAGGCTGAACAGGCAGATGTCAGTGGCCACACCCTTCCTGGTGCCTCAGAACATAATGGATGACATCACATAGCTAGAGTGTGTCTCCACTAAGTGTAGAAGAAGACATACAAACAAAGTGGATTTATTTTATAACACTCACTCTCCTGGGAACTAATCCAGTCCCCAGACACCTAGCTCATTTTTATAAGATCCCTCTAAGTAGAAATTACTGAAGACGGTGACCTCAGAACCTAATTACCTCACAGTGATATCTGCTTCCCACCACTTATCAGCACCATGTCATTGGAAACAAATCTTTAGGAACAAATCACACGTATCAATTGCTGTCTTGGACTGTTCTCCATCAAACGGTAGTTTTGAGGCCTGAACTAAGCTCTTACCTGTCTCATATTCTACCTTGCACTTAAAAAATGTGCCAAGTATTGGGGGAAATCATTAAGTGGATTCGGATCTTTTAGCTATGATAATGTAACACATCTGTGTCTAACATATGAATGTGGAGCAACGTAACATCGAGCAGAGAATATGAGGGAACCTTCAACTTCCTGCTACTGCATAATGTCATTTTGTGATGGAGGGGGTTTAAGAAAATAGCCTCATGACACCCCCCTCCTTATCCAAGTTGCTATCAAGTTAATAGTTAGAAATATAAGGCCACTTCACTACTGGTACCACCTAAGCAGGTGTTGGGGACAAGACAGCAATGAGCTCTCTAAACTAAGTCCCCAGAGTAGAAATAAATGGTAGTTCTATTTCCCTGTGGAGCAGGACTATTTTCTATTTAGCAGGAAAAACAATCACTCTCTCCAAACAGCCATGACCTAGACAAAGATGAGCAGGAAGGATCTGGCTCTGTAAGCCTCATGCTGTATCCAAGAGTCCCCAGTTATATGATGCTTGGGGCCCTGTAGGAGAGAAGGCAATTAGGGGACATGGATACTGAAGGAAAGTTGTCTTCATAGAGACTTTCCTCACGTAGCCAGCTTTCCCTGTTTCAGACTCTTCTGGATTTGAGAAGTTTGCATGTTTTGTGGTTTCTTTCTTTCTTTCTTTCTTTCTTTCTTTCTTTCTTTCTTTCTTTCTTTCTTTCAACAGTCATCTTCTAGAATCATAAATGTAAACTTTCATATTTAAAAGAATACTGTCAATGGTCCTCACCTCGATGTTTGGAAAAAGAGCAATAGTATATTTTATCCAAAGGAAGCCCCTGGTCTCCTGAAACCTGGCATAGCAGTGAGGGGTTACTAAGAAGTTTTCTTCTATGCCTCTGTGCACAGTGGGTATACTGTGTGACCTTAGTGAGATTATGCCCAATCTCTGTGCTTTGTTTCCCTTCAGGGTTAAGCCTGGATAGATACTTTGGTGGTCGCAGCCCTCAATCCCTTATGCTTAATTTTTCTATTTCTAAATACAGTGATCACTACACAAAATATCATCTTGCCTTAAATTGTGATCTTCATGACTTCATCGGTGTGGACAAACACCAGCTCTGGCTGAAACACAACAGGATCTTTGGCAGTGTCTGCCCCTTCCTTGAAGCCTCCAGTGGAGGTCAACTTTCAAACAAACTGCACTTGTGTGTCAGGAAGGAGGCGGGGGAAGGTGGCAACGAATGAAGCGGAGTCTTTATTCAGACTGTGAGCTCGTGTTTCCTGGGACAGGGAGCACCTTGTTCTTGGGAAATCCTGCCTCAAGTGTTTACCTGTGTCACAGCTTGAGGACGAGAATGAAGAATGAGGTGTCTATAAGCAATTTCCTCTCTGTATCCTTCCACCCTTCTCTTCAATCCAACTCTCCTCCATCTTCATGGCTTCTAACTAGATTGTTGTTTGGGGGGAACAGGTTATCTTGCATATTTGTGAGCACACACAGCATACATTAAAGAGTTAGCACATACCTTTATGTGCTGAGATAGATGAGACCCTCAACAGCATCCACTCCTCTTAACCACATCCTTGAGCCACCTAAGCAGATTCCACTGTTCTTCACTGGAGGCCACTATAGTCCTGTAGCCTCTACTTCTTTGTTACTAGGTCACTTATTTTGTAACCCCCCTCCCATCCAGTGTATCCACTCTAGGTCATAAATTCATTGAAACCATAGGATAAACATAGTTTATATTTATTATTTAGTCCCAAGCCTTGCCATATAAAGAGCAATCAATACATATGTTTGGGTGACTTTGGAATTAAGGGATGTAGTTAACTCCTTTATGGTTTCTCTCCATCTAATAGCCTTTCCCATTTAGCCGAGAACAACCACTTCTTGACAAGAGGGGTGGACTTTTAGCAGCCTTGTTTATGTTGCTCGAGACCCCCAGTCAAAGCCAAGGAGATTTCTTCTAGGAGGTAGAGTACAGACTTTCTCAGGCAGGAACGGAGTTAGAGGTGAGTGATTCTTCCCCACACATCAAGAGAAACCATGTGGGTTCTACAGAAGACACAGATCTGAATTTGTTTTTCACCAGTGAAAGCAAGGCATGCTTGTGATAAACAGCCCCAAACTGCATGCTTGTATAGTGCAGACACTTACGATCAAGAATGGCTAAGAATGTTAAGTGAAAGGACAAAAGTGGCTGGTGGAATAGCTTAGTCATTAAGGCGCTTGTTCCCAAATGTAAGGACTTGAGTGTGATCCCCAGCACCCATGCCCAAAGCTGTGCTTGGCATATACTTTTAAGCATAGTGCTAGAATGCTGGCATGCTGGAAGGTCTAAAATGGCAAGTGAGCCATTTCTCCAGACCCTTAGGAGACCTTTCTAAGCAATGCAGGAAACCAGGACTCTGTAAAAGATAACATAAGATTTCCAGCCTCGGTTATATTCATACTCAGTAGTAATAATTTTCAGCGTTCAAAATGGAGGAGAAGCCCCATAATGTAGTGTGTGATCATGGGATAGTATTTGCAACTGTATTATCTAGAAAGGGCTAAGATCTCCAGAATCAAAATTCTTAATTATAAGTTACAGACTATAGACAACAGATAAGCCTTGAAGGTGTAGTGTTAAGGTCTTAAGTTAAAAAAAAAATTACTGATTTTTTGTTTAAACTTAAAGCAATAAGCCAAATTCTAATTAGTCTTTTGCTTTTAGAAGCAATCTACAAGTTCTATAGAACTCAGTTTTGACTTTGAATTCACCTAATGGTGGGATGAAAAATGCTGGATTTGCGGTGAATTCACGGTTGGGTTCCTTTGAAGACTGTTTGTCAATAATACGTCGAGCTACAAAGGGCTTTTGTGAGGGTTAACGCTCCATGAACACTGACGTACAAACAGTGCATTGACTTCTCTTCCACTTTTCTTTTACTAGATTAATTGAAAGAAGAAACTGTTTCAAAAGAGCAGGAGGCAGAGAGTGAGGGACTAGAGGGGAGAAAGCAGAGGAAGAGGAACGCCCAAACTAGTCACTTGTCAAATTTGGAGGCCTGAGTCCAGTGCAGTTCCTCATAGGGCCACACGATGGCAGCACAAGCATGGTGGCCCTCCGACTCGAAAGCCTGGCAGTTTAAATTCCCAGTTTTAAAGCCAGGGGCGCCTGGGTGTGTTTGTATTTGTGCCTACAAATCAAAGCTGTGCCCGTCTTCAAGAGTCTCAGCTGAGGGGTAACGCAGATCGATGTGAAAATCTACAAGGGTTTCACGGTCTTTCTTGAAAAATCCCAACAGGAGTTTGATAGGAAAAAAAAAAAAAGCCTAATTTTGTATTCATTTCAAATGGGGGTGAACGTTCTTAAATCCGCAGCATCTGTTCCGCTGGGTTTGCAGTCAGTGAACAGGTATTGCGGTTAATGAACCACCAGCTTGCTGCTCCCAGGGCCAGGCTGGAGCAGTCAGCTGGTGCAGGGATGGGACCTGCAATCAGCAGCTGCGCTCCGACATGCCCCGGGATGGAAAATGTGATTTGTGACACAGCAGCTTGGGAATAATAATGAAAACATAATTGCTCCGGGCGGATGGCTCGCTGTCTTTCACTTGCTAAGCTACTTCACCTCCCAAGACAAGGAGCTGTGCGTCTCAGTTTTCATTTCTCAGGGAGAAGCAGAGGCACAGCCGTGAAGTATCCTTCTGTTCTCCATATTGAATGTTTCCTTGACTCCAGAAGAAGAATTGCCCCCACCAACCCAGGAAAATCTCGCCTCTGTTCGGATTCCCTGTAGCAGTGGCCGGAGTCACGGCTGTGGCTATGAAACTTGTTAGTCTTGGCTTCTGTTGTCTACTGTATTGTTTAGGTGTGCTTTGCATTCTGGAAAAAAATTATATATATATAAATTTCCCATGTCTCTTAAACCCTTTGTTACCATGACTTTGGTCTCTGTGAGAGCATTGCCTTCAGGAGGACTATGGCCTGATCTTATAGACTGTGTAACACCAAGAAAGGAAAGATGAGATGATTCTTGTCTAGAGTGCACCTCTCACAGAGCAGTGATGGGGACAGAGGACTCTGAGGAAGGTCGCCCTGGTTTGATTTGATCTCCCAGTTGGAGCAGTCCAATCCAGTTCTGACTTAGCTGGAATTCAGGCTAGAACAAAGCCACTGAAAACCCAGAACTCTGAAGGCAAGTCCTAAGTCCCTTAGTTCACACACACAGACGCACTCGGACACCCACCCACACTCACACCACTGATCCTACGGAAGGAAAGTTGAGCAGCTGATTAATCTGAGGAGCTCTAATCAGTTCTCACCCATCATATGAGAGTGCCTGGTGGCGTTCAAAGGGCAGGCATGGTGTTTGTTGGGTTCTTAGAGGACCAAATCTTGATGTACTCTCAGGCATTAGTGTCCAACTCCAGTTGTCCCAGCAGCAGCCACCACTCACACTTGGGACTTGCTACAGCTGGAGTCAGCAGCTGGATGCATGTCTCATTTAAGGAGGACATTTAGCTTTGGGGCAGCGATACATTATGTGGGTTGAACGACACTTTCACCTGAAGCTATCTGTCCCAGTGGCATAAGTCAGAGCACATAGCAGGCTTACCAGCCCTGGGTAAGTGTCACATGACTACCTCACTATATATACTGCCTTTTATTGATGAGCAATTTTGCGTCACAGCCCTGCTAGTATCTCTAAACCTACCTTTAGCCCAGACTTCACAATAGAATCATTTAAATTTCCCTTTCTGAGGATTTTGCCCACACCTTTCACCCTGATGTCCTGTTTTCCCTGCCCTGAGGGTAGACTGTAGAATTCCGTAGGTGGTGTGAAATAAGAGTGGGGTTTGAGAACAATTGATCGATATGGTGTCTCTTCACATTAATCCCCAGAAATCTATTTGTGAAATAAGCAAGCAATAAATGTCTTAGAGAAATTGGGACACATCCAGGTAGCTATGACCAAAGGCCCAAATGCAGACATGACTCTAAAATTTTGGGCTCCAAGCAAAATGAAAACCTGCCAGATTTCCATTCTAAACGCCCCCAGAATGGGCGGAGGATACGCTTCAACAAGAGGGCATTAGAGTGACCAAAAGCAGACTAAGAGTTTCTTTGAAGTTCCAAGTTTATTGTAAAAGCTTTGCTTTTTACAGTTACTTTATTTTCTATAAAACCAATCCTCTGGCAAGGTTGGTAGAGGTTGCTCATAGCACCCAGAGTTTCCACATTCCAACTTAGCAGCTAAGCTTGCTGGTGCTTAAACCACTAGACAGAAGATTGGGGCTATTTTTTAAAGCTGGACATAGAGAAAAGAAAAGGAAGGTTGGGAGAAGTTTGTCTAAGTCTGAGGTTCCTGGAAAGTCAATCCTGTTCATATTCCCACCATCTTTGAAAGGAGCTCTCTCACCTTGAGAGAACATACACATGAAAGACAGCAGTAGGGGCATAAGTATGTCATGTGCATTTCATGCAACCTTTGTTTCAGGAATCAAGGGATGTTTTCTATGACAGTCAATGAGTAAGTAGTGTTTTAGGCTGTAGCCCAGATGGTCACTGTCACAAGGACTCTGTTCTATGGCCAGAGCTCAGAAGAAACCGTGCATACACATAAATGAATGGGTGTGGCTGTGAGCCAACAAAAGCATCATTTCAAAGACAGGATGGCTGGTCCTGGCTTGTGGGCACAGTTATTGAGACCTCCTCTATTTGGCTGCTATTAAGCACAAGTTAGACAATTGGCAAATCCATCATCCTTGCTCAAAAGAATTCATTTCAAATTAAAGGCTGAACTGAATCTTCATTATGGCTTTCAGTTTTCATTTTTGTAATCTGAAAACACTGATGTAGTTCATGTATACATGCACAGAGAGATGAACACAGACACAGACAGACACACACATACATACACACACACACACACACACACACACACACACACACACACATACACTCCTTTCCAGCATGAGTTTGATTTCCAAGTGAGGACCTTGAGGTTTATAACAATTCATAGGTAGTAAGTGGTAAAGTAAGCCAGAGTTTGTATCCAGGTCTTTGTGAAACTAAAGCCCAAATTCTCTAGACTATAGCAATGTTTCTAAGCAATTCTTTGGAAATGGTTTGAGGCCGGTGATCCACAATTCTATGCTTTCATTTACTTTCCCTGTGTGACTCTTGCACCAACATACACATAGGATTAAAATATACCAGGTAAGTGACTTTTTTTATTATTAATATTGCACCTAAGATTGAAGTCTCTGCAGCTGAGCATATTGCCTTGCATCCTGAAGGCAAATGTCAGGAGAGCAATTTCCCTGGGCCCCGCCTTCCCACATCAAGGAAATACTTGGCAGCACATCTAAAGTTTCTCCTTATTTTTGACCTTCCAGCTGTCCCTGTTATCACAGGATCTGGCAGGCACAGGGAGAGTCCGATCCCAATGACACTGGCCTGTTGAAGTCCATAAATGTACTTCCTCCTGTCATTGTCTTTAAATGGCCTTTTCGGAAATATCTACAAGGTCAAAACACACACTGCAGCCCAGATGCCTGTTCACCCTGCCACTCACTTCCTCTATGATAAACTTCAGCTAGAGAGGCCTTTATGTGTCCAGTCATTTTTGATATCTAAAGGAAAATCTAAAAGGTATGCTTTGTGCTTCCTTTTAGAAGCTGTGGTGCCAAGACCAATGTCAGATGCTTAAAGATACATCATGCCATATTGTTGCCCCAATAGCCTAGAAAAGCAGAAATGTTCAATCATATTTTCTATATATAGTATGTATGTACCAGGCTGCTAGTCTTTCCCCCCAGGGTAGCCTAGATGATCTTGTTTCAAGTCTCCATGTATGGAAAAGCACAGAGTCAAGATTGCTATGAGGTCGTGGCGTGTGCAGCAACCTCTTTGATATACAGAATACTGATATTGAATGGATACATGAACATAGGAAAAGCCATTGGTAGATCTCAGCTCTTTATAGTTTCAGATATTTTTTAATATCTAACTAAGGTTTGCTACATTTCCATTTTCCAAAGTGCACAAGAATTCACAGTTTGCAGAATATTTCAGAGGACCAGGAAGAAATGTAAGGGTCTACCACTTGTGTAGTTACTCATTTCTGAAGAATCCTAACTGACACATCACAAAACAATTACCTGAGTGGTGTTGTATTCCTTATGTTGTAAATGGTGGCTCTTACTGGGTATTTACTTTACAGATAGGGAAATATGACAGAGAGGTTGTCTTAGGAAGCAATGCTGATGTATGTCAAAGACGACACAAGCTTAGCCTGCACCAATGCCTGTTTATCCAGAGACTTGCCCTCTTTTCATTCATATAAACATCAGAACGGTTATGTGTCAGCATTAAACGAAAGTGGTGATGCACAGAACAAGAACTCAGATGAGGTATCTCATAAGATAGCTGTCACCTTCTGAGGAGAGAAAAGGAGGGGGGGTGGAGGGAAGGAATCAAGAGAGCAGTGGGACAGAGGGAAATGGAGAAGCAGGTACATGTAGCAATGAAATAATTGTAGAATGTGACAGAGACCACCACAAAAGGCAGACATGGTACTGTAATTGTAAAGCCATTTAAAGTGTGGTTGCAGTGACCAGTGTAGTGACTATAACCTCTGGAAGAGTTTAAGATGAACCTTTGGCTCTGCTTCACTTCACTGTTTCTCCTTTGATCAACTATGTATACTACGCAACAGCAAAGAAATGCATGAAGTCTATACCTGTCGGAAGCTTACAATCTAAGGAAGAGAATAGGAGAACAAAGAGAACAATCAGGAAACAAAAATTAGCCGTAGATACTATGTTGAAAGAGAACATATGTCGCCTCTTTCAACAGGAGCACCCAGTTCCAAAACTTACACAAGATGTCACTTTTCTTCTATGCAGTGCTGTAGAATAGCACCAGGCATGCAAAGTCCTTGAGACAATTTAAAAGTTTAAAGATAATGGACATATTTTTAATGCATTCTCTGAATCAGATGAGAAATGCTGAGTGGTATGGACACTGTGGTGTGTGCCCAGGATCTCAAGAACTTAGCTACTTGGGGTAAGAGCGTGAGAAGGAGAGAGACAGGATGCTGATGCCAGACTGATTTTTGGTTTGGATGCAGAAAGCCAGAGAGGCAAAGCATGACCAAGGATGAGGTAGGGTAAGGAAATCGTGCAGTAGTCTAGAAGAGGAACGAATCATGAAGAACTATATGCACCAAGGGAAGGTTCATGTTGACAGTGTGACAAAAGAGAGCTAGAAATCTAAGGAGGAAGAGCAGTTAAATATCATGGTGGTAGATACTTGAGTATTATTCTGGTTTAGCTCTAGAGCATCTTCCAGGTATTCATGTATTAAAGGTTTCAGAAGTGGGGCTTTGGAGGGTGACGAGGGCTCTGACCTCAATCATGGGTTCGTCTATGGATGGACTAGTAGTTTTATATCATTAGTGGGTATAAAAGATTCTTGAGGAGATGAGCTCTCCTCAGAACAAACAAGTCATCAGAGAGTCATCTCTTTCCCTCCCTCCCTCTCTCTCTCTCTTTCTCTATCTCTCAGCTTCCCTTTTTTCTTCTCTCCTTTTTAAAAAATATTTATTTATTTATTATGTATACAGTGTTCTGTCTACATGAACACATGCATGCCAGAAGAGGGCACCAGATCTCATGATAGATGGTAGTGAACCATCATGTGGTTGCTGGGAATTGAACTCCAGACCTTTGGGAAAGCAGCCAGTGCTCTTAACCTCTGAGCCATCTCTCCAGCCCCACTTCTCTCCTTTCTGATCACCATCCCATCACCTGTTCCCCATGATGATAAATAAATAGATATGTCTTCCTTTTACAACAATCTCCCTTAGGTATTTTGCCACAGCAACAAAAGGATGATTAACTCAGGTGAGTAGTAGCTTTACCAGACCCAAGAATGGAGGCCATGGAACTTGATAATTCACTGGATATGAATAAAGAAAGAGAAGCCAAAGATAAAACTAAACCTTTTGGGTATGTAACAAGAGGTAAGTAATAGAGATAGTTACAGGGAGAAAAAAAAAAAAAAAAGGAAACTTTGCAAAAATAAAATGAAACAAACAAACAAAAACTCTCAAGAATTCCATTTTATTTCTACTACAATAAGTACATATTTGCTGAGTGGCAGAAATACCAGGTTGAGCACCAAGTAGACGAATCCACAGTCTTTAAAGACCCAAGAAACATCACAGTCTAGTGGACATGGCTGTCTGTTTAGCAATGCTGCTGTGTCTTCTGCCTTATTCAGCATCATAACACCATCAAGATAATTTATTTGTGATACTTCACACTGTATCTTATAAGTGAAGAAGTAAATGGACAAGTTGAGCAATCTAAAGAAACCAATCAGTGTATATATTTGAAGAAAATGGGAGAGGCCATCCCAGAAGAGGGGAGAAAGAAAATTCAGTGGAGAATGGAAGAGACAGACTAAATGCTTTATGAGGAGAGCTGGCCTGTCATTCCAAGTGCTACTGAAGGAACAAGAAGCAGAGAAGTCATGGAGCCTTCATTTCACCTCCCGGGAGAGGGGGCGATGATACAGATCCAGCCACCTGTTCCTGCAGAAATCTGTTTTAAAACAGCAAGATGCACTAAAGACAGTGGACAGTATACTTGGACGAAACACAGAATCTCCTTTTAGCTTGTTTATAATAACTTAGACATGCTACATTTTCCTAAGATAAAGGAACAATGTCTTTCCATTATACTGACTGATTGGAAGCCCAGAAAATGTGGACACTTATTCCAGAGAGGAGTGAGCCCCAGGAGGCTCTGATTGACTAATGACTGTTCCACCATAATTTCTGATGTCCTTTTTGACTACCACCACCACTCCTAACACACACTTCTAATTCCCAGGCCAGTGACATTTGCCAGCAGATTCTGCTGCCTCGGCAAAAGCTTGCTGGCTGGTTATATAAAAAACAATGTGGGAAAGAGTTAATTGGCAAACAGAATGACTATATTTGCAACCCAAGAAGGCCTGCTGTGACTTGCTATCTGCAGAGCTAAGCAGCTTGCTGTACAAGTGATATTCGAAGCTTACTGCTGTTAATGCCAACGGGACCACTTAGCACCTCCCTGTAAATGGTCTCAAGATTAATATCTTGCCACTTAGTTTATGCTCCTTTTTGTTTTTGTCCTTAGGATGAGACATTTTCTTCATCTTTTGCCTAAGAGAAGGTCAGACTTGGCAAATGCCTGGGGTGAGAGGCCCGCTGGAAAGTTGCTTTGCAACTGCCACCCCATGCAACATGAATCACAGAGTTGGAAAATTACTCAGCAGTGAGAAAAAGATGTGGCTTGTAGAATCAAAGACCTGTGTTCATCATCTCTGCAGACAATGAGTTAAAAAGCCACCTAACTGAGTGGTCCTCAATCTTCCTAATGCTGCAACCCTTTAAAACAACAGTTCCTCATATTGTGCTGACCCCCAACAATAAAATTATTTTTGTTGCTACTCTGAAACTGGAATTTTGCTGCTGTTATGAATTGTAATATAAATGTCTGTGATGTCTTAGACAATTCCTGGGAAAGGATTGTTCTTCCCCAAAGGGGTCACAACCCACAGGTTGAGAATAGCTGACTTGACTTCTCTCAGCATTAATTATTTTTTTAACTAGAAGAGAGGATACAGTAACTCAATGTCATAGACTTTTTTTGCAGACAACTCATTCTCACCTGGCCTCTTCCCTTTCTCACTTATTGAAGAGTCATGGCTTCCATTGTGCAGTCTTCAAGACTGGTCCACCCTTCCCCAGTTCATGACTGGTCCACCCCAACCTCCCCCTCGACATACCTTTCCCTAATGATTTTCTAACATCCTCCACACCCACGTTTTTCATCTTTTATCAGGCTTGCTCAGTATACCACGCTAGTCTCTTCTCTTCTGATGGATCTGAGAAGCAGAAGGCAAGCAGCCATCCTTCTTACACACTCTCTCTAGTTAATAGCCACTATTATCTCGTTAAACATCATGCAGGTGCTGACAAATTCAGTTCTGTAGCCTTCACGTTGTTTTTGTTTGTTCGTTCGTTTTTGTTTTTTTTTTGAGATATGGTTTGCTTCACTCACCTGCTCAGCTGGCATCTACACTTGGGTGTTCTTTAATCAACATATATCAGCTATCAACATATTTCTGAGTCATGAACATCCCCTTAAGAATCTAGTTTCCCATGTTTATCACTACAAAATCAATGGTACCATAAGAATCTTCATGACTTCAGCCAGAAGTCTGGGCTTCATAGTTGGTCTCTTTTTCTATTCATGGTCTCACTATATATCTGCTCTCCTACGGACTGTAATATGTATGAACCTATTCAGTTCATTGATTTCTCACTATTTTATGATCAGTTCCTGGTTGCTGGTATTTTCATTGCCATTCTAGAGCCATTCTCCACTCTTCTCCATACTGTGTTATTTCTTGGCAGGCTTGGCCATATAAATTATATCATCAGTACCCACTTCTGGGCTTCTGTTTGGAGAGTGCTTATACAAAAATGGAGAGAGGGAAATCCTAGGATTAAAGAATATGTTTCACAGTCTTTTTGCTTTGAGGATTACTCTACACTGCAGGCATCCTCAATAGTAAGTCTCCTTTATCAACAGAGGAAGTCGGTCCTCTAGCTCCAGGCTCCAGTTCTCCTCCTTGTCCTTGTGCCTGGCATAGCACTCCTCACACACCACTGCTTTTGGCCCTAAGGTACTGTACAGCCTTCTCATGACTTCTGTGTGCCCTTGTGCCTTGCCTTGAATGGAATCGGTATTAAATGTCCCTAAACTATCGCTACTTGAAAAGTGTCTTAGGGTTTCTATTTCTGTGTAGAGACACCATGACCAGGGCAACTCTTATAAGGAACATTTAACTGGGGCTGGCTTACAGTTCAGAGGTTTGGTCCCTTTTCAGCATGTCAAGAAGCATACATGAAGACATGGTGCTGAGAGTTCTACATCTGGGTCAGCAGGTGACAGGAAAAGAGAGTGACACTGGGCCTGGCTTGAGCATCTGAAACCTCAAAGCCCATCTTCAGTGACATACTTTCTCCAACATGGCCACACCTACTTGAACAAGTGCCATTCCCTGTGGGCCTATGGGGGTCATTTTTATTTGAATCACTACAAAAAAATATGTATTGTATTTTTTTTACTGGTTTGAGTTCAAGCCTTCTAATTTCTTTAACTGGATCAACATTACACATAAATACAGACATAGTCATGCACATATACATGCACATGCACACACATTGATATAGAAGGAAGATCTCTCTCTCTCTCTTTCTCTCTCTCTCTCTCTCTCACACACACTCACACACACACACACACACACACACACACACATCTACTTACTTGTCTGTCAGTCTATCAGTGAGAAAGAGAGAGGGAGAGAATAAAAACAATTCTCATAGCTGCTCAAAACCTACTTAACCAACCCAATATAGTCTTTCTGCATCAATGAGCGATCATTATAATGCATGTACTGTATCACTCCTTGGCTATAATGAATTCACAAACATTCAGTTTTATTCACAACAACCCTCTAACCATGAGATCAAATCCTCCTCTGCTATTCCCCCTACTTATTCCTCCAAGCACATCTTGATTTCTTCTGTAGCTTTCTCTTGCACCTGAGGCATGCAGAGATTACCAAATTCTCTAAAGCACAGCTGCACAACTAGTTTTCCTTGCATTGGATACAAACTTTGCTGTCTTGAATTAGAGCTTTGGAGAATGTGACACAGAATCTTAGGTGGGCTGAGGGGATCACTCTGTGAGTAAGGCATTTGCTGCTTAGGTCTGAGAACCTGAGTTAGAATCTCCAACAGCCCTATAAAATCTGAATGACATGGCACACCCATGACTCCAGCACTGGGAAGAGGGAGGTAAAATAAAAGGGAAGGATTCCTGGAGATTTCTGCAAGATCTAGTTCAGAGAAATGCAACATCCCTTCTTCTTTCTCCTAGAGATGAGGGCCCAACCACTTCCTTTGATGAACAGTCTATTTTCTTGTGAAGCTACCTACAGGACTATGGAAATGTAATTTAACCCAAAAGACCTTGCCCAAGAGGGAAGTGGGAAGTAAATGGGGCCTCCCCTTGCCTCACCTTTATAATTACTTCTTACAGATAAAGTTATAGTAAAGTATGATTACAGGTATGTAACAATAGCTCTGGTTCCTTGGCCACAAGGTTTTTATTAACTAGAATGTATCAGGATAGAATTATATGGAAGAATTAGAACTGGTCTTAGTTCAAAGAACACCTATCCTCTATTAGTTTTGTGACTCACAAAAGACGTGAGATTCATTGATCGTTGCTTTCCCACAGCCTAAAGGGTAGCAACATTTGCTTCAGTAGAGTTTGGAGATCTAATAGAACACTTGAATTCAAAAGGTTCTCCAAAGTATTGATTTTCCTCTTCCAGATCCAAAAATGAGTAGAATGAGCTTTGCCATTAACATTTCCCATTAACATTCCCAAGACAGTGTCAATGTATGCCATTGGACACAGCAGAAATTGTGCCTTCAGGGGACCACCAAGTATTGGTGAGCTGCACAACTTTTCTGGGAACCACTAGCCAACCAATAAATAACATTTAGCCTTAAGTGACCCCTGACTCACCTGTTAAAAAGAAGAGTTTCTGTATGGCTTTGAACTATAAGAATGTATTTAAAAATTGGCCCAAGAATACCCAGAGTAGGATATGAGTCACTTTAGAGCCCAAGTTTCTGGCTTTGACAAGAGCCTTTCAGTCCAATTACATGGGTAGGGTTTATTTTTAGGGTCTGCTTGTGTAAGAGCTTGGATACCTTCTCCAATACAATGTTTTGTTCCCTGAACTGTTCTTTCCAGGTGCTAGGCTTCTTCTATTTCATTTAAGAATCACTCCAGACCATGATTTTGTTAATAATGAATTATAGCCACCTTCTTTCTCTTGGTATAAAAATAATAGTTAATATTAAGGCAGTAACAATTAACAGTTGTCATTTATATGATTTACTCTAAACCTTTCTTCAGACTTATAACCATGTAATACCATAGTTCAAACCAAAGCATGGAGCCATACAGACAACAAGTAGGTGAGCTCACTAATGTCAGTAGCTGTTCCTCTAGGTCTATATAACCTAGTCTCAAATCTGTGCTCTTAATTATGTGATCATACATCCAGCATATTTACCCAAAAACTACCTTACCTGTTTCCTGTGCATTTAAGAGTAAACAGTACTGCTTTATGTATGTTTGTGTGTTAAAGTCAGACCTTAAAAATGGAGCCGACTTCTAGTCATTCAAAATTGCACAAAGATGCAACAGCAGGTGACTTGACATCTACCATTGACATTTCAAAGTATCTTGAACTCTAGAATTCTATGGCAATTTGGTTTTTGTTTGACAAATTTTCTATATAAATCTCTCCAAATGGCATCATTGCTAGCTCTGTCCCTTTACTAGAAGATTTGGAATTCTTCCCTCATTTTTCTCTCTTTCAATGGTTCTATCTCATGCATCAGAAATCTTTTATGGTTCTACCTCCCAAGTCATTAGCACACATTTCCCTATCTCATTGCCACTTGACTGACTTAGCAATGCTGCATAGGAGATTACAAGGGTTTTTAAAAACTACAACAGAAGTTGGCTTCAATAAACTCAAAGTTCACCTTAAATCGTATTTCATGTATTTGTCATAACCAATGTTGAATTGAATTCCCAAGAGGAAATATTTATGAACTTAACTATAGTAACTTTTTTGTGGATATAAGCATCTTTCACTTTTATCCTACCATAGCCTACAAATGACCAACTAGGCATCTCCCCCAAAGATCTTGCAAGCAAAAGAATCTGTCTATTGATCTGGATTGGACTCCAACTCTATTTGTAAATGAAAGCTTGGGTACCACATGGATCTCATTTACCTTTCACAGGGAAGTTGCTGATATCCTCATCTGTCAAAATGAGGATTGGTGAGGATGCAAAGTGAGATGATAATGCTGATGAAAAGAAAGATGAAAACATGTATGCTGTTTATTTCAAGAGTGTCAGGCATTGAGTATGTTTAGCCTTTAAGGTGGAAAGAATCAGAGAGGTAGAATATTTGTTATGAGAGAATTTACCATTTGCAGGAGTAGACAGACTTTCAAAAATCAATATGTAGATGATCTTTCTAATAATGACAAAGGCTCATTTGGCTTCTCATCATTATGGGCACTCTCCAGATTGTTTTTACGTATGCTAACTAGCTCATTTCTACAGGGAAACTCTGAGATGCACAGTATTATTATTTCATTTTATAGATCAGAGAGCTGAAGCACACAGAAGTAGATGAACATGTCCAGGATTTCTCAGACTGCAAGTGGCCAACTTAAGATTTGCTCTCAGGCTCCTTACTGAGGGTCTTGGCAGTTCCATGGAGATAAATTAGGACACTAAAAAGAAAGCTGTTAGGAATGATAATATAGTTTGAAGTAGTAATAAGCTTGTCCTAAGAGGCAGTATTTAATATCAAGTTTAAAGGATGTGAGCCAATAGAAAAAGAACAAGAGAGTTAGGAACTTTCAGCATAAGGTTACTGTGTATTTCAAATGCTGATGTCTGTAACCCCCTCCCCAATCTGGTTGCAATCCTTGTTCTGAGAACCTCCTGTCTCAATGTTTTGTAAACACTGCTCCCCAATTGTCCCCTGCTATACCAAGAAAGTATCTTATAGGCAATCACTGGGCAGGGGAGAAGATAGGGCTAAACTTCCAGCCAGCCAAGGGAGGAAGAGTTAAAGGAGGAAATAGGGGATTGAGCTGTGGGAGAGGTCCAGTAGACATCAGGAAAGAGAGAGCTGCAACAGAGAAAGCTACAAAGTGTAAGTGTCTCTGAGATGTACGTTGGAAGAAAGTCGAATTAGCTTAGAGGGTTAAGAATAGAGTAACAACTGCTCAGTCCTTGTGCTGTGAAGCTTGTTTAAATAATATAATAGAGTCTCAATTATTTCATAGCTTGGTTGAGAACCAAACACAGTTGATCACCTCTTGGTGGGGAGAGCATGTGGGCACACAGAAGAAAAGGAGGCAGGCTATCTGAATAAGACCTGATAGGCTGTGCTTAGACAGTGGGGAGAGAAGGGCCCCCTCTGTCAGAGGTCTAGAGAAGAGGCATAGGGCAGAAGAGGGTGGGAGGGTGAGAATGGGAAGATACAAGTGAGAGGATAACAATCGCGATGAAATATGAATAAATTATAACAAAATTTAAAAAGAAACTATCACAGTTATATAAAAACAATAATACTAAGGAACAAGTACCTTAACATAGCTAGGAGCAGTGGGTTAGATATTAGAAGCTTAAAATAAAGACCAAGGGAGATCTGGAATAGTCATCAGGGGTTATATCAGGCAGCATAGCAGGAAATCATGAGCTATGAGCTAAATTTTAAGACCAGTGACATCACTGAAGAAACAGGGTAATAACTATGATGACCTTCTGAGTATTAGAAAAATATTAACAATTATATTCTTCACAACTTAACTTTGCTCTAGATTGAGCTCTTCAGAGATCTCACCAATAGGGTGCAGTTGTTGCAGGATTTACCCTGAGGCTAACCTGCTGCTTCCACTTTCACTTTAACCACAATATGGCCATGCTTCCAAGGGCTGTACCACACTAACTGATAAAACAATTCACCTGCTCCAACCCCATCCATTGTTGTTCAATCATATGCATCTGATAGCAAGTCCCACATTGCCCTGTCCAGTTCTGTGTGCTCTAATCTTTGCCTAATCTTTCCTCTCGACTGGGTTTCTCCATGTGGATAATTACTGGTGTGTCAAACGTGACTTGTGAAAATGTCACAAGCTTTTGATTTTCACTTGATTGTCTGCCTCCCTCAGCCTTTCATAACTCAATGGAAGATTTGTTCTGCTAAAGGACTAGATGATGTAACTGACTCTCAGATTCCACTTTTTTTTTTTTTTTTTTTACAAATCCGAGGAACCTCCAATGCAACCCATCAACCACTCCTAATGACTTGACTTCAGGAACATATCCTCCTCCTGCTCACAGTACAAACCACCAGCAGCTCAGCTCACCAGTGTAAAAAGCTCTTGATGACTCACCGCGCCTTCCAAACTCTACATAATCGTTCTGACTCAGAGTGAAAGGCCACTTCTGCAAAACCGTATCTGTCATATTCTGCTTTGTATCACCCACTGGTTTACAGTTTGTCTATAGCAGCGGCCATGTTACAGGGGTGGGGTTTTTCATCGCAGAAGACATCACACATCACACCAGTAGAAAGAAATTAATATAAGGCCTTCTGGGTAAAACAAATGTGATCCATATTCTCTATAATCTAAGTGCACATGTGCATGCGTACAAGTGCATGCCCTCCTATCCATGTTTTTATATTCCCCATTTTCCTCTTCTCTGCTAGTCACACAGGTTTCTACACAACTTCTGGACTTTCTAAGTATATTCTATCCCTTGGCACTTTACCTGCTATTCCCACTTCCCAGATGGACTTCACTTATCTATAGTGCCCATCTTTCTTTTCACTCCTTGTCTCATATACTATCTTGAATGAAAACTCTTCCCAGATTTCCCTAGATTACAAATTATCCTTTGCCTTTGTCTTATTTTTATTTGGGATTTGACTCATATGTTTCTTCTACTGCCCATCCTGATGGATAGCTAATCTACTGGCTAGTTAGTTACTAATATCCTGAGGCCACTACTAGAATGTAAGTACCATAATAGTGAGTGCATATTTAACTCACTGTCTAGGCCAAAAAAAGAGTAAGGTATGTAATAAATGTGCAATGAGAAATTTTTGGGTGAATGAATATAAGTGAATAATTCATGGACTGTGGAGGACAACGTCATACATCAGAAACACTTCAGCTATGTGCATAGGCGCATGACCAGCACTTTCATGTACACTGACCTCATGTTCCCCTCTCAGCAACCTTGGTAGGGAAGGGCCCAGTTTCCCTTTCATTCTTACCATGCAAAGATAAGAACACTTCTGAAGTAAAGTGCTGGGAAAGCTGTTATACAGAGAGTCAGGAAGGCTACTTTCTCTGGAGTTCTCATCAGAGATGATTCTGGAGGTCTGGGCTACTTCTTGCCTCCAGTGGCTGTGGAGAAACACACTGTCTCTTTTCAAAAAGCACACAGACCATTCAGATTCTAATAATAAGTCAGAGTTAAGCAAGCTTTCCCAAAAGTATTAAGCTCAGAGTCCTTCCAGAAATCAGCTTCTGCCACAATGGTTATCCTGTTTACAGTGTGTTCACAATAACAGAACACTAACTGGAAGACACTAGAATGAAATTCAAGACCAAAGCACATGTGAGCATGGCATTTTAAATTCTTTGTTAAATACTATTTGTCTATATACATCTCAGCACTCTGTTTAGAGTTATTTCTCTCCTATACAGCTAAGTACACATAACACATCATTCAAACTCTTTCAGCTGCACAGTTCAGGGCCCTGGAAACCAACAGTCCTGTGAAACCAACATTACTCTTCATCTTGTAGGATTGAAGAAGCTCTTAATGGCTAAACAGCAGCTCTCCACCATGCCTGCTCCCAGCCCCTGGAAACATTTTCTTTTCTCTTGCCCTGAATCTGATGACTCCAGGTCTCATGAGACATGGGTGGAATCATATAGTATTTGCTCTTTCTTGATTTCATGTCTTCACTAAGCATTAGGTATTTAAGGTCTGCAGATGTTCTAGCCTATTCAGGATCTCTTCCTTATTAAGGTTGAATAAAATCCTCTTGTGTTCTCTCAGACATTTTATTTATATATGCGCCTGATAAACACCTGAATGACTTCTAATGATAAAAAGTGTGTCATGAGCATGGGGGCCCAATTATATATTTAAGATCCAGTTTTTAATTCTTAGAGATTTTGGCATTTCAGAAGTAGAATTGGGAGAATGTATCATAATTCTCTGTGTTTAAGATTTTGAGGTACTTGGGCACTTTCTTAACTTTCCTTTTATGAGATTTTATTTAGTAGTATTTTAAAATCCATATTTAAAAATTGGCTTCAGAAAATGTCACAAAATAACTGCCCTTTCACCTGGCTCCCACTACCCTTAGTCACCCACTTCCTTAGCTGTCTTAATGACCACTTCGACATTGTAATCAGGTACAGGTATTCTGTCTTTTTTCCTGTGTTTTGTTCCCTAAGTGAGTCAACTGAGGAAGCTAAGAAGGCCACGAAACAATGTGAAGGTTTTTGTACTTCTTCCTTCCCTGTTCTCGTTAGGTGGCCAACTCAGTCTCCTTCCCTAAGTAGGAGGACAGAGAATTAAAGCTATTTCCTTACAACCCACCCCACGTGTGAACCTCTGAATGGGCTTAATATGGCCCTGCCAAGGTTAAAGAGACAGAATCATACTGTAATGTTGCCTCACACTTTGCTTGGAGTGATCTGTATGTGGAGGGAGGTCTGTGCTTTGAAGTCAAAGAGAGCCCTGGGCACAGCAGTTAAGGTGGCAGCAGTTCCTTTTATGTGCACTGATCACTATCTACTTAGTGTGACCTTGGCCAAGGAACTTAACTCACATTGATATCAGGTGAACCCTTACTCTGTTATTTTTTTAAAATTTAATTAATTATAATTTATTCAGATTACATCCTGAATGTTATCACCACCTCCACATGCCCATCCCACTAACATCTTCACATTCCATCCCTCCCTCTTCCACCCTATTCCCCTCCCCTAGAACCTCTGACAAAAGGGGACCTCCTCCCCCACTGTCTGACCACAGCCTATCAGGTCTCATCCTAATAGGCTGCTTCCCCTTCTTCTGTGTTCTGCCAGGCCTCTCCACCAAGGGGAAGTGATCAAATGAGGGGCACCAGAAACTATGACTTTATTATTTTGAAACAGTACTTACCTAAAGGAAAAGAGACTTATGCCATACACAGGAACAGCAATGAACATATTTTGCTTTAAAGAGGGAAGGGAGGCAAGAACCTCAATGGCTTCTTACCACTGTCTCTCCTAGGTGAAGCAAGAAAGGCTTTGGTAACCATGTTTTTGGCAACATGCTGCTCAGCAGAGCACAGTGTGAAAGTCAGTAGGATGAATACCTTGCTCTTGCTATTTAACTGTATCGCATTCTGATCTAAGCTCTCCAAGACCTGGCTCTGGAGGTGACTTTGCCTATAAGGTGACTTCCTAAGTGTAGCTCAGGAACAGAGTTGTTTATCAGATGCATTAAAGATACAACAATATATCCATGGCCATTCCCCAGATCTCTTAGTACTGGTCTGAAGTGATGAAGGTTTGCTGACTCATTTTTTTTTTTTTAAATGTTATTTATTTATTTTTGTTGTTGTTTTTGTTTCTAACTATACAGGTTGGTCAGTACTTTAGAGACTGGAAGACTGAGGTCATGTGAGTCTAACTTAGAGCCCACACTCACTATGTGGAACAGATTGTTTGAACCTGTGAAGTTCTGAATTTGTACTAAAACCATTCTCCCATCAGAATCTCTCCTCAAAACCCAGAAGTTACTCAGTGGAAGTGCTTCTATTTCAGGGAAGATGAATGGAAGGAGCTGTACCATCTGATCTCTTGATAATACTCCAATGGCATTTCTTGAGATGCCTTGATTGGGTGCAAATTACTAGCCTGAATCCTGTTAGAGGCCTAAGATTCATGTGCTGGTCCTATCCTCACCTGTAGACATTTAGACAGAGTTCTTCAGCAAACTCCATCAATGAACATGAGTCAATTAAAGTTCCCAGGTAAGAAACAATTCATTTGGTCTCAGATTGGGTCTTTGAGATTGAATTTTCTATCAATTTTCACTAGCTATTTCACTCCTTTTGCCCCATAAGGGAGGAAGTTGTCCTTTTAAATTACCTAGCTGCTTCCTTGTAGTTTCTATTTTCTTCCTCAGGGTTCTCTGCAGAGGATTTGCTACAGTTGATTCACAAGAAGATATTGATTATAAGCACAGAGTTCTGGAACACCCTTATAAGTGAATTTAGGTTGAGAGATAGATACTACCAAAATCAAAGCCTGCTTAATGAAAGCAAGCAATAGAAAGGGACCAGTGACTTATACTCTAGATGAGAAATTAAGTGAAGAAAAGAACCAGATTAAAGTTCCAGTTATCAAATACCAACAATGTGCCAGAATCTCGGCTACACCATCTATCCCTTGTTATGTTGGGCTAGTTTTCCCCCATCTCAGACATCAGCTTCCTCAGCTATAAATGTCATTGGTGAAATCTTCAAAGTATTCAGCCAGAATGATACAATGCCCACCCAGTATATTGCTTACTTCTGCCACATAGTAGGCAATATAGAGACGGTGGCTGATGCAGTTGTTACTGCTGTTGTTATTCCTTTTGTTCAGCAGTCCGGAGTGCCCTCCAGGAGAGCGATCCTGAAGGATTCTGTGTTTCAAAACCATGAAGCAAAGCACTTTCACAACTCCTACTCATTGGGTGACAGAATAGTGTTTCTGTTGAGAATTAGCATATGAAAATGAGATCAACTAATGACTTTTGGATAAGGGAGAGTTGCAGAAAAATGAAGCCAGATGAGGGGGCAGAACTTGCAAATCTTGCCCTGTGTTCAGTTTAATGTTGGCATTCTATCCTCATTAATGCCCGTGTATGGCTACACAATAAATTGGGAATTTGCTGTGAGAGAAAATGAAGATTTATGCAAAACTAAATGGAACAAATGGTGAATAATTGATTTAACTGACCTGACAACTCCCACTTGTAAATAACACAAAATGTTTTATTCTGGCAATAATTTAGTTTCCTAGGCATCTTAACTCCTCCTAGAAATTTACTACAAAGCCCTCATGATTTCTGCTTTTCCCATGGAGATAAGTGGGTTTAGATCATGAACTCTATTCTCCTGTATAAGCTTTTCATGATCTATATCCGGCATTGCTCACATTCAATACTCTCTGAAGAATGTAAGGATCATTCATTTTCTTTTTTGTTTAAGAATATGGTGTGACCTCCATTAAAAAAAATTTATACACACAAAGAATTATTGTACTGACCAGTTTTAAAATACAGTCGTTAGGAATAGAAAAGTAAAGTAAATAATGTACAATAAACCACACTGTATTAAATACTTGTTCTGGACTCTGGTACACTAACACCATCTTAGAACATACTCCCACTGTACACACATTTATTTCAAAGACTGTGTTCCCGAATGCAGACACAGATATGCATACACAGACACACATGTATGTGTCTGTTTGTGTTTTCATATAAGTATATAAGTCTGTTTGGGCATTTCTACACCAAGGACTGTATGAATTCATAAGTATCTGTTTACACATTATTGGAGGAACAATGGAGACATTTTAGAAAGCATCTTAGTGTCATTCCAGACTCATGGACTATTAGTATTGAAAGCATTTTAAGAAAACATTCTGGTTAATTTCTTGATTGTAGGTTCAATTCCATTCAGTGGGTATGCTGTGTGTCAGTATGAGGTAGCAGGACTTGAGGTGAGGTTAAGTATAGTGTGTGTGTGTGTGTGTGTGTGTGTGTGAGAGAGAGAGAGAGAGAGAGAGAGAGAGAGAGAGAGAGAGAGAGAG
>OU015748.1:85102078-85129052 GCA_907169655.1 Acomys percivali | reverse complement strand
GAGAGAGAGAGAGAGAGAGAGAGAGAGAGAGAGAGAGAGAGAGAGAGAGAGAGACAGACAGACAGACAGACAGACAGACAGACAGACAGACACAGACACAGAGACACAGAGACAGAGACAGAGACAGAGACAGAGAGAGAATGTTCACAAGTATATGGTTCATGTGTGTGCATGTTCTCTGGAAACTGGAGGTCAGCTTTAGGTATCATTCTTCAGAAGTTGTTCATTATGATTTTTGAGAGGGGATCTTTTATGGAAACCTGAAGTTTGCCTGTTTGCTTAGGATAACTGTCCAGTAACAGGTAAGGATCCAACTGCCTGCCTCCTAAGTGCAGGGATTATAAATATACACCAGCACTTCTGGCTTTTTATGTGAGTGCTGGGGAAGTCAAGTCCTTGTTTTTGCAAGAAACACTTCACCAAATGAGCTATTATTGCAACCTTCAGCACACCATTTCAAGGTTTATTTCTCTCATTTTAATCATTCAACAAAAAATGTATTTATTGCATCTTTTACTTGGCAAAGTCCTAAGGATAGTCCTGGGGATTTTCAATGCAACAATCATGATCTCTGACCTTATAGTATGCATAGGTCTAAGAAAGAAAGCTGAGGAGGCTGGGAAAGTGGTACATGATGCTGAAACATGAATGAAGTTAAAGTCCTTATTGCTTCTGCAACAATGTACTTAACAAATACTCATGAATTCCTACAGCCCTTGGTGTGGAAATGTCAAAGCAGACTTACACACATATGACAACATAGGCAGACAGACACATACATGTGTGTCTGTGTGTATGGATATCTGTATCTGTGTCTATGTCTGTATCTATATCTGTATCTGTATCTGTATCTATCTGTATCTGTATCTGGTCGCCTTTAATCGCAGTGCTCAGGAGACACAGACAGCGAATTCTCTCAGGGCAAGGTGACTAGTTATAATAGCTAAAATCAGAAAATTGGTGTTCAGTGAAAGACCATGTTTCAATACATAAAGCAAAGAGTTGAAGAGAAGATTCAGTATCATGCTTAAACTTCAATTTGCAGGCACACACATGCATGCATACTCACACATGTATGCATGCACTTGCTGACACATATGTGTCAATATACATACAAACATGCAAACACCACACACACACACACACACACACACACACACACACACACACACACAGCAATACACATAAAAATTCCCCAAAAGAAAGTGTTGGATGATTTTGGGGCATTGCTGTGTCAGAAATGTGTTCTTATCTTCAGAGGGAATATGTGTAGTTGCACTAGTATATCATGAGTAGAGATAATCCAATGTGGGAAAGAGAATTGTACAAGTCTTGATTGTATCTGATTATAGTAACAAAAGGGAAAGACCAAAGGTATGAAAGATGGGAGAACTTGCTTATCTTAACCTAGAAATATAGATCTCAAATAAACTAAGTCATGCCAACATGGCTTGGCAAGATATATAGCAAAAGATGTTATTCTGGTTCTTGTTATGGTTTTACTCAATCAAGCATTTTCTCAATGACAAGGACTTTCTCTGGAATCCATCAGCTCCATTTAGAAGTTCCCAGGGATCCACACTGATAGGAAATTATATATTCAATTATATTTTACTTCTAGTTTCTGGATGTGAAGACTCTATGGAACTTGATTTCCAGGCTTGATCTCTGTTTGCTAGCCAAATTTCATTATTGTTCACTAGCCAAAGACAGTGGCCTCACTCATGGCATCAGAAAGCCCATTGACCCCAAATGTAAAAATGGTCTTGTTCTCAGCAATTATACCTCTGTGAGTCCGAGTCTAGCTTGGTCTCCAGAGTGAGTTCCAGGACAGTCAAGGATACAAGAGAAACCCTATATCAAAAACCACACCCAACCAAAAAACAAAAAACAAAAACCACTTCCCCATTTAACCATGACTATTAATGTTGTACTTCTTTGGGTCTTCTTCAGGCAGGCATACTGTTGTGTTATCCTGAATATAATTTCTAGAAGATAGTCTCTGTAAACTCCCTGTGCATCTCTGGTTGTAAAATCTTGTAAATGTAAAGTCTTTTCATTCACTCTTCTGAGATATTCCATGAGCTTAAGATGCAGGAGTCAGTCATGATGTAGATGTATCTTTGGGGCTGGGTACCCCATGATTATATAGTCTCTGTCTCTTGTAAAGAGAAGCTTCCTTGATGAGTGGTTAGAGATAAACTTACCTGTGGGTGTAAAAATAAATATTGAGAATGTAGTTAGAGATTATGCTAGTTTAGTAAAGTGGTGCGGGTAGGTTCTCAGTTAAGACCAATGCTCTCATTATTCCCAGGTAGTTGCCTACATTTCTAGTCCCAGGCATGATTTGCCTCCCGCTGAGTGGGCCTGAGTTTAGTTAAATATCTGTTGGTTAACACAAGGACTTGCATGCCACTGTTACACGCTTAAAGTAATTATGCCCTGCCAGTCTTTATTGTGGTTGATAGGTGTCATCGCTGGGCAGGACTATTGCTTGCTTTCCTCCCTTGGCATCTTACAAAGCATTCTCTGCTAGTGTGATGGGCCATACTAACGAAGGAGATTTAAAGTCTCAAGTCACATTTAACAGCCAATGAGAGACTGATTGTGACAATATATACAGATCTGGGGCATGTGCTTGCAACTTGGGAACATGTGACCATACTATGTCTCTCTCAGTTTTCTCTTCTGAAAACGAGAATGAGTGACTATGTCTTCCTCACAGGGATAGTGTCATAGATGAAATATAGTGTACCATAAGGAAAGTTCTCAATAACTGTAAATCCTACTGACATGGCCTTCACAGATGAACATGGTGCCCTTTCTCCTGAGCTCCTTTCTCAGTGAGCTAAACTCTGCCCTCACAGGTAGACAACAGCAAAGCTGGTCTTGACTCCAGTCAGGTATCAGAAACTGTTCTCTGTTCCTGAACCTGTTCTCCTAGGTAAATTGCATAAATCATTGAGTTCATGGGAATATGAGCTGCCTTTCCCTGACAGACTCCTAATGGCTGATTGCTACTTGTATCAATTGTCCACTGAGTAGAAACAATTATTAATACAAATCTATTTTATAGGAAAACTAGAGTTACAGTCCTAGTTGCAGTAATGATTGGACATTAGCATTTGAGAAATGTCAAAAAATGTCACTTTGGGAGTGCCTGGAATAACTGAATTCTTACCTTTTGTGTACTCACTAACTTGTATTTATCAGGTCTCTGATTTCTTCCTTGCATAAACAATAGTCACTTTTTGATAGAAAAACCAGATACCTGGAGAGTGTGATGGCACCTGTATTACTACATAAGCTGACAATTATGATGGTACTTTACACATTTTGTTACTGTTTTCATCATAACTTGCAAGTCAGTTATCATTAGGCTCATGTCTAAATTTAGGAATGGGAGCTTGGGGAAGGAAAACACCTGGCCCATAGATTTTTAAGTGCAAATTCAGACTGCAATCTACATTTGTATAAATGCAATGTGTAACAGTTTTTATTTCCATTCTGCCTGACCACAGTAGAGGAGAGTGACAGCCACAGGAGAAACACGAGGGGTACCTTGGCTGTAGATGACTAAAAATCTCCTATTCAGGGCTGGAGAGATGGCTCAGTGGTTAAGAGCACTGTCTGCTCTTCCAAAGGACTTGGGTTCAATTCCCAGCACCCACATGGCATGTCTATAACTCCAGTTCCAAGGCATCTGACACTTACATACCAATGCACATAAAACTAAAAAAAATTTTAAATAATCTCCTATTCATGGAGGCATATACTTGCATGTATATAAGTATGTATGTGCATGCATGTGCCTGTACCTGTGTGTGTATGTGAACTATGATCTATGATATTAGACACATTTGGGAGAGTTCACTCTGTGAATGAACCAAATAAGGATATTGATTTTTTTAAGAAAGGTGTTTATATAGGGAATAAATATCCTATACCAATTGTTTAGAAGGTCTTCTCTTGTGTACTTATTTTCCTTGTTGCAGTGAAGTTTTTAAAAGTATATATTGTGGGAAAAAATCCAAAGTAGAATTGTGGTATCATGAACTGTCACAGTATACCACCTGGCTGCTGCTGTTTGCCACTCATTTATTCTTACAAACATTTGCTAGAGTTTTTATGGACATATCAACTTTGTGCTTATTTATCAGATAGGGGTTTGACAGGTACAGAGCACTGTAATCTACACATCGCTCTAATATGGAGTCTTCATTTTGATCTAACAGCGTTACTTAAATATGCGACGCCATGGACATGTTGTGATTACTCTCTTGCCTTCATTCTATCTTGTGAGTAACAGAAGGAGAGACAAATACCACAGGAGTACTTAAAAAATAAAACAGAATCAGCACCTTCTATTCACATAGAACACAAACATTTAGAGCCACTTGGCTCTAAAACAGTCATCTAACTATCTGCTCATTTAGAAGATACAGAGATGTAAATCTCACCAGATTTCAACAGGCAAAAGCAGCAGAATCGGGACTTTGAGCTTTTCCTTTCAATACCAAAAAGGATGCTACTTCACGCAGTGTGTGTTATTCCTCTCTTCCCACCACTGTGGAGTTGGTAGAGGAGAAAGGCCGAGAGTTGTTGGGCAGCAGTAATTGGTACAAACACTCACTTAAGTGGTGCTGATTGGCACAGATGAATGCATACTTTGATGCTGTTAACCTTTATCTAAGCACTCACATGGTCACTTGAAACAAAATTCAAACTACCACGTATACCCATTGCAATCTATGGATTTTTGCTACAGTATTAAACAAAAACATTTTCAAAAGGTTATGAGCAAATATATTTTCTCCATAATTTGTTGAACATATGCTATGTGCAGGGGAATTTTTCATCAAGGCAGATAATAAGGCTGGTATGTAAATGATTATCACAGGATAGTGATGTTTGTCTTTCCTGGGAGAATGAATGCTTACTCTTAAGGGTGGTGTGTGGTGTGGAATACAGCCTTTGTATAGATGCAGATCTTTGTTTTTCTAATAATTGGACTTATTTCATATTATGTTGGCTTGTACTACATTATAATCACATTTATTTTTAAAGGAATTTAATTTATTCTTTGTTAATTTCATATACGGTTACAATGTGTTTTGATCCTGTCCACCTTTTGCTCCCTCTCAAACTCATTGCAGTCTTTGTTTTCCCTTCCTAATTGCTGCTTTGTTCCACCTCCTCTTCCTCCTCCTCCTTTTCTGTTTCCTCTTCCCTCTTTTTCCCCTTCCTCCTTTTCCTCCTGTTCTTTTTCTTATCCTTCTGCTTGTATGCTCAAGCCTAGCTCAGGTGGAATACTGAAGTTGGGTTTTGAATGCTAGATAAACATGTAATAGAAATGCACGAAGAAACAACTAAATCCCCACTGAAGTAAGTGGCATGTACAATGTGTTAAACTATGTATGGTGGTTTGGATGAGAAAAGCCTGGATAGGCTTGGGTGTCAGAACACTCGGTCCCCAGTTGCTGGCTCTCTCTTGGGAGGTTGTGGAACCTATGGGAGGTGGAGTTTTGATGGAGGAAGTAGTGTGGGCAGACTGTTATCCACTTCATGTTCATTCTCTGCTTCATACATTTAAGGATGTACCTCACTGGTCATGCCTCTTCCTTCATGCCTGTCATTTGTTCACATGTCTCCCCACCATGATGGACTCTTACCATCCTTTGGGAAACACACACCAAAATAAACTTTTTCTTCTGTAAGTTGCCTCGCTTGAGTTTTTTTTTAAAATTACAACATAAAAGTAACAAAAGTAACTAATATATAAAGAAGATAGTATTTAGAAGACACCAATAGTGAAAAAAATCAGTGTATGTTAGATCTAGACCATGAGGAGAAAATACAGAAGGAATTGAATTTGGTTGTGATGGGGCAGGTTTTCATGCTGGAATGCAGACTGTCTCCTGTGAGTATCAGGAATTGGACGGGGGAGTGCTGTGATTGGTTAAAGAGACATATTTTACTGGTAGCAATTTCGATACTACATGAGTGAGAATGAAAGCAAAGAGAACCATCTAGAGATCAATGCAGATATTCTGGCCAGGACAGAGAATCCCCAGGACAAGGAAGGCAGAGAATGGAGAGTAAACAGCAGCCTCCACATATCCAAGAGAAAGATGGACTTAACTTGTGGAAATATTTTTGCAGAAGCTTATATTGATCAAATTTTCAAAATAACTCCAGACCCTATGTGTCTTTGGAAGAGATTGGACAGAAATGCCTTCTTATTTATTTAACCATTATTTATTTACTTACAGCTTTTAAATTTGAAAAGAAACTTGGCCTTGCTATCTGCAGTGAATCCGATTGAAGCTATTGAAAGCATAACCTCCTGCTGTCTCCTGTCTTTAGGAAATTAATATCATGAGGAGCTTGAAGGCATCTTTGCATCTATTTCCAATATTTGCACAAAGCATATGAATGTTTGCTTTTGTGCTATTTATTAGACACATCAAATTCATGCACTGATGTTTTTGTTGATTTGCTCAGCTTTTTTACTAGATCTCTCACTTTTATAAACTAACTTGGATATCCTTCAAGGTGGCAGAGGGAGAGCTTTCCTTGTCAAATGGTGAGTTATAGTCCTTGAAATCATATGTCATGTCATGTGTGAGGTCTCACCTTGTCTGTAGACACTCACTTTATTTTTGTTGCTGGAAAAAGTTTGAAAATGAAGAACAGATATATTCCAAGTTAGAAAAGAGCTCAATGTCATGAAACAGTCTGTTAGACTCTCTGGAGCCAGATGCTAGCACTTTAGTGACAAGCTGGCCCTATGTCACAGGTAGGTGCTGGTAGAGAGAAACAGTGTGGATTCATTCCTTTGTGAGAATGAGAACCATAGCAAACACATTAAGAACTGATGTCAAAGCCTGGCTTCCCTGTGTTGGCCTTTTAGCAAACAAAACCTCCTTTGCCACAGACCAATCAGGGTTAAAGGAATGCTGTATGTACCCTAGCCTCTCAGGGAGGAAATGCCCTTCCATCAAATGTGTCTCTCTTTTTGCTGTGGGACAGAGGGTACCCCCATCCCTTCCTAATGTTGACCTTACTGACCCCATAAGCATCTTTGGAGACCTAGTTTTCCTCATTCTGTCACATATGCAGCTTCCAGCCCCAGGAAATAAGCAAGCCAGGAAAAAAAGGGTGGGGGGGAGGCTAATTTCCCATGAAATGCTAAGTAGGAAGGGAGACTGGTGACCTTTATCGCTAGTTATTTCCAGACCTGTCTAATCTTTAAAGCCATTTAGAGTGCTTAATACAATACAGATCACTGATTCCAAACATAACTTTATAGGGGACTGTTTCAGAGAAAAACTAATACTTTAAAATATATTATTTTAAAGGCTGGGTATGTAGCTCAGTTGCAGACTGCTTGCCCAGTATGCATGCATGTATGTGTGCAGTTTTAAGTATATAGTTTATAAATTACACACATATACAGTGTCTCACCTTCTGCAGTCCCACAGACTCATTAGCAAAGGTGGTGACCAGAGCTCTTTCATCCAACATTACACTCTCAATGAGAAAGCTGAAGTCCAGACATGCTTTACAGCTTCCCTAAAGTCATTCAACAAAGAACCTGTGCTTTAGCTAGGACCACTTGAAGTCTCCCAGGTCCCAGGTTGAAAGTCGTCCTCTGAATGGATAAAAACACAGTCCATTTAAGAAGGAGGACTTATTTATCTTTGTCAACGGGCCACTGTGAAAGGATGTCAGAAAAAACACACAGCCGATAATTGCTCAGTCTTTCAAGGTGTGGAACAGAAGTGGCATTATTATTATTATTTTGGTCTGTCTGATATGGGCAGAAAGAGGGGCTAACTGGAGCTACAGGATACACCAGGGCCAGCAGTTCTCTCTGCTTGTTGTACTTTAAAAGCTGGTGAAGGGAGCAAGCTTGGAGGTGGAGCCCATTCTCATTCATCTCTTCAGCATGTGAAAGATATTTAGAGGTTGAATGATTTTCAGCCCTTCCAGACTTGGGAATTAAAGGTAAATATGGTGCGGAAAATGCTTTGCACTAGCTTTAAAGGCTTTTGTGAAATACTTCCCAAAGGGGGAATTGTGGGTCACTAAAAGGTTGTTTCTCACTAATGCCCCTGATTGGTTGTGGGTGTGCAGGTCCCTCTGAAGTGGCAATCAGTAGGAGTGACCACTGCCCTTTTGCTGCAATTATCAATGGTCTGGCAATTTCCCTCTATTTTAATCAATTTAGTTCCTGAATGGCCCCTTTCTTTGTTTTAAACAAAAGAGGTAAGTGTTCTCAGGCAAATGTTCCCCTCCTCCTTGGAAGCTCCTGTTTTCTTTAGAAAGCCCTTTGGAGGCCTTCCCCACATTTAAGCTTTGCAGAAACACAGCATCTTCTTTCATTAAAGAAAGATTCATTCGGGCTGACATTCTGACCCAGTGCAATATGACTAGTGTTGTAAGCAACAGAGGGGCACCGGGTGGGAGGTCAGAAACACAGAGGAGGTGGGAAAATCATGGCAACATATCAGGGGCTCTTGGTATATGTGAGGGCTACCATTTTAGCTCAGGACTCAGCTGTATTTGAATGACAAAGATATGTTCACAGGAAAGTTATTTATACTCTATTTTTATTTCTTGTCTGACTAATTTAGTTGGTTGTCTTATATTCATATTGGCTAAATCTGTCAATCTTAGTATTATAGATGAAAATAACACGAACAGGTCTAAGATCTAATAAAGTAAGTTGATAGGAGAAAGTAAGCAATTATTTCAATGGTGACACTTTTATTTGAGTTTTTTAGTGCCATCTGTTCAAGGTTATAGAGTCAATCATTTAGTAAAGATATACTGAACCAAGCCATGTGACTAAAAATATGATGGGGATGTTGAGATTAGGCAGGTAGATTAAAAACAAATGTTTGCAGGCATGCAGATCACTGTGCTATGGTGTTTAATCCAGTTGATCCCAGGTGCTTGTTTTCCCCAGCATCACACTGGGAAAGATGTAAGCCACAGTGAGAACTTAAGACAATGACACTTCAGAATCAGATTACTCCTTCCTTACCCTGGCTCAGTCCTATTTTATCATTTTCAGCTTCAGGTCACATTGAAGAAGATCAGGATATAGGCCAAGAGAATGGAAATCAAACTCCCATGTCTTATGCAAAGCAAACAAACAAACAAACAAACAAACAACAAACAGGCTTCAAGTTTATATCATCCTAGTTGTGGAAACTGAACCAAAGCCAGCAACACATCCCATTAGAGATGTAAGGAAACCATAAAGGACAATGAAATAAGTTTATGTGCTTCTCTGGGTGGGAAGATGTAAAGCACCTTAAGGCATTAAAAAAAAAATGGGTCCTGCAGCCAGGTACAGTGGCCCACACCTGTAATCCCAGAACTTAGGGAGGCAGAGGCAGAGGCAGGTGGATTTCTGTGAATTCAAGGTCAGCCTTGTCTAAAACTTGAGTTCAAGACAGCCAACTACACAGAGAAATTCTGTCTCAAAAAACAAAACGAACAAACAAAAAGGGATCCTGCTATGTTGTTTATTATGTCAGTTTCTGTAACAGAGCATGCATTAGTCTCTGAGCACGTTAGAACCCCTGGCATGGCCTGCAACTAACCTCTGTGTCTGCAATTCGACCCATTTAAGTGTAATGTAAGATGTGACAGTAAAATCAGCATATTTCCTTTTTCTTCTTTCAAAAAAAATTCTTCCCTTTAGATTCCAATTAAGCCCATTCTCTCCTTTCCTCCAGGTCCCACTCTCCCTTCTCCCCTGCCCATCATCCATTTCCTACCCCTAAGAATAGGGGAGACCTCCCCCCCACAACCCACCTCAGGCACATCAAGTCACATCAAGACTTTGTTCATCCTCTTCCAAGGTGGCCTGGCAAGACAGCTCCTCCAGGAGGAAGTGATCAAAAGCATGCAACATAGTCATTGTCAGAGACAGATCCTGTGCCCCTTACTAAGGGACCCACATCAGATACATATATGTAGGGGGCCTAGGTCCAGTCTATGAATGGTCCTTGGTTGTTCTACAGTCTCCACAAGCTCCCCTGTAGGCCCAGGTTAGTTGGCCCTGTTGGTCTTCTTATGGAGTTCTTGTCCCCTCTGGGCCCTTCTATCCTTACACAAGGCTCCTTGTATTCCACCCAATGTTTTGCTGTGAGTCTTAACATCTGTTTCGAACAGTTGCTGGGTGGGGCCTCTAGAGGATAGCTATGCCAGGCTTCTTTCTGCAAGCATAATAGAGTGCCATTTATAGTGCCAGGGACTGGCTCTCTCCCTTGGTGTGGTTCTCAGTTTGGGCCAGGCATTGATTAGATATTCCCTCAATCTTTGGTACGTCTTTAGCCCTACAATCTTCTTATAAACTTTTGGGTCAAAGTTTAGTGTGTGAGTTGGTATTCCCCTCCCTAGAATAGGAGTCCTGTATAGTTAGCAGGTGGCCTCTTCAGTCTTCATGACCATTGCTGCTAGAGGGTCTCAGTTAAAGTCACCCCCCCTATTCTCCCAGGAGCCTACCCTGTCTTAGATCTCCAGTTTTTCTCAGAGATGGCCTTGATCACAGTTTCTCTTCTCTCTGTAAGCCATCTGTATTCTTACCACCAATCTTCCATCATTTGATACCCACTCTCATTTCCCTCAGAACTCCAGCTCCTATCCTGTTCTCTGAAACACTTCTGTCTATTCTATTTCCTCTTCTGAGTGATATTCAAACATCCTCTCTTAGACCCTCCTTGCTACTAAACTTTTTTTGGGTCTGTGAATTGTAATATGGTTATCCTGTATTATATGGCTTATATCAGCTTATAAGTGAGTACATACCATGTGTGTCTTTCTGGCTTTGGCTTACCTAAGTCAGGATGATCTATTCTAGTTCCATCACTTTGCCTGCAAATTTCATGATCCCCTTGTTTTTAATAGCTGAGTAGTATTCCATTATGTAAATATACTACAGTTTCTTTATGCATTCTTCAGTTGGTGGACATCTGGGTTGTTTCCAGTTTCTGGCTATTATAAATAAAGCTGCTTTGAACACAAGTGAGCAAGTGTCCTTGTTGTATGTTGGAGCATGCTTTGGTTATATGTCCAGGAGAGGTGTAGATGAGTCTTGAGGTAAATTTATTCCCAATTTTCTGAGAAAGCACCAGGTTGATTTTCAACATGATTGTACATGTTTGCACTCCCAACAGCAATGGGAGAGTGTTTCCTCTTCTCCACATCTTTGCCAGAATGTACTGTCTTTTGAGTCTTTGATTTTAGCTGTTCTGATGGGTGTAAGATGGAATCTCAGAGTCATATTGATTTGCATTTCCCTGATGACTAATAGCATTGAGCATTTCTTTCAGTGTTTTTTGGCTATTCGAGATTTCTTTGTTGAGAATTCTCTGTTCAGCTTTGTACTCCATTTTCAATTGGATTATTTTGTTTTTTGGTGTTTATTTTCTTGAGTTCTTTATGTATTTTGGATATTATCACTTTGTCAGATGTAAAAGTGGTGAAGATCGTTTCCCAATCTGTAGGCTGTTGTTTTCTTCTGTTGATAGTGTCATTTTCCTTACAGAAGCTTTTCAGCCTCATGAGGTCCCATTTATCAATTATTAATTAACTGTTGATCTTAGAACCTGAGATGTTGGTGTTCTGTTCAGGAAGTTGTCTCCTGTGCCAGTGAGTTCAAGGCTGATTACCACTTTGTCTTCTAAAAGGTTTAGTGTTTCTGGTTTTATGTTGAGGTCTTTAATCCACTTGGACTTGAGTCTTATTCAGGATGATAAATGCAGACTTATTTGCATTTTTCAACATGTAGACATTCAGTTAGGCCAGCACCATTTGTTGAAGATGCTTCCTATTTTCATTTTATGGATTTAATTTATTTGTCAAAAAATCAAGGGTCTATTGTTGTGTGGATTTATTTCTAGGTCTTTGATTCAATTCTACTAATCAACCAGTGTGTTTCTATGCCAAAATCCATGAAGCTTTTATTACTATCGCTCTGCAGTACAACTTGAAGTCAGGGATGGAGATGCCTCCTGAAGTCCTTTTATTATATAGGATTGTTAAAGCTATTCTAGGTATTTGTTTTTACATATGAAGTTGAGGATTTTTCTATCAAGATCTGTGAAGAATTGTATTGGAAGTTTGATCGGAATTGTATTGAATTTATAGATAGCTTTTGGTATGATGGTCAGTTTTACAATGTTAACCCTATCAATTTATGAGCATGGGAGATCTTTCCATCTTATGATATCTTCCACAATATCTTTTTTCAGAGACTTGAAATTCTTGTCATACAGGTCTTTCACAAGCTTGGCTAGAGTTACACCATGAAACTTTATTTGTGACTATTGAGAAGAGTGTTGTTTTCTTACTGTTTTTCTCAGTCCATCTGTCATTTGATATAGGAGGGCTACTGACTTTTTTTGAGTTGATTTTGTATACAGTCACTGTGCTGGAAGAGTTTTTCAGCTGTAGATGTTCTCTGGTATAATTATAGGGGTCACTTATGTATACTATCATATCTTCTGTGACTAGTGATACTTTGACTTCTTTTCTATTTTGTATCCCCTTGATCTCTCTTAATTGTCTTATTGCTCTAGCTAGAACTTCAAGTACTATATTGAAGAGATATGGAGAGAGTGGGGAGCCTTGTCTTGCCCTTGATTTTAGTTTAATTGCTTTGAGTTTATCTCCATTTAATTTAATACTGGCTATAGGTTTTCTGTATATTCCCTTAATTTTGTTTATGTATTGGCCTTATATCCCTGATCTCTCCCAGACCTTTATCATGAAGGGGTGTTGTATTTTGTTAAAGACTTTTTCAGCATCTAATGTGATGATCATGTGATTTTTTCTGTTTGTTTATAGGATTATTACATTGGTGGATTTTTATATGTTGAACTATCCCTGTATCCCTGGGGTGAAGCCTACTTGATCATGGCGGATGAGATCCTTCATGTGTTCTTGGATTGGGCTTGTGAGTATTTTTCCATCAATGTTCATGAGGGAAATTGGTATGAAATTCTCTTCCTTTGTTATATTTTTGTATTGTCTAGGTATCAGGGTGACTGTGGCTTCATAGAATGAGTTTGACAATATTCCTTTGTTTCTATTTTGTGTAATTTTTGAGGAGCTTCTTTATTTCTCTGTTTAGTTTCTTCTCGATGATCTGTATGTTTGATAAAGTAGGACATTGAAATCTCCCACTATTAATGTGTGGGTTTGATAAGTGATTTAATCTTTAGTAATGTCTCCTTTATGAATATTGGTGCCTGTGCATTTGAGGCATATATGTTCAGAATTAATGCATCATTTTGGTAGATTTTTTTTTCATTCAGGAGGAAAAGCAAATACTGGTGAGTAACTGATTTACAGAAAAGGGTATACAGGTTCAGTCACTGTCACCTGTACCTATTACCAGGATGAAAAGGTATGTACACTGTATCTATGTGCAAATGTCCTTTGGACTTGTGCAAAAATCCTATATCAGTTTCTTCTGCTTCTGTGAAAAAAACACCATGACCAAGAGCAACTCATAAAGAGAAGAGTTTATGTTGGTTAACTGTTCTAGAGGGTGATGAGTCCATCATGGTGGGGAAGCATGGTAGTAAGTTACTGGTGTGGTTGTAGGAGCAGGAATCTGAGAGATCATATCTTAAAGCACAAGAACAAAGCAGAAAAGGGGAATGAAAAGTGGGGTCAAGCCATGAACATTTAACGCACACCCTTAGTGACATCCTTCTCCCTACAAGGCCATATGACTTCATAATCTCCCCCAAACAGCACCACCAGCTGGAGACCAAATGTTCAAACACCAGAGCCTGTGGGGGACATTCTCATTCAGACCAGCAAAGGGTTGGTTGTGATTGCAAGTGAATTTTTGGTTCTAAAGATGCTTCCCTCTTCCTTATGTCTGATGTTCGGCAGGTTCTATTGCTTCTGGGGGCAGATTTTGGGCTCTCTTGAATTCTTCTGAGTCCTGATTGAGATTCCTGTTTTTCTTAAAGCAAATCATTTTTGATAGACAATCCAAAGGAAGTTATCTTCTTCCAGAGGAAAAAAAATCAAACTCCCAATCTCAGGGACAGCAAGACACCAGGCATCACAGTAGAGGGAAAGATAGTGAAAAGTATATTGCAAGTTGGGTTGTTTCTGCTGGGAGAATTAGTTTCACTAAAGACATATGTATCAGAGGCTCTAGAGGCATGTCCAGAATCTTCCCAAATAACCCAGTACCTCTAAAAGCTCTACGTAATGCCATGTTGCTATAATAAAAACCTTATTCCTAACAACCTAAAACCAAATGTCTAAATGCCTTAATGAAGCATACAAGCACATACATATTCACATATACAAGTACACATGTAGGCAATACACTCACATACACACCTATACTGACATACACATATACTCATACATAGATGTACTCTCACATACACATATATACATGTGGGTATATAAATACATATACACACTCACACACACATATTACGCACATACACTAACATACTTATGCTCCTACACATATACACCTTCCCAGATACATACACTTAAACACACATAATCTAGCACACACATACTTAATCACATACACACATACAAAGACATTTATATATACACTCACTTATACACATAAATACAAATACAGACACACACAATTCCCAGTGTCTGTCATAAAGCAGTCTAATGTCTCATGTCTTTCTATCTCTTATGCACACTGATTATGGAAGGGAAGCAGGGTAAGGAAGTATGAATACCTCTCCTGGCCACAGGTGATATGCCAGTCCCTCACTTGAAACTGGTAGGACCTGCTGAATCCTTAGGTCAGTTGCTACAGTTTCCTGGATAAAAAGTGAGTAAGTGATGTTTCCCAGTACCACACAAATATTAAGAATACAATACCCTACTTTTAATTAAATGAAGAGTAAAAAACAAACAAACATGTGTCTCTACTTTGCCTGTTCCTGTTCTCGATTCTCCGTTACAGCTCTCTCATGTCCTCCTCGTAGCACCATATTGAGCAGACCTATACAACACCCAGGCCAAGGCTTCCAGTCAGTATTTCAGGACCTGTGATGATTTTGTCTACGCTTTACAAATCTTATACACTCTGTGTCCTTTTCTGTCAGATTCTGTTAAGTATCTGGTTACCAAATAAGCAAATCAAACATTGGGGTATTAACATAATATAGGGATTAAAAAACAATCTGTTTTTAAGACTGCATAGTGTTTTAACCTTAGAGGAACCTAGTATCTCTAAGAGTAGAATGACTTTGGGAAGCTCAGTCTGCCTTTTGAGTGTGTCAGACAGATCACTAGAAATGCACATGTGTGTGTGTGTGTGTGTGTGTGTGTGTGTGTGTGTGTGTATTCTTCAGAAAGGATCATATTTTTATTTTTTCCAGTTTTTCCTCATAAATCCTGGGTGCTTGAATTCCAGACCCAAAGATTATCATAAGTTTTGTGAGGCCCATGTTATAGCCCAGCTTAAGTGTAACGCCCTTTGTAAGTAGGCAGGAATTAGCATTTATGGACTTAATTTGAATTAGAACTATAATTTAAACCCACCAAAGTCATGGGCCAACTAGTCAATGTTTATTTTCTGAGTGAATATAGCTTTTTGCAGACTTTTTTCCCCAATGGTATGCAGGTGCAGCCCTTACCAGATTGCTTCATCATTAAATTTTCAGAAAAATTTGGACTGTTTGACCTCATGTTATAGCTTGTAATTGGCCACCGTTAGAGTATTTTTACCATGGAAATTGGAATACACTAAAAACCAGTGCCTATTACTAAATTGATTTTATTGCCGAGCCAGTTGCTATGTTATTAAACAGTTTGCACTGTAGCATTGTCTGTCTACTTCCCTCCCCTCCTTTCTTTTCTTTCACTATTTTCTCCCTTTTTTGTTATATCTTTAATATATAGATAATCTGAAAGGCCTTTAAAAACCCTGATTTTATTTTCATAATATCTCTTAACTATTGTGGCCTAATTTTATAAATAAACAGAGGTAGAAAAAATTCATGTAACCCCCCAAATACTATCAATATTAATAATAGAAGCAGAATTAAAAATACAAATGTGTTATTTGAAACTCATATTCCTTTGTTTAATGTGTGCTAAAGCATGAAATACACACACACACACACAGACACATACCATAGGAGCAAGACCTAAAAGGAAATAAAAGGATGAAAACACTTCATATACCCCAATAAAAAAACTGAATTGGCATTTACTGGATTCTGATGCTTCCTGATTTTACCTTGAAAGATTGCTTACTGGAAGGCAGTGTGTCTTCACGTCTCAGCTGAGTTCTGCTCCCAAAGTACCAAGTAAAATTAATAATAAGAACAAGCGTTGGCAACTTGCCCTGATTCTGGCTTAGGGTAAAAGATTCAGGCAGAAGGTTGTATTACTGGTTAGAAAACAGGAGTTTTCTTTCTTTTTTTTAGTGCAGCAGCCCAAAAGCAGTCCTATCTTGGCTGAGAAAATCACGTGTAGAGGTTACTGGGCAGCATGACGACCCCCACCAACTCCTGTCCAAACATCGGTGGGAGCTGCCATTTCCAAGTGTCTGTCCTCTGCTTCATCTCCAGGGATTCTCTGTTGCCTTCCCCGGGCACTGGTTTCCTTACGGAAAAGCTCCTAACTCGGCTCTTACACCATCAAGTGCTGGTGAGTTCAGGGTGAGTGACTCAGACACATCTGGGTTTGATTTCCTTCTCAACAGACTTAGGATTAAAAACCAAGTGGAAAAGGTTTTGGCAAATGGTATTTGAGGAGACTCCAAATCCCCAAACTAAGCACAAAAGCTAAAATAGAAAGTATGAGTTCATTTACTCATCTAGTGGACAAGTTTGCTCAGAGGACGGCTCCCATGTGGCTGATACTGCTCAGCACTCCGGAGAACAGTGACCAGGCTGGGCCATGGAAAGCTTTTCATTCTAGCCAAGGGCTAAGGAAAGAAGATGAATGGATAAACCTGGAAAAATCAAGATTATGTCCATTTAGGAGGAATCTTGTTATGAGAACATGATGGCGTCTTCATCAGTGTCCTTGTGAGAAGGTAGTGACTGGTATAGCCATGTTGAGTCGGGGGATCTGATGAGTCTTCTTGAGGAGGGAAATATTGAAACTGAGACCTCTAGGACCTAGAGAAGTATTTCAAGCTGTGTGAAACTCAGAGCCATGGCGAATCTTACCATCCTGACCACATGCCTTTATGTGAGGACATTCATTACTTACCAGCCATCTTCTTGATTTTTTCTTTACCTTAACCATCAAAGTCCACTGCAAATGTTGGGGAAAAGGGTAACTCCATAAAGCTCTGGCCTTCGCTTTTAACGTATTTTTCTATCTTTTAATTAAAAATTTGTTTGTTTGCAAGCTAATGCGTTTCTTTAGAGCATTTTCCTACATGTTTATTATCATACTTCCTTCCTTATCAATTTCCTCTTTCCTCCACTTGTCTCCTGCTGCTGCCCTTCCTCCCCCCACCCACAAATAGATTTCACACAAGAGAAAACATCAGATTTCTCCCTTATACTTTTATATCCTTTCCATCTATCTATCTATCTATCTATCTATCTATCTATCTATCTATCTGTCATTCTGTCTCTCTACATACCTACCTATAATTTGTCTCTCTAAACCAAGATTTTTGAATATGACAGAAAATAACATGTCTCTTTTCCATCCCTGTCACTTCCCCTTGTTACCTTTTCTAATCCACTCTTTAAATATATTCCTCTACCCACATGCCACTCCTTCTACTTTTATATCATGCATGTGGGGTATATAATAGATAATATAAATTTATATTTAGAGAAAATATGATATTTTTCTGAGTCTGACTTTTCTCTTAATAGGTTAGTAGGTGGTTCTGTTATTTTCATGCAAAGTAAACCTGTTTTTCTTTAGAGCTGAATAAAACTCCATTGTATACCTATACCTCATTTATTTATTCATTCCTCTATCTATAGAGGTCTAAACTGGTTATGTATCGTGGCTCCGGATAGTACTGCAATAAAGACAAGCATGCAGAACTCTCTCTGTAGCATGCTGACAGATTCCTTTGGATACATATTAGGAACTTTACAGCTGGATCACACAGTAATTCCAGTTTTAGCTTTTGTGAGGGATCCCTCTATGCTTATTTCCATAAAAGATTCTTAAATTTACATTCCCATTAGCAATATATGACAATTTCTTCTCTTCTTCTCTGACATCTTTGACAGCATTGTAGTCATTTGTTTTTCTGGTGATAGTGATTCCGTGATGAGATATGGAATCTCAAGGTGGCTTTAACTTCCATCTTCCTGGTGGATAAGGATATTGAATATTTTTGGACATTTGTGTTTCTTTTTAAAACTGCTTGCTAAGTTCATTTGCTTATTTATTGGGTGGATGATTTGGATTTTTTTGTGTCGGAATTTGACTTCTTTATACATTATAGATACTGATCCATTGTCACATATAAAATTGGAAAATATTTTCTCTCATTTTGAAGATTCTTTCTTTACTCAGCTATTTTTATTTTCTGGACAGAGATTTTTTCAAAGAATTTCTTGTATCTTATCAGATTAATAGAGAAAGAAACCAACAACAAAGAAATTACCCAAGTGATATGAACTCATGGATATTGAACAAGACATTCCTGAATGATCACTAAGTCATTAACACCAGCATGAAAATGAATTGAACTGATGTAGTTTATAAGTCCATGTTAACCATGTAGGACTTTTAAGCCACCTGAACTTAGCTTTTCTACCTTGGAATGCAGTTTGTATGGTTACTCACACTATGATTCCAGATCACCTGGATGGACACTGATGCTATTAGGAAGGGTTGCAACAACAACAACAACAACAACAACAACAAACACTGAGTTGGATATTTTCTAAACCTAAAAATTTATGATATACTGTTTGCCTGGGCATTGAATATTTTATGCTGGAAGCCAGGGATTAAAGACATTGTTACTAGACATATAGTTAAGAGCCTACAAAAAGAAAAAGGTCTTCCCAGGTAGCTATACCTAAGAGGATTTCTTCTTTGGGTGCTCAAAATAAGAAGAAAACAAAATTAACTAATTGATTCCTGACTGACCAGAAATACAATTTCCATTTTATAGTCACTGAACTGTATGGTTATGCAAATTCACATGTAGACACAAATCGGCAATAGTGCTTACTTATGTTATCATTCAAATGAAAAACATAAGGGAACTGAAGAAAATTTTCCAAGTTATACTTGGCAAATGCCTGACTCAGAAGCTTGAGCTCATCCTTTGCTGTACAATAAATGGGAAGGTGAGGCTGCCCTTGATCCAGCTTGGTCATATCCCTGACCTGAACTTGAAGAATCAAGAAGTTTCCCTTCCAAAGAGAACTGGCAGGCTGGGAGGGAGTTGGCGATTGTTCCTCGGCTGTTCATAGACTGTGTTCAAACCTGACCATGTCCTGTCACTCCAACCTCCTTCCCTTCAATCATATCTGAGTAGACTATAACCTGCTAGTCCAATGGATATACACAGCACTGGCCTCCTCGTGTGGGTGATTAAGGATCCTTAACCTCAAAGCAAGTGTACTGCAGATGTGGAGCTGTGTTTCCTGGCCATTTCTTAAAGAAATTAATAAATAACCACAATAACATTAAATACAAGGGCAGTGGAAGAGCTTTGCCTCAACCCTCACCGAAGACTCTTAGAGATCCTCTGGTTGCTGGGTGTGAGGGGTTTTCCTTTGCTCTGCCTTATCACTTCCTTCAAAGCGTGCCAGGAAGCCCGGCAAAGGGAAAATTATAAACAATGTCAGGGGCAGGGCTGTACTTAGAGGAAACTCAGGCATTGCATCCTGTCCTGCTCGTAAATAAACACATAAACTCCTAAGAAGCCATGCACATTGTCTTGGGTGCTCTTCCCTCCATGTCCCGACCATAGAGAAGCAGTGTGGTTTTCAAGCAGCCTTGACTTTCTGACTCTTTCATTTGAAATCGGAGGTGTTGAAATTCACTCCCAGGCCTCACTTCTTGTCCTAGCCAGGCTTTTTATAATTCCAAAAATTTCTCCTTTCACATTCTGAAAAACTCATAGCACCATAGGGACTGATTTAGAATAAAGTTGGAAGAAAACATTGTAAAGCAAATTAGGGACATATAAGTAATTTTGCACATGTGTTTTGTTTGACTTTCCCAATGTTTTGTAAAGATGTGAGCCAATTTTTAATTATTAATAGATATCATATTTTAAATGATTATTTTTGAGAGTTGTTTCAAAATGTGGAAGGCATATTAACAGTGGGTATCAAACTGAAAATAACTGGGAAAAGCTGAGCAACCATTATTTTGTGAGTGGAAAGAATCTCTTACCTCCCTGTACATCACTAATGTGGAAACCCACACTCAGCAATAGGAGAATTAGGGGGAAACTCCCAGCTTCCACCAGCTTACAGGCTGGACTTCTCTACCTCTTCAATTATGACAATTAAATTAAGTACTGGTGCATAGGAAAGAGGAATAAAGGGGTCCAATTATCCCAAGTCTTTCTTTGGGGTGCTAATATTAGCTTATGGTTGAAAATAGGATAGAATTGGGGCAGGGGTAAGGTGTTGTGGGATGGTTTTGTGACTTCTATAATCACATATCTATTTCTATACCCAGAGATCTGGTTACAGTCCAGACTATGGTACTGACATTATTATTGAAGTATCTTCTGTTTCAATGTTGTGTAAAAATTGTTCCCTATCACTTTTGATTGGAAAATAAACAGCTGAACAGTCAATAGCTGAGCAGTAGAGCTGAGGTGAGACTTGCAATCCCAGTGGAGTGGAGTCCCAGGTGGAGGAAGGAGAGAGGAGAAGCACTCCATGAGGATGTCACCATGAGAAGGTCACCATGAGGGAGTCACCATGAGGACATGGATGGAGCAGATGCAGCCATGGCAAGACTAAGATGGCAGATAGGTGGAAGGAGGCCACACCAGTATAGTTGGGTTAGAATAGATGAGTCTTTGCCCAGCTATAGTGCCTAAAGTAATTATTAATAAATATGAAGGTGTCTGTGTCCTTATTTGGGAGCTAGAGTGGGCTTAGAAAAGCCCACACTTTTAATTTTACAAAGATGTTTGCATAATTCAGCAGTACTGGTCATATTGTGGCCCTCTCTTTCAAAGTGATCTTTCAAATGGTTTATGTATTAACTATTCTCTTTGCTGGAGGGATTAGTTTTGTGTGGTCTGCTGCAGAGCAGAGTGCATGCTCTCCTCTCCATAGATCCGGCTTTCATTTGGAGATGGTTGCTAGCATTTACTCTTCTTGGAACCCAAGGGAATATAGGTTTAGAACTTTGTGCCTTTAGCCTTAATGAAGTAGAAGATAAATTGGTACTAGGGATTTCTATATGAACACTCCTTGTCCAGTCAGCATTCCTACATTAGGAGGTCGATAGATGATTTGACTTAAAGGAGATACAAAATGAAAGTAGAGATGCCAGGCTTTCAACCTGCCGTAGTTACCTACTAGACTTGAGCAGGGAGTAGGGTCTGACTTCCTGGTGTACTTAGGTATGCTTTTATTGCATTTAGGATAATAATTTTCTCTATACCCCCAAAAGCAGGCTCATAAAAGCTGATAAAGAAGGGTTGCTATGCTCTCTTTACTGTTGACTTGCTCTTTAGTTTATTTTCTCTGCTTTTCTCATTGACATTCAACTTCAATATATCGAAGTTAAGCCAGTGTCTTTAAATAGAAGGTAAGTAAGTGGGTCTGGACACATATGGTGACTTGATCTAGGTGAGCATATAGGAGACACTCGAAAATAAAAATGCACGTTTTATAACTTTAATCTTCCTCCACTTCAGGAAAATATTCTGGAACAGTGTAGGGGTGCTTTTGCTCTTGCCAATGAATACATGGTTTGAAGAGGGTTGGCCCCATAGGCTCATAGATATGAATTCTGGGTCACCATGGAGTGGCAGTATTTGACAAGGAGGTGTGGCCTTGTTAGAGGAAGTGTGTCACTCAGGGTGAGACTTGAAGTTTCAGAAGCCCATACCAAGCCAGGCATTTCTTTCTTTCTTCTACCTGCAGATCTGGATGTAGAGGTCTTAGTTACTTCTTCAGCCCCATGTCTGCCTACATACCATCATGTGCCCTAACATGATACTAATGGTCTAAATCTCTGAAACTGTAAGCAAGCCCCAATTAAATGCTTCCTTTTATAAGAGTTGCAATGGCCAGCCAGCTGAGGTGGCACGTGCCTTTAATACCAGCACTTGAGAGGCAAGAGCAGGCAGATCTCCATAAATGTGAGGTCATCTTACTTTACATAGTGACTTCCAGGACAGCCAGAGCTACACAGTGAGACCCTGTCTTGAAAAAAATCTAAATAAAACAATAAAATGAACAAACACATCCAAAAGACTTGAGGTGGTCTTAGTGTCTCTTTACAACAATAGACCCCTAAGAAAAGGCTCAATTGGCATTTGATAGTTTGGAACCACAGACTATGTAACATATAAAACAACCAAGTAAGAATTGGTATGATTCTCGTTTGGGTTTTTGATCATCTGTTGGACATTCATTTATTGAAGTGCCATTGAGAACTTCAGACTCTGTAGCCTGTGTCTCCTTTACATAGACATAGAAATTTGATTTCATGTACGAAGTTTTAATGGGGAGAAGTACAATTGGAGCAGAAATAAAGAGAAGTCATATATGGACTAAGAACATAGGCTCTGAAACCAGAGCAGAGGGGTTTGAGTCTGAGCTCTACCATCTTCAGAAATATAATCGTCAGGACATGACTTAAACTCTCTTGAACTTAGCTTTCTCACTGGTAAAGGTGATAATAAATGTGTTATTTGTGTGTTCTAGGGTAATATATGTTGTGTTTACATGTAACAAGTGTTATAGACATATTACTACAGAATTTATTAAAAGATTTGCACAAGTTTTAGAAAATAGTGATTGGTAATGTGTCTGGTAATGTATCTTCTATACCACCAAGCCTAGTTCCATTTATATTTTTGGTGACTTAGCAGATACTGGGAAGTCACCGCTTCTTGAGGTCTTCTAGGCATTTCTACAAGAAAAGGCATGATATATTTTTTTTAAATCACTGTTCTTTTCCCAACTTAGAGTGAGTTTATAGTACAATGCCAATATTTTGGTTTTGTTTTCTGTTATATTTTAATGTGTGTGTTCATATACATGTGAGTATTGATGTCTGTGGAGGATAGAAGCATTAGATCTCCTGCGAGCTGGAGTTACAGGTAGCTTTCAACATCCTAGAGTGGCCAGTGGTAAATTAACTTATGTCCTCTGCAACAGGAGTGTTTTCTTTGTTTTGTTTTGGGGAGTGTGTTTTTCCATTTTTGGTTTGTTTGTTTGCTTTTCCAAGACAGAGGTTCTTTCTGTAGCCCTGGCTGTCCTGGAACTTGTTTGTAGATCAGGATGGCCTGAAATTCAGAGATCTGCCTACCTTGCCTCCTGAGTGCTGGAATTAAAGGCATGTCCCACCGCTGCCAGCCAGCAGAAAGTATTCTTAACTGAGGAGCCATTTCTCCATCTCCCAGGATATAGCAAATGAAATGTTATATTTAACACATATTTCTGCTAGCCCAGAAGTATTGTGTATTGCTTGCATTAGTGCTTGGTATTCATGTTGCTCTGGATGCTGGCTTAGTGCTTTAAACATGAGTAGTTACTTTCTTTGACCCTTTGGGACATTTAAGAAACTATTTTAGGGAAGTCCTTATGTAACTTTACAGCATTTGAAGGGGATCAGTTTTATTTATAAAAGTAGTAAATATCTTATTATCAGTTTTCAGAAACTGAGTCACAGCTTTCTAGAAAGGTGATACTTATCAATTGGCAACTTTCCAAGGTGGGAGAAGCATCTGAGAACAGACTGTATATGAAAGACTTCTATTTCTTACTGCTTGTGTTTGGGGTTTATGAATAATAAGATCTTTGTAGTATTTGTCACAACTCCAAGAAACCTATTCATATGTAAATTTATTTCATTTCTGATGTGATGTGAAACAACTGGGAGATTTTAAACCAGTTGGTCAGTGCTGTGGTATTAAAATAAATCCTGGTTCTGCTGTGAGGCAACTTGCTCAGTGAGGAATTCAGGCCAGTAGTGGAAGCAGAAAGATCAGGAGATGATATTATCTCAGGAGAAAGATGGTTTTACAATGGAATTAGTGGAGGTGATGATATCAGTCCCAATGAAAGACATATTGTGAAGACTGACCAAGAAGTGAGTGTTGATGGATTAGACACGAAGTATGAGTGAGAAGTATCAAAACTCAAGTCAAGCATCAGCATGAAAGATGATGACTAGAGCAGAAAGAAAAAGAAGCTAGGTTGAGGATGGAGAAACAGAACCTTTCTTTCAACATCATACATTCCATCTGTCAATTGTTGGAGTAGAAATCATAATGAATAATTGTATATATGAGTCTGGACTTTTGGATTAGGTCAGTATTAGAAATAATATTTAATTGCTTTAAGGCATGGAAAGGCAAGGTAGAGAATGGAACATGTATTTATAATACTAAAGAAAGACCTTTGAAAAGGCAATACTCAAACTTACTGCTTAGAAGCTGCCTAAGATGTAGAAATAGAAATATATAAAAGGAATTTAAAGGGAGTTACATACTACAGGGACCAATGCCTCTTTCAGCTGTTATAAGCTACCAAGCCTAACACCAGGTATGGGCTCCCTACCTCTTCCCTAGTTGTTGGTTCATGGTGTCCTTCTAGCATTAAAAAAGTATTACTCTTGGTTACTCTCCAGGACTTGATGAGAAGACCCTATTGTGGAAGACACCACAGTACTTGAGTCAAAGGACATGGAGAAATAAAGCTAGTTCTGACAGGGAAGCTTCATTCCTCCTGGCTAACTTTCATAGTGATCGAAAGTTCTGTGCATGATACTAGGAGAGAAAAGCAATCAGCCACCAGTGTTACATAGCGAATGCTGTTAGCTGCAATATCCATCGGCCTGGCAATACATGGCCATTGGGGCAATAGTAGTAGCATGAACGTTAGAGGAGTAACCAACTACTTTCTGACTGAAGCTAAGGTCCCTTCCATGAGATGGAATCCATACCTGGCACCATTGCTGGTACTAAGAACCCATGGCTAGATGAGTCCTAGGCCCTAGGAGAAAATTTACTGCTATTATTCTGCCAAATGGAAAGCATTATAAAGGTCCCTTGTAGATCTTTATATCCATAGATCAGTGAGCCTTTCAACTTTTATCAGAGAAAATTCATTTTACAGTAGATGTAAATTATCATTTTAATTACAATTAATAGAAAGACACACAACTGGTTAATGTGTGGGGAACAGGAGTCTGTGGAGTGCTCATCTCTAAGTGGGACAACTATGTCCCTGTCTATCCTCCCAAGGTTCAGGTTTATTTTGGAAGAAGGGGATGGAAATAACATAAGATCCAGAGGCAATGGACATATGCAATGAAATAGTATTTGTGGGCATTGCGTAGCTGTTGTACACATGAATTCTGAGAAGCTGGGACTGGATGTACAAGATTTGCACACAACCAAGACAGGTAAGATCTAAGTGTGTGTGTGTGTGTGTGTGTGTGTGTGTGTCTGTGTGTGTGTGTGTGTCTGTGTCTGTGTGTATGTTTGGGGGGGGATGGTCACGAAGTTTAGCCCTAGCTCAGAAGCTATTGGTAACTTTAAAAATGATCTTTAATAGGGGAGGATCAGTTTTCTTTATGAATGTGGCCCCTGACATGCCATTCATGCTCTTATAGATAGATAGTCATGCGTCACATCTGTATATACATGCGGTTTTAAGTGAATTCAGTTAGTGTGAAAGCAGAGCTCATTAACTTGGAAGAGAAAAGTGGTAGTGAGAAGGAAGAGAAGATCTGGAGTGAGTGGAAGGAAGAAAATTTGGTCAAAATCCATTATATGCTGGCGTGAAATTCTCAAAAAATAAATAAGCATGATTTAAAAGTCATTAATGTCTTGAAATATTATCAATAAAGAGCTTGGATAAAAATAATTAAATGTGATCATGAGTAGACCTGTTGATATTCAAATGTTTAGAAATATGAGAGAGACCTAGCTAGGGAGAAAGAAGAGCATAGATAAAAGTAGGACAAAAGATGAAATAACATGGTCTTGCAGTAAAAAATACATTTTAAATAGTAAACAACTGTGAGTGATTGTGACTGAAAAAGATGATCATTCAGAACCTAGCACCAAATTTGACAAAACAGCTTACAGTTTTCTCTCTTAGGCCATCTTTAAGTACTGTTTTCTCCATTAATATTTTATGCTGATGTCCTGTGTCCTTTAGTTCTGGAAACATTTCTGTTAATATTTTAGAGACTTTTTCTTCCCCACCACTTTTTGTAATTACTACTACTACTACTACTACTACTACTAATAATAATAATAATAATAATAATAATTAAGTTTATAGCAGTGGGTGACTTTAAAAAATTGAAGAATCTCATACTAGCAACTTGACAGCATACCTGAAAGCTCTAGAACAAAAAGAAGCAAACATACCCAAGAGTAGATGGCAAGGAATAATAAAAATCAGGGCTGACTTGAATCAACAAAACCACGAACTGTTTCTTTGAGAAAGTCAACAAAATAGACAAACCATTGCCAAGCTAACTAAAAGTCAGAGAAAGAGAATATACAAATTAACAAAATCAAGACATGAAAATGGGAACATTACAACAGACACTGAGGAAATCCAAAGAATCATTGGGTCTAACTTCAAAAGCCTGTACTTCACGAAATTGGAAAGTCTAAATGAAATGGATGATTTTCTTGATAGATGCAACTTACTAAAGTTAAACCAAAACCAGGTAAACAATTTAAGTAGTCCTATAAACCTCTAAGGAAATAAAAGTCAGTCATTAAAAGTCTCACAACCAAAAAAAAAAAAAAAAAAAAAAAAAAAAAAAAAAAAAA
>OU015748.1:85088064-85101978 GCA_907169655.1 Acomys percivali | reverse complement strand
CAGAATTTTACCAGATACTCAAAGAAGAGCTAAAAACCAATACTCCTTAAACTATTCCACAAATTAGAAACAGAAGGAACATTGCCAAAGCTATTTTATGATGTCACAGTCATCCTGATATCTAAACCACACAAAGACCCACCAAACAAAGAGAATTTCAGACCAATTTCTGTTATGAACGTTGATGTAAAAAAAAAAAAAAGACATTCACAAAAAACAAATAAGAACACATCACAAATATACTTGATCAAGTAGGATTCATCCCAGCATTCCAGGGGTGGTTCAATATATGATCCTTAGATGCTGAAAAAAACCTTTGACAAAGTCCAACATCCCTTTATGTTATAATTCTTGTAGAGATCAGGGCTACAAGACCCATACTTAAACACGGTAAAAGCAATATACAGCAGGCCTATAGCCTCCATCAAATTAAATGCAGAGAAACTTAAAGCAATTCCACTAAAACCAGGGACAAGACAAGGTTACCCACTCTCTCTGTATCTTTTCAATATAATGCTAGCTAGAGCAATAAGACAATTAGAGAAGATCATAGGGATACAAATTGGAAAGGAAAAAGCCAAAGTATCACTATTTGCAGATGATATGCTAGTATACATAAGTGACCCCCAAAATTCTACCAGAGAACTCCTACAGCTGATAAACACCTTCAGCAAATTGGCTGGATATAATATTAACTAAAAAAATCAGTAGCCTTTCTGTATGCAAATGATAAACAGGATAAAAAATAAACTAGGGAAACAACACTCATTGAAATAACCACAAATAATATAAAGTATCTTAGTGTAACTCTATCCAAGCAAGTGAAAGACCTGTGTGATAAGTACTTTAAGTCCCTAAAGAAGGAAATTGAAGAAGATATCAGAAGATGGAAAGATCGCCCATGTTCATAGATTGGTAGGATTAATATAGAAAAAATGGCGATCTTACCAAAAGCAATTTACAGATTCAATGCAATTACCATCAAAATATCAACACAATTTTTTACAGAGCTTGATAAAAATTTTCAACTTCATGTAGAAAAACAAACAAACAAAAAACAGGATACTAAAATAATCCTATAAGATAAAAGAATTTCTGGATGTATTACCATTCCTAACTTAAGTTGTTCTACAGAGTAAAAGTAATAAAAACAGCATGGCACTGGCAAAAAAACCAGACACGTTGATCAAAAGAATTGAATCAAAGACCCAAAAATAAACCCACACATCAATGGACATTTGAGTTTTGACAAAGAAGCCAAAACCATACAATGGAAAAAAGGAAAAAAATCTTAACAAATGATGTTGGTCGAACTAGATGTCTGAATGTGGAAGAATGTGAATAAATCTATATATATCACCCTGCACAAACTCAAGTCCAGGTAGATCAAAGACATCAAAATAAAACCAAAAACACTACATCTATTAGAAGAGAAAATGGGGAATAGTCTTCAACTCATTGGCCCAGGAGACAACTTCCTGAAGAAAGCATCAACAATTCAGGCACTAATATCAACAGTTCATAAATGGGACCTTATGAAACTGAAAAGCTTCTGCAAGGCAAAGGATACTGTCAATAGGACAAAATGGCAGGCAACAGAATGAGAAAAAATCTTTACCAATCCTGCTTCTGACAGAGGGCTAATATCCAAAATACATAAAGAACTCAAGAAATTAGACACAAATAAGCCAGACCACCCAATTAAAAATGGGGTACAGAGCTAAACAGAGAATTCTCTGCAAAGGAATATCAAATGGCCAAGAAACACTTAAAGAAATGTCAAACATCCTTAGTTATAAGGGTAATGCAAATTAAAATGACTACGAGATTCCATCTTATACATATCAGAATGGCTATGATAAAAATCTCAAGTGATAGCACATGCTGGCAACATTGTAGAGAAATGGGAACACTTCCATTGCTGGTGGGAGTGAAAACTTGTAAAGTCACTTTGGAAATCTATGTGGCAGTATCTCAGAAAATTGGGAATAGATCTACCTCAAGATCCAGCTATATTACTCCTTGGCATATCCCAAAAGTTGCTCTATCATATCACAAGGACACTTGCTCAATTATGTTCAAAACAACTTTGTAATAGCCAGAATCTGGAACCAACCTAGATGGCCCTCAACTAAAGAATGGATAAAGAAACTGTGGAACATTTACACAATAGTACTCAGCCATTAAAAACCAAGAAATCATAAAATTTGCAGATAAGTTTGAAGACTATATCTTCCTGAATGAGGTAACTCAAATCCCAAAAGACATGCATAGTGTGTACTCACTTATATGTGGATATCAGCTGTAAAGTACAGGATAACCATGCCACAATCTACAGACACAAAAAAGGTAAGTAATAAGGAGGCACCAATGGCAGATGCTTGAATTTCACTTAGTAGGGGAAATAAAATAGGCATTGGAGGGGGATGGAGGGAGGAACCTGTGTAGGAGAGGGAAGCAAGGGTGGGGATTAAGAGGAGAGGAGATCTGGTGCAAGAGGGCCTAGTGAGAGGATGAAAATCTGAAGTGGAGGAATTCTGGGACTTGCTAGAGACCTAGGCTAGGGAAGGCCCCTGGTAGTCTATCAAGATCAACCTAGTTGAGTCTCCTAGTAGTGGAGACTATGGAGCTTGAAGTGGCCACATCCTGTTGCCAGGCAGGACTTCCTGTGGGTGGATAAGGACACCAACCCATACAAAATACCTTCAACCAAAAATTTGTCATACCTACAAGACGGACAAGGACAGAGATGGAGTAAAAATTGAGGGACTGGCCAATCAAAGACTGGCCCTACTTGAGACCCATCCCATGGGAGAGCACCAATCCCTCAGACTATTTTGTTACTCTGCTATGCTTGTAGACAGAAGCCTAGTTGAACTCTTCTGAGAGGCTTCACCCAGAAGCTGATGGAAACAGATGCAGAGACCCAGAGCCAAACATTAGACAGAGCTCCAGAGTCCTATGGAAGAGTTGGGGGAAGAATTGATGGAGCCAGAGAGGTCAAGGACTCCACAAGAAGACTTACAGAGTCAACTAACCTGGGCCCATGGGAGCTCACAGAGATGGAACCACCAACCAAAGAGCATGTGTAGAGTGGTCCTAGCTCCTCTGTACATATGTAGCAGATGCACAGCTTAATCTTCGTGTGGACCCCAGCTGCTGAAGTGGGGGCTGTCTCTGACTCTGTTGCCTACCTTTGGATCCCTTTTCCCTAACTGGGCTGCCTTTTCTGGCCTTAGTGAGAGAGGATGAGCCTAGTCCTGCAGCAACTTTATGTGCCATGGTGGGTTGGTATCCATTAGGGACTTCCCCCTTCTCTGAGGAGAAAGAATGGGGAATGTGGAGAGGAGTGTATGGGGGGGACTGGGAGAAGAGGAGTGGGGTTTTGATATCATTACCATCACCACATTTTAATATTAATCATCATTTATATTAATGTTATGCAATGTATTTAACAATAACTTATAATAAATAATAATGATGCTTAATATTAATGATTGATGCTACAAATATGTTTATAGTGGCATTGGTATTAATAGATCATAGTAATAATATGTAATATAATAAACATATTGTTATAAAGTTTTAAGCTAGCATTCAAAGCAATAGCCTTTCTTTTTTAATATATTAGGCATATTTAATAGTTTATGCTGAGATAAATAATTAATTAACTAAGTAAGTGATAGCAGATTATTTGTTTCATTTTCTCTTCCTTCTTTCAGTCCACCTTTTTATTCCTTTCTGTCCTCATGTATACCCTACACCTCAGTCTGTTTTACATTGCCTTGGGATCAACAGAGATTTTCTCTGAATTCAATTTTCAATACTTCATTATATACTGAGTTTTGTTCCAAAAATTTTAGGGTCAGTAACTCCTTTATGTGTTAATTTCTCCCAAACATGTGTCTCTTTCTGGAACTCTCTTTGTTTATGGTATCACATACCCAATAGGCTGATTTACCATCTTCAATTGAGTGACTAATAGCACTGTCAGTTGTGACTGCAGTATGTCACAAAGTCACCTCTCTCTTTTTTTCTATGAGTTTTATTTATTTATTTTTGAAAAAAATTATTATGCTTGTTTTTTAACATATACATTTATATTATTACACATGAGTAAAATAAACTACATATAGCAGGAAGAACCAGGAGACAATCAGGAATTATATAAATGTTACATTCATAGTGATTTGGCCATTTGTATTTGGCAAACTTGAAGTAAACATCTTCCCTATCTTCTTGGGTCTAAATTTCTAAATGGAGATTAATATCTATCATATCTCATCTCTATTAACTTAAAATATCTATCTTGATCTAAAAACATCTTAACCCCTAACTTACTAAGCTTAATTGAAAGACTGAACTATCTGGTCTTCAACACCATCAGAGACTTGAGAAGATAAAACTTAAATACCTGAGTGAACCCAGAGTGTGGGTTAGCAGCTTTCAAAATGAAAAATGACTATGACAGTTTACTACCTGAACAGTCACCCAGCACTCTCTATAACGCTGAAGCATCATCTTCCGCCTTCTGGCCCAATATATCTGACAGACATATTTTTGAGACAGGAACTATTGCTTGCCGTGTCTTGGCCGAGTTTGGCTGTTGACTCTGCCTGCCTCTAAATTTGCCCATTTTTAGGCAGAATTCTGTCTGTAGCAGAAATGAGGATATTTAGCCCATTGTCTGGTTTGCCACATTTGAAGCCAGCTCCATAAGGAGGTTCTTTTATGCTCATCTTCTTCTTTGAGGCAGGCTGGGTGTTTCCGGGAGTTAACTTGTCTTGTTGTCAGAAAATCTTTAGACTAATAAAAACATCTTTAAATGCCATATTCTGTAGGTCTCTGAGGTTTTTGAAGACCCTATTTTACTATTTTGCCTCATATATCTATAGAATCATATATATCTATTAGACCTAGAGTATATATTCTTGTGATAAAACTAGACTAGTTTTTGACATGAGCATGATTTGCATCAACATACAAAATTCAATACCATTCAATTAAAAATTAACCTTATTTGTGAGTAACAATTAGGGCCTTGAGATGAGGAGTAGATTCAATAATCTACCTTTTGTTCTATCCTCCCTCTATATTTCTTTTTATATTAATTAGTTTTATTTAACTAATTAGTCTACATCACATATATATACCAAAACATGAACATTCAAGATTTGTTCATTAAGCCACACACAATTATTATCTTTCTTTCTTTCTTTCTTTCTTTCTTTCTTTCTTTCTTTCTTTCTTTCTTTTTTCCTTTTTTAAAACTTTTTTATTTATTTATTTTTTTGAGACAGAGTTTCTCTGTGCAGCTTTGGCTGTCCTGAACTCACTTTGTAGACCAGGTTGGTCTTGAAGTCACAGTGATCCACCTGCCTCCGCCTTCCAAGTGCTGGGATTAAACGTATGCGCCACCACTTCCGGCTCTATTATTTTTCTTTTTTACTTTTTTAATTAATTTATTCAGATTACATCTAAATTGTTATCCCCTTACTTGTATCCTCCTGTTCTTCCACCCTCCCTCTCTCACCCTATTCCCCTCCTCTAGGTCTGTTACAGAAGGGGACCTCCTCCCACACTATATGGTCACAGCCTATCAATTCTCATCTTAGTAGCCTGCCTACTCTTTCTCTGAGTGCCCTCAGGCCTCCCTACCAAGGGGAAGTGGTCAAATATGGGGCACCAAAGTTCATGTCAGAGTCAGTCCCCACTCTCCACACAACTGTGGATAACGTCCTGTCCACTGGTTAGATCTGAGTAAGGATTCAATGTTTAATGCATGTATTGTCCTTGGTTGGTGCAGTAGTTTGAGCAGACCCTTCTGGTTTTCTTCTTGTAGGTTTCTAGTACCCTCTGAATCTTTCTATTTCTCCATTCTCCCATACTTCTCTCACCTAGAGTCCCAATAGGAGGTCCCCACATCTAACACAATCTCCTGATAAGTGAAGACTTTCATGGGACATCCTTTTTGGGCTAGTGTTCAATTATAAGTGAGTGTATACCATGTGAGTCTTTCTGAGTCTGGGTTAACTTACTCAGTATGATCATCTCTAGCCCCATCCATTTGCTTACAAATTTCAGGATTTCCCTGTTTTTAACAGCTGAGTAGTATTCCATAGTGTAAAGGTACCACAGTTTCTTTATCCACTCTTCAACAAGAGCTCATGAGGCTGAGAAGCTTCTGTAAGGCAGAAGATACTGTCAAGAGAACAAAGTGACAACCTACAGACTGGGAAAAGATCTTCACCAACCCTGCATCTGACAAAGGTCTAATATCCAAAATATATAAAGACTTCAAGAAATTAAACACCATCAAACCAAATAACCCAATTAAGAAATGGGGCTCATAATTAAACAGAGAATTCTCAACAGAGGAACATCCAATGGCTGACAAACAGTTAAAGAAATGCTCAACGTCCTTAATCATCAGAGAAATGCAAATCAAAATGACTCTGAGATTCCATCTTATAACCACCAGAATGGCTAAGATAAAAAAAAAACTCAGGTGATTCAAACCAGTTTCATCTCTGTAAAAGACCAATAATACTTATAACCAACTTCCAATGAAAATAAGCATCTCTAGACCATGAAAGTGTTTTCCTGCATATGAATCATGACATTTTGTTTTTATTTGTTCTGCTTCCCCATAGCACCCTCTATCCCCCATCTTCCCTGCTCTTGCTAATCTCGTTCTTCTGTCAAATTGTCTATCCTGTTTTCATGTCACATGGATCCTATTACCCTCTCTTTCTCTCTCATCACTCCAACTTGAAGTTCTCTTTCTTCTCATGGTGCCTTTCCAACTTTATGATCTACATATCATGCTCACACACACACACACACACACACACACACACACTCACACAGATACACATTCACACACATATACACAATACACACACAGATACAGCCATATGCATACACACACAAGCACACAGACATATACACAGATTTCATCTATAATACATGTAATACTTATTTTTCTTTGTAATGATTTCCAGTTCTATCCACTTCCCCTGTAGATGTATATCATAGTCTCATTATTATCTCTATTGACTATAATTCTATATGCATGAGACATAATTTTGTTTGTTGTCCACTCTTCTAGCCATGGACACCTAAATTGGTTCCATTTTCTACGAACTAGGAACAGATTTTATGATTTATTTACCTCTCTTCTTCATATCAGTTCTGGCTAGGATGTAAAGGGTTCATTAGCACCACTGGCATGGTTTAAGCAAATCACTTCAAACAGTATACCTCACCTCAGATATGTCAATTGTGTAAGAGGTTTACACATCCTTTGGTAATCTTCCCTAGGATCGCAACACTTTAAAAGGGAGAGAGCATACCTTGAGGTGGAGGAAAACTAAGAGATTTATTTTGTTTTGTGGCTACCGGTTAAAGAAAACTCCCACCAATGCTATGGTAAAACCCTAGAAGTTCCTGTTAGTCTCAGCGGAATGTGGAAGATGAAAGACAACTTTTCTCTCTGGGTTACTCAGCTGCTGATAAGAAAGACAGACTTAAGAAGATTAAATCCATGGGTTCCTTAAGGGCTTGGTACTCAGAGTGCTCCAAATTCTAGCTTGTTGCTACCGGCCTATTCTCCCATCACTTTGAGGCACATTTTTGTTATTTTTCCTTCAAATATTTAAAATTTTGGAATTCTATAATTTCAAGGTCCCTTGAAGTGCTGAAAAGTGATTATTTGGGTTCATAATTTTACATAAAACCTTCTGCCATGGGCTGAGTACCCTGAGGAAATTAAAAACAGAAGAAATGGTTGCTATGATTGCTTTCTTTCAACTTTGTGTATAAAATAGACTGGAGAAATCAGAAGATAACACACAGAAAAAATGCCCAACACATACACATTCATGTAGATACACACATATACATAGTTGCACACATACACAACTGCACATGTACACACATGTGTATACATACATCTACACACATACACACAATGCATAAACACATTTTATATTAACCCAATAAGATTTATAGAGTCTAAACTTGAATGCCATCTTGAGAAATTAAAAAGGTAAGAACTAAGCCTGAGTTAAACGTGAAGACATAAAACATTTAATTAGAGATATCAAGTGTCAGTACAAGATATAGAAATGACACTTTCCCACTTTCCTTACCTGTTTCCTGGAGACAGAGGGAGTGTGTGAAAGCTGGAGTGCTGGATACATCCTATATTTGGCAGCTGATGAGGTTTTGCTGAGAAGAGTGATGTAGGAACTGTTTCCCAGAGAAAAACAGGAGGATCAGACAATGCTGACATGATGCTCTATACCAAGGCTTCATTAATATAACTTTTTGAGGTGCTCTGTCTTTGCCTTCATGTCTACCAGTCATTCGCTGTGATCCCAAGTTTGAACTGCTTCCACTTTCTGAGACAATACTGTCATTCATAAATGACAATTTCATGCTAACCTAGTATTATTATACATAAATTGAGAAGATAACACAGCATTGTTTTGTGTTTTATATTCCCTAAAGCACTGTTCAATGAGATTCTATCTTTATAAGAAGTGAAAGAATGTTATCTGAAAAATGATTTTATGATTAAACAAGCATGGGGATTACCATTCCATCCAAACAAAGCAAAGTTGAATCAGTACATTTCAGAGTATTTACTCTCCAGCAGTATTAATTTTAGCAAAAGATTATATGCAGATTACATTTTTCCTTGACTATGGAACTTTTAAATATAAAATGTCCATGATTGTCTGGTGATACCATTGTATTGCTAATAATAACAGTCATTTTTTTATTTTTTTATTTTTTAAAATTTTTATTAATTTATTCTTGTTACATCTCAATAATTATCCCATCCCTTGTATCCTCCCATTCTTCCCTCCCTCCCATTTTCCCCTTATTCCCCTCCCCTATGACTGTTCCTGAGAGGGATTACATCCCCCTGTATATGCTCATAGGGTATCAAGTCTCAGAATAACAGTCATTTTTACCAAGAACCAACACCATGGCATTAAAGAGTTGTGAAAGGAATAAAATACAGGCAGAAGATTGACCATGAGTCGGATTCAACTTTGAGTCCCAAGGCTCCTGCCTGCTTTTCTGTCATCTTGGTAAGAATGGCCAACGATGTTGAATCTCAGCTTCCCCATCTTTGTAACTAGGAAATGAGATTTATGCTGTGTGTTACTGTTAGGCTATTCAGAATCAAACAGAAAATATATAGAGATTAATAGCACCAGTTCCTGAGGCTAAGCAGATTCTGGATAAATGACAAGTCTCTACTTTGTTGATACTGTATAATTTTGTATTTTAGTGGGAGGTCAGTTGTCAAGGGGTAACTTTAAAGGGGATGCAATGTTTGTGAGACACCTGCTTATTAAAATCATGTGAAAGGGTACAGAAAGAGAGATGGCTCCTTTAATACCAAATATATCATTGGTTTAAAAATCAAAACAAAATTATTTGAACTATAGTATGATGCTTACAAGCTGAATTCTTACATAATAATCAGAAAACCCATCAAAACGTTCATCTTGTTGAAATAACAATAAGAACATATACGGGGGAGGAAATCCCCCTCAAGAACAGTCATAGGGGAGGGGAATAAGGGAAAAATGGGAGGGAGGGAAGAATGGGAGGATACAAGGGATGGGATAACCATTGAGATGTAACAAGAATAAATTAATAAAAATTAGAAAAAAAAAAGGCTGGGAAAAAAAAAAGAAAGAAAAAAAGGACCAGACCTCAGATTTGAGGCTGTGGTTTCAGAAGCATAGTATACCAGATCAACTTGCTATGAAATCCAGCTCTTTCTATCCTGACCATAGCACCCTTCCATAGAAAGGTGCAGCAGGGCTAGCTGATACTTGAAGAAGACAGCAATGCAGTAACAACTTATATCTAACCATATCTACAATACTTATATGTAACTACTTACAAATAGGTTTTGTGCTTAAGACAGACAATTACTAAATACCAATAGAACATATTTCTTTTCTGATTGAGCCAATGTTAAAAAAAAAACTCTGAGATTCCATCTTACACCCATCAGAATGGCTAAGATCAAAAACTCAAGCGACACCACATGCTGGAGGGGATGTGGGGAGAGAGGAACACTCCTTCATTGCTGGTGGGAATGCAAACTAGTACAACCACTTTGGAAATCTATCTGGTGCTATCTCAGAAAACTGGGAATAGGGCTTCCTCAAGACCCAGCTATTCCACTCCTTGGAATATACCCAGAAGATGCACCAGCACACAGCAAGAAAATTTGCTCAACCATGTTCATAGCAGCCTTATTCATAATAGCCAGATCATGGAAACAGCCTAAATGTCCCTCAGGAGAAGAATGGATAAAGAAACTGTGGTACATATACACTATGGAATACTACTCAGCTATTAAAAACAAGGAATTCCCAAAATTTGTGGACAAATGGATTGAGCTAGAGATGATCATAATGAGTGAGTTAACCCAGAAGCAGAAAGACTCAAATGGTATATACTCACTTATATCTGCATACTAGCCCAATGGACATGTCCCATGAAAGCCTTCCCTTACCAGGAAACTGGGACCGAGGGGAGGACATCCTATTGGGACTCTAGATGAGAGAACAATGGGTGAATAGCAATGTAGAAGGATCCAGTGGGTTCTAGAAACCTACAAGTAGAACATTATGATAGGCAGATTTGGGTCATGGGGTCCCGCTCAAACTAAGGCCCTAGCCAAGGACAATACAGGCCGAAAAATTTAAACCCCTACCCTGATCTAGCCCATGGACAAGACAGTCTCCACACTTGAGTGGAGAGAGGGATTTGACTTTCTCAAGTACTCTGGTGCCTCACATCTGACTATGTCCCCTGGCGGGGGAGACCTAGTGGCACTCAGAGGAAGGACAGCAGGTCACTGAGAAGAGACTTGATACCCTATGAGCATATACAGAGGGAGGTAATCCCTCTGAGGAACAGTCATAGGGGAGGGGAATAAGGGGAAAATGGGAGGGAGGGGAGAATGGGAGGATACAAGGGATGGGATAACCATAGAGATGTAACAAGAATAAATTAATTAAAAATTAAAAATTAAAAATTAAAAAAAAAAAACTCAACCAAACAAAAGGAATCAACTAACTGAGAGAAGCCAGATGGATTAACAAATAGTGGGCCTCTTGTAACTGAGTTTTTCTCTTGTTATTTTGTTGAATTGCTACTTCCCAAGTAGAATTTAAAAAAAAAAAGTTAAATAATTAGTTGCTTTGCTTCAGACTCTTTAGCCTACCTGTTCATCACCAAAAGTATTTTTCTCTGTCTGAAGTTGTGCATGAAGTGAACAATCCCATTTTTTGTTTTTCATTTAGGAGGATAGCAGCTCTGTTATGTTCTTGGACTCAAGATGTGAGGTGGTCTGTGAATTGATTACCTGGGCACTGGGTAGGTTTACTTCAAAGTGAAGATGAAGATCAACACGGGTTCACACAGATCCAGACTTGTCAAGCATGGCTGACTTTCTCTCCATTGCTGTCAACAGCTTTGATGGTGTGCCAAGTGAGCTGTCTGTAGCTGTTCAGTAGTTTGATGACATCAGACACATCCTAACTACTTGGCATCTCCACAGCTCTGCATTCCTGTGGAATCTCAGGTTAATCTTGAGGATCACTTGAAAAATTCTTTTTGTCTGTTTGGGGGGCTTTCCTGAGAATTATTGGCTAAATATTTCTCTTTTAGATGAGGACAATAACTGTTTCAATCTCTTCTTTCTTTCTTTCTTCCTTCCTTCCTTCCTTCCTTCCTTCCTTCCTTCCTTCCTTCCTTCCTTCCTTCCTTCCTTCCTTCCTTTCTTTTCAGAGCCTAGATATCCAAGCTAGGGACTGATGCCAGCAGTTGTATTTTCACAGAGGGTTTTGTGAGGATCCTCTGCATTTCAGTGGCTATAGATATGAGAGGAATTGGCTCTGGGCTGGGATTGTTGGAGGAATTTAGCTTTTTAACTCACACTCTACCAGTGGGCATCATCCTCATTTTGGACAAATCTCTTTGGCTCATTTATCTACATGGACTACACTGGGCATGAATTAGAAAACAAAGTTGAAGAGTTTCTCAAAGAATCCCATGTGCTCAACCGCCTTCTCTATCCCGGTGAGAAAGCAGGTGTTGCGTTGTGAACTCTTGTTGAGATATAAAGATGCTCGTGTAGAGTTCTTGCCATTATCATTCAGCCCCCATTCTGATAGCAAGAGCTCCATGTTTCCTTCATTCTTCATTGGGGTGAACATGTGGCTGTGCTTACCCAACCTCCATGTTTTGATTCTCACCATTCCTCAGATGTAGAGCCCGATAGAAAGGTTGATCAGAACTATAACCAGGCTAAGCAAAAACCAGTGAAATGCAATTGAATTTATTTGAATTAAAAGTGTAAAATGAGGCATAGAACTTCTGCTGGGGTGGTTTAACATAACGGTAGATTTTTTTTTAAAAAAGCTATGAACCATTCATAATCATTAGTGCCCAAAAGTCAAAGAAATAAGAATACTATAAAGGAAGAGTACTTAAAATGTAAGTTAGGGCCCTACATCCAACCTAAATTAAAGTGGGAGCCAGACATGGTGGCTCAAGCCTGTAATCCCAAAACTCGTGGAAGCAGAGGCAGGTGGCTATGTGAGTTTGAGGCTAGCCTGATCTCCAAAGCAAGTCCAGGGTAGCTACGGCTACCCTGTCTCAGAAAAAAAAAAACAGTGGAAGTAATGTTGTTCTACTTTTAATCAAAGTTCTGCCACTAGTAACCCGTGTTAACCATTTGGGCAAGTCTTAGACTTCTTATATTACTGCCATCTCACTGAGCTTAGTGGAAATATGAAATATTAATTCTACAATTAATTTGCTCTGATAAATCATTCCACCTACAGGTAGATGTATTATGGATGGACTTCACACTTAAATAAATCAGTAAATTTTATCTTTTGCTTAAACCAGTTTGACCTGTGACACAATTGATCAGCCCTCAAATTAACAACAGATTTTATACCCAGGTCTTCTGGCTCATTATTTTTTTTTTCCTTTTTAGACAAATGATGGTCCAGAAAATCAGAGCATTAGATAGGACAGGACAACCTGTGTACTTTCGAAACTTGCTGAGGGGAGTGTCAGTTGATACTAAACATTAGACATTGCTATCAGTAACTACTGATGTTGTCAGGTATGTTTATTTACTGAATAATAGTGCCTTCCTTCTCTTCCTTTGCTTCCTCCTTCCCACGCTCCTTTCCTTCCTTACCCACCCTTGTTTCATCTTTTCTCTTCCTTGTACTATATCTTTTAAGAAACATACAAAAAGATTGAGGGTCCATATTGAAATACCTATAATTTACTTTGAAATAATTTAACAAAATCCATAAAACAAGACAAAACAAACACAACAAAAAATGTTGGCATCTACTTTCCAACTGAATAGTGGATAATTGAATGTTCATTACAAAATTCTCTGTTTTCTTATATGTTTGAAGAACCTCATAATATAATTTTTATTATAATTGCTGGGTTAATTCTATGTCATCTTCACTTCAGCATAGGCACCATAAGAGCAGAGAACATGTCTGTCTGCTTTGCTTCCTGCTATATCCCCAGTGGCTATAGTCTGGTACCTGCTCAATAAATACATAATTAAAGGTGAGAAGACTAGGCTTTGCCAGTTGCGAAGGAGGAGCTTTATGCCAAAAGCAGATAATGCTATGGATGTTGCCAGGTCCTCTGTTTGGTGTTTTGATCATTCCTTTCAATTTTCAACACTGTACTGTGCTTCCGTATTGCTTTTACCTGCAGGCAGTCTCCTCTTCCTACAGCTGGTTTTAGAGAACTCAGTCTCTGTAAGAGCTGGACACATGTGTTTGAATACTGATGGCCTCTTCAGTCTCCATGAGCCCTGCTACTAGT
>OU015748.1:85062807-85088054 GCA_907169655.1 Acomys percivali | reverse complement strand
CTCCTAAGCAGTATTAATTCATATTGGAATTTATCTATATTACCATTGTACCTGACTCCTGACTTAGAACTAAGCTTGAATCCCTATTCTAAGGACAAACTTCACAAAGACTCTATTGAGCACAGACTATGTGGAGGAGGATTTTAGATGAGGATACAGTGAAGGAGAAGAGAATAAACTGTGACCTTGACATGCGTACTTACAGAATGGAGGAGATTTTATTACAGACCAGGAAACTGGTCAGCAGTTTGCCCACATCTGTAGCTAGGCTGTTTGCTCATATTTCGCTTGCCCTTGAGTGATGTTTTTTTTCCTCCAATAATAGGATTTTAAAGGTAGAAAGGACCCTAGAATGTAGTCACCATATGCACAAGGAAGCTTCATCCTGAAGGGGAGAAACAGTTTATCAACAGAGCTGTGACATTCTCTGTCGTTTAGGTATGTAGCTTAAACTCCCTAGGCTATTTTGCCCCAGAACACTAGAGGAACTTTGTTTTGACTGAATTCCAGGTAGATAGATATACTATGTATTTTCCAGAAGTATATAACTGATGAAGAATTTCCTCCCCTTTCAAACCTGCTCCGTCTTCTTCTGTGGAATGCTGGGTTTCAAGGGTGTTATATTGTTCTCGTTAGTACTGGAAATATTTACATTACAGACGCTGATGTCACAGTCATCTCCTTCATTGGATTCCAGTGTTTGTTCTGATATCACCCCGGCACTCTATTTTTCCTTTGCTGTGACGTTCTGTACTTTTAATAATCATTAAAAACCTGTTTTCAGTTATCTACTTCTTTTCTTCTCCTCACCACACTAGCTTACTACCATCACAATGAAAGGATCTCTGTGTAGGTGCCCCTGTGTCCACTGACAAGAAGTAAGTCCTCAACAGACTTCAGCTAGTTTAATGCAGAAGGAACCACCGAGTCTTCAGATGCACCATCCTGGGAACACACAGACTGAATATACAAAAACACAAACTCAAGTGTAGATGATCAGCCAAGAGAGAAAAGGAACATGGTGTTTAGGCATAACTGGGAAATTAGATTAATAACTTCAAAAAATTCCTTCCAAACAGATATTCTTCTATGTCAAAGTTTTTTTTTTCAGAAACAAAAGACTCAGGTTAGAATAGTTATGGATTCTTAAAATAAATGTTTAATTCATTCAATATTTTCATTCACTTAGTAAATGTTTAGGGTCAGATTGCTCATGCATGTCCAATACAGCTGTTGCATGCACAATGCAAGCCTAAAGTGCTGACTCTTGTGAAATGTTGATCCTCCCTCCACTTTTGAGTGCTAATCTTCTAAGCACCTCACTATTTTCAAGTGTTCGTTTATCACTTTTGGAAAGTCAATTTCAGCCCAACTGATGGCTACTGGGAAAAATAAATGTATTTATGGCATAATTTTATATGTGGCCGGGATTTTCATAGGTATTCCATTTAATCCATAAATCAAGTTAGGATAGATTACCATCATAGCAATAACTGCATATCTCAGTTGATAACTCTGAGGGGTCTTTCATCTAGCCATTTCTATCCCTCAGCAGCCATTTATGGTGTTCAGTGTGCAATTTTTTGTGTGTGTGTGTGAAATTTTCTTCAAGGCATTTGTTCTTTTTGATTCTATTATAAATTAAATTCTTAATTTTATTTTTGTGTTATTTACTGTGTGTACTTTCCTTTTCTCTTTTTACAATACTTTTGTTAGTCCTTTGAGAATTTCCTATGGCGTGTTTTGATCGCCTTTACTCTTCTTCCCTCAACTCTTTACAGATCCTGCCTATTTCCTTCCCTAACCATTCAAACTTATGCCAAAAAATTTTATACCAACTTGTGTTGCCCATGTGTTCTTGGATGTGTGGCCTTCCACAGGGTCATAATCCACTTAGCAGGGGCTGTACCCTTAGAAAAAAATGGCTCCCCATCTTCCAGCAGCAAACAATTGCCAATAGTTCCTCTGCTACTTGTGTGAGTTTCTGCCCAACACCTCGCTACATGCTGCGATTTGGTTTGGCTTGAACTTCCACAGGTCTTGGGCACGTTGTCACAACCACTGTGAGTCCATATGTACAGTGGCCCTGCTGTGCCCAGAAGATACTGTTTCTTTATACTTCCTTCCAGTGGCTCCTGCACTCTTTCCACACCCTCTCCTGCTGTAACCCCAGAAACTTTGTGTGAGATAGATGTCCCATTCGGGATTGTGTTTTACAGTCTCTCATTCTCTGCATCTGAGCCAGTTGTGGATTTCGGTGTTAATCACCATTTACTGTTCAAAGAGACACTATATCAAATGTTATGCTATATGAAAATGGGATTATAATAACTATCCCTTTTAAATCTTCTATTAGATATTCTAACTTTACTGACTTGAGCCTCTAGAAAAAATGTAAACACTATCAAATGAATTTATCTTCAGAAAGTATCTAGCTCAGAGGGCTGTAGTACTGTGGACCAAATCCAGAGCCTTCTAGGTAGGCTTTCTACCTACCACTGAGCTACATATAGAGCCCTTGACTCAGCTATTCACTAGTAACTGTGATGCTAACTGTATGATTTTTATCAATAGCCTTTATCTGGCTAGATCTAATCTTGGCTACTTTATCATGAAAGAATGTTATTCCTATGAAGTGATATTTCTATGTCTATAAAGATGATCATTTATTCTTATCTTTATTAATATGATATATTACATTGGGTGACTTTAATATGCTGCAATAAGTTTCCAGTTTTAAGATCAATCTTACTTTTGTCATGATAAATAATAATTCAGATAATATTAGTTTCCCACTAAAATGTCACGGATATTTGCATCGACTTTCGTAAGAAATATAGTATTATTGGTTTTTTCATGTGATATTTTGTCTGGTTTTGTGTGTGCATGATTCTATCCTGCTAGAATTAGTTATATAATGCTCTTTCTTTATTGAATAGTAAATGAAGAATTGGTATTAGGTCAGTTGACATTGTCTACTCTGCGGGACAGAAAGAACAAAATGAATAATTGAGTCTGAGAGCCATGTGAGACACCATCAAGGCATCAGGGCATGCAGCCCTGCTGGCAATATATTTTACTTGACAGTAATTAACAAGGGTGTATAGCAGTTATAGAAATGGTCACTTCTTTATCTTTCATTCCTACAAACCCCTTTTCATTTCCACCAATCTGCTGACTTTGTGTTCTTTGCCTGGCTCCCACAGGGACTGAGCTTGCAACCTCTAAAAGAGAACACTGGAGATAAGGACATTTTACACTGAGAAAGGAGCATGGAAAAAGAATAAGAAGTAAGCTGTGAATTTGTGATGGCAGACAGTAAGAATTGGCTTCTCTGAGGAGTAGCTTTCAGTAGGAAGGTACAAGAACATACACCTGGAGAGAATAGTGAGGTGGCTGGCTGGAGGGATGATGTACTACAACAACAACAACAACAACAACAACGACGACGACGACGACGACGACGACGATGATGATGATGGTGATGATGATTAATGGCTTTGGAGGTCTCATTTATGACAGCAGATCTCCAAAACATCTTGCTTAATCCCCATAGATCCATGTAAATAAAGACTAAAGTCACTACTCTATAAGGACACAGCTTAAAGCAAAGAGTCACAGAGTCTGATATTAGTTGATAGCAAAACTAGATCCAAAACCCACATATTTCCTTTCTGATGGAGGGACAATCCAGATGTCACAAACACCACATGGCTGGGCCTTCATTTGTCTCCTTCTCTTCTACTCCAGTCATAGTGCACTGAACAACACTCACAACTGAGTGATGGAATACTCCCTACCATAGTCTGCGTACTCTGAAGATATGGCTCATATCTTCATAGGGCTCATAGTGCAGAGAGCCCACGGGAGGTACAGAGGCTTAAAGAAGTTCAGTTCATCTTCAGCTTTCAGCTCCTTTGTGAGTGCATCATGCACTCTTTTGAGCTGTTATTGTTTTAGAAGGTTCCAGGGTTGGGTTCATCCCAGAGACCCTTAAAAGTAAAGAAACCTGGTATATCTTTGATTTGAGGGTAATAATAATGTACTATGGGTCACAGAAATTGGCATCTGACAGTTGAAAATTATACTTTATTTTTAGGTCACCCCTAGCAATTCCATAAGACATATGTCATTACTATATGTTTAGGAAAGAAAGTTTTGCCTTACCTTCAGATTATCTCCAGAAGTTTTCCTGAAGTCTTATATCAAAGTGTAATTTCCTTGTATTGGGATTTATGAATATTCTGGATAGTTGGATATATGGTGATATTGCAAAAAAAATCACAGAATTTTCAAGTGAATGGTGTATTTTGTTTACTTATGAATTAGTAAATAATTTAAAGTGTTTCTTGATTTAGCATAAAAAATGTGTGTAGGGAAGGCATGGGTCTGCTTGAACATGCCTTCATATCAAGAACTGTAAGCACCATATTTACATATTGGGTCAAGATTACCTGATATGGTCACAAGGAATTAAAACAGGTCAGTTGAATGGGTACAACAAGACTGAGGCTGTGACAATTTTATTAAGAGCAGTCAAACTCTTTATACTTTTATCAGAAACAGAATATAGTAGCAATTGCCAGCATCAATACAATTTTAGTTGCCAGTATTCAAATGATATTTGCAAACTTTACAGAATATACAATATTAATGTCTAAAACAATTTTCCTGTCAAGATTCTATGCTTCGTTGGCTTCCAAGGGAACATAATGAGAAACATAGAGTGATCTAAGGGACTGCATTGCTCTCTCAGGAACTGAAAGGCACACAATGTCCCCAAAACCATGGACTCTAACCTGAAAACACAATTATACATTTGTATATCTCAAGGTAGTTAGGCCATGTGAGCTCCATAGTTTGCTGCAAAGAACACTAGCCACTCTCATGAGATCACTGAGCAACAGAGACCATCTCTGTGAAAAAAACCCAAATTTTATGATTCCTAAGAAATGTCTGGGTGACTTACTTGAGCTTCACAACTTTCACTGAGAAATTCCCAGTCCTGGCATTAATTGTATAGTCAGTTATTCCTCATTCCAATAGAAAAGAGCCAGGTCACTTACATTTATGCATGCTTTTATCGTGAACTCAGAAGGTTCCAACCAAATTAAATATTTGCTCTAATAATATTTTGTATTTTTATAGCAGTTTGTAATAAAAAAATAACATGAATCAGTTTGTTTGACTTTTCTTACAGTAACTGTTAAGGAGGTCAGACAAATGGTGACAAGTTAAGGAAACCACTCTCATTTTCCACACAAGGAAATGGCCTACAAAAATTTCAATAATTTATTTACAATAATATGACTAATTAATGATAGTGATGGCTGGGGCCAGAGTGTAGGTCAGTTGACACATGGCTCAGAAGATTATAACCAAGTAATGTCTTGTCTATACATCATGACACTGGTCATAGGATCCGTTTTTGCAGTAAGACACATCTCTCTCCCTAAGAGTCTCAATCTAGTACATCGGTTAGAACATAATTTGGGCACCTTGTCAAAACTGAAGTGAGAATGTGAATTAAGAAGCACAAAGCAGTGTTAGCTGTCTGAATCAGAGAGTGTATGAAGGGTAACTAGGAAATAAGATGTGGCTTTGGTGTTTTAAAAAATGGATGATCTATGAAGAAAAGAAGGCATTTTTTCCTGGTAGAACAGCATGAACAAAGATTGGAAATAGGGGAGAACATTTTTGCAGAGAAACCCTGGATCATGTTTGCTTGTGTTCATTTTGTTTTGTTTTGTTTTGGGGATGATGGAAAAGAGCAGAGTACTTACTGCACACTACTTAACTGCACTGTCACTCAGCTTCCTTCCCAGCTCTGGACCACACATGACAAGGTGATGATGGTAATTGAATGACGCTAGAAAATTAGCTGAAGCCAAGTGGTTATAATTCTGGTCCTAGACTGGCTCAGTCTGTCCAGTGCTTGTGTAGTATCTTTGAAGTCCTCAGTTCCATCTATAGCATGACATAAAATAAGGCATAAGGGTACATGCCTATATTTCTAGCCTTGGAAGTGAGGACAGGAGGATCAAACACTCAAACTCATATTCAGCTATATAGTGAATTCAAGGCAGCTTGAGCTACATAAGATCTCATCTCTAAAAGGAGTTATGATTTGATTCCATTGGAAGACACTGTACCATTGGGGCTGTGGAATGTTTCATATGGGTGCAAAATAGAAGACAGGGAATGCAGTTTGGAGGCATTAGTCTAGAATATAAAATTTTCAAATGTCCATTTTGAAATAAAAGTGAGCAGCTGAATAGAAAACACAATGGAAAAAACATCTTTCTCAAGAAAAGCAAGCTGCCTGGCTCAGATCTTGGCAGTTGTATCTGAACGTTGTACATACCAGTGTGGAAGATGGTCATATTTTCCTTTGGAGAGAGCTAAAATCTGCTGTAAATATGATATAGCTATTGCTACTAATTAGTAATAAACTTGGTGAACTACCACAGCCTGAGCAATAAGCAGAACCCCTACAACAATTATATTATTAAATTTGAACAGTTTTGTGATTCAGTGTATTTGTTACAGATGAGGAAATTGAGCCATGCGGCTGATAAGTTTCTTTTTAATGATCTAAGATCTGCTTCAGACTGAATTCAAATTTAAACGAATCAGCCATGTTTCTCAAGCACTAAAAACAACATTGGTTGAATACATGAACTACCATTTCTGTAGAACTGAGTAGAGCTAGGAGGTGCTTTGTGACCCATACATGGAGATGAGTGGCATCAGAGACACCTTGAGAATTACTGGCCTCAAAGACTTCAAAATCTTCTCTGGAAAGGAGAGGAAGACATGTCTTCCCTTTCCACCAAGGATCAAAGGTTCTTTTCTGTGACTCCAAAGGAATATACATTGGGATACATGACTGGATTTTAGGCTCTTTCAGTGAGAACCCTGACCCTATGAGTTTATAGCTCCTAAACCATCAAGTTATTGATTTGTCCACCTGCCTTTTGGATGTACAAATTCAGCATGGCTCACTATTTAACATAAATGCTCAGATGATTCCTGCTTTCAATGGGCTCGAGTCTTGTTCCCGAAATATCGTATACATGATTCTAAAGAGAAGGGGACTTGGTTAACTAAGTGGTTAGGTGCAGTGATGGGTGAATGGCAGCATTTCCAATTATCTTTGAATATTTTCGGGAAGTACAGTCTTCACCCACATCTTCCCAGTGAGGGGGTCACACTTCTGCCTTTATATGTATCTGATTGCGTGGCCCCTAAGTGATGTGGAGAAACCTTTGAGCGATATTTGGAGAGAAAAATCTTTGCAGACACCGAAAAATTACAGAAAATCATGATACATATTTGTTTCATGAGAGATATCATAATCTTCCCAAGTTCTCTTTGTGCAGTTTAAAGTTTTAGCAGAATATCAGCACTTTTATGAACAATGGTATTCTTAATTCTGTCTGTTATTTTTGAGCAGGGGTGCTCTTATCCTATGCAATTTTAACAATTGTGCATCTCACTATTTTTCAATAAACACCATGTAAACCTACAACTATTTTAGCATTGTCTTCCATGCCCTATATTTTCCTATCTTTGTCTCTGTTTATACAATTGCCTCCACATTCTTGGTGATTGACAGGAATGATACTTGGCATGAAATGTTCACATAAAGTCATAATTATATGAAAGTTTTAAAAATAATTTTTAGTTGTAAATCCATGTTCCTTTAGATTCCAAAGCATGTTACCTGTTCTTAGTCATATAGATATTGTTACTTGATGCTTCATACTAGAGTTATTATGTCCAAAAGCTATCTATTTTTCTGAGATATTTAAGGACATTGAGGAGGATGCTATATATGTACCCAAGACAATTCATATTTGTTTACTGTGGACCAGAAAAGTCACAAAGTTAGACACCTCTTCTCTAGAGGCTCTGTTTTATCTCAGTACCCTCAAATCAAGAATGCTCTAAGCATTTTTCTTCAGTTTATGAAGGAGAAGAAATATAGATTTTTATAGTGCACTATTTCTGAAGTATTAACTTTCCAGTTGGGTTGGCAAGTGAGAGAAAAAAAGGATGCATTTCTGAGGGGAGAGATGCTATGAAACCTGGACAGAACAGAGCATATCATTTGAGACAATGGGCAGTTATACTTCAATGACTAAGACTACATGAGTGAAAAAGGATAAAGGGGAGCAGTCTGGGTTCTAGAAACTTCAAAGCAGATGTGAAAGAGTGGTCTAAAGTTAGTATAGGGTCATATACGGTATCTGTTTGTTCACTGAATAAGAAGCAAAAGAAAGAAAATGGGTCTTTGAGGTGAGGACATGTGGTATAGCAGAGACAGGACAGATGGCCCCATCATTATTCTTGAGATGAGACTTTGGAAGCATCATGGGCATCAAGAGCCAAGGGCAACAAGGCTTTGTCTTCAAGGATCAAGCAGTCATTTGATAAGGGCTGACCTAATAATAGGTGTGTTATCAATAATATGACTTCCTGTTCTTAAAATTGTAGTCTTTCTGTTAACAACGGTACTTCTAGAAGCTGAAGTAGCAAGTAGTTGAGCTTGCAGAAAGGGTCATTGATTACTGTGTCTATGTTAATGTGCCTTGACCCATGTGAATGAACTAGAATACAATGGCACACTTACAAAGTGAACTTAGAGCTTCCTCGTGGCATCTAAGTAGTTTCGTTTCTGTCAGTCAATGCAGCAGTGATAGAGATGATCCTATAAGCAGTGATAAAATGTTTCTTTATTGGTGGGCAATTCTTACAGGGACAATGTCAGACACCACCACCATAATATGACGTGTACATGGTATATTACTCAGTAAATGGCTGTTGAATGAATAAATGACCATTAAATTGCTTAGGAGGTTGAATCTTCTGATATATTTATGAACGTCTTCTCGCTACCACTAAAAGTCCTTTTGTGTTTTATTCCCTATTCAATCTTGGATTCTACCAGGAATGTCAATCTTCATGGTCTCATGCTTCACCTATTTCATTTTTCATTCTTTTTAGATTTGAAGGCAAATTTTCTGCACACTGAATCCTCTTTGGCATCAGATAGAACTTTATTTCTTTGTTCCTTTTGCACCTGAGGGTAGTTTTATGGATTCTTGTTTGATCTTTAGCACATCTTTATCCTGGCCTAGAATTAAAGTGTTTCATTTATAGCATTGCATATTCACCATCCAGACAGATAGGTCCTTGGGAAAATTGAAGCAGGACATAGGAAAGATAGGCAGCCCCCCCACTAATATCTATGACTAACTGCTTGGATCTTACTCAAGCCCTTCATGCTGTGGTTTAATCATAGGTGGTCTAGTTGGCCTTTGGAAAAGTCTAGACAGAACGGGAAAGCCATTGATGCAAAGAAAGATAAGGTAACATGAAGTTCAAAACAGAGTATTGTGAAAAGACAACTTTTCATAGCAGTAAGAAGGGATCAATTCAAAATTAATTAACCTTACTTATCCTTAGTTTCCTCACCTTGTAATTAGAGAGAATAGTGTCCATATCATATATTATTAATATCAAAGGAAGTGCTGTTATGTAATGCTTAACCCACAATACCTGGCATGTTCACTAAAGTAGTATTTGATGTTCAATATGAGCTATTATTATAATTCAAGAGTGGAGAATGGTCTGTATTGAGCCAAATATTGATCCCCTAAAAAGTAACCAAAGTTGTAATAAGAAATAGCAGTCAAACATTATAAAAGGTTCAAGTTGGCAAAACAGATGTTAGTTACATTATCATAAGATTAGTGTCTGGTGTACAGACCAAGTGTACTGCCCTCCAGGAAAGTCTCCTCCACAGTGTTTGGGCAAACAATCCAACTCACCAAAAGGTTAACAAACTGTATTTGAACCAATAATATGAAAGGAATAGATTGCCAGTTGCTTTATTTTTCTCCATCATTCTCATGGTCTACCACATTACCTTCCTTCACAATTCAGCTGTGACTTGTTTGGATGAATAAACACATCAGATGTGATGAGTATGGACTTAACAGCAGACACATACTTTTTGCTTTGTTTCTATTTCTGTGATGATGAATGCGGAAGTTGTGCTCCCTCTGCCTGTTTCCATGTCTCACCCCGATCCCCTTGTCAAACTCATGCCATCTTCTTACATAATTTACTTAATGGGACCCACTGAGTCTCATTAATATTGCCTGTCTGCACATAGATCCAGAGCAGGGTTTCACTCACTAGCCCAGGTGGTTCTCAAACCCTGGCTTCTGCATCTCTCTTTAGAGTGCTGAGATTACACGCACATAACACCATGGCCAGGTATTATTGGCTTTAGCCACCTCACACTTCAAAGTCATTTACTTCTCATCATCATCCTGCTTGCTATTGTGTGCTGTCAGTCTTCTCATTCCACCTTTGTGTGTGCTCTGGGGACTGACTTTCAGGTCACAAAGTACACACACGAAATGACTTTACTTGCTGAGACCCACCACTCTGGATTTTTACATAGGATAACTTTAAAGAAAGTAGATAATTTCCAATGCATGAATTCCTTTAAAAAAATCAATCAGTAAAAAAGTAAGAGCTACAAAAAGTCAAACATCTTATTGGTAGATATGAACTTACATTTTTTTAAAGTACACTTACTTTTTAATGTAGGGGTTGCCACACTTATGGAGGTTGGAGGAAAACTTGCCAGGGTAGGCTCTCTCCTTCCACCATGTGGATTCACTGGCTGTGACTCAGGTTAGTAGGATTGATGCAAGAACTTTTACCCACTGAGCCATCTCATGATCTTAGAGTGGAGTAACTTTGGCATTAGATGACATTTTTTAAAACTTTTTTTTCTTTTTTTAAAAATTAATTTATTCTTGTTACATCTCAATGGTTATCCCATCCCTTGTATTCTACCATTCTTCCCTCCCTCCCATTTTCCCTTTATTCCCCTCCCCTATGACTGTTCCTGAGGAGGATTACCTTCCCCTGTATATGCTCATAGGGTATCAAGTCTCTTTTTGGTAACCTGCTGTTCTACTTCTGAGTGCCACCAGGTCTCTCCATTCAGGGGACATGGTCAAATGTGAGGCACCAGAGTACGTGAGAAAGTCATATCCCACGCTCCACTCAACTGTGGAGAATGTCCTGTCCATTGGCTAGATCTGGGTAGGGGTTTAAAGTTTATTTTCTGTATTGTCCTTGGCTGGTGCCTTAGTTTGAGTGGGACCCCTGGGCCCAAATCTGCCTATCATAATGTTCTACTTAAGAATGAGTGATGTTATTAATGGACAATTCCAAAATTTCCCAAGAAAGAGAATTTATAAATTTTAACTAATGGCAAAGTTAATCTAAACCAGAAATTTCTGTCTCACCAGGAGCAACATCAATAGAGTCCCACAGTTACATTTCCAAACTGCAAGGTCACTCACATGTTAATCTTATCATGCACTACTACAACCAGAGTGCTAAGAGCTTCAGTTCTGAAAATGAAACAGCTCCATTTGGAAAACATATTAAAGTAATTGACAATCTCAAAGCCTCAACTTCCTCAAATGAATAGAGTGAATGCCTACCTACAGGGCTATTGTGAAGCCCAATCACCAGCGATGTATGGAAAGGGCCATCTATAATTGATGCAGAGGAAGCACTAATCAAAGTTTGCTAGGAGCATAATTAAAGACTTCAAAGCAAAGCACAGCTCTCAACAGTGCTTGACTGTTTACCAATCTGTCTTGTGAGACTGTGTGGTTGGGATGATGTAAACTTACGTCTGTATTGATGTGGTCTTTTGGACCAAATTACTTTCTAGTTGAAGATTGCTTGATAACATGTTTCCTTGGAACCTACCTTCCATATAAAAAGGCTTTCCCATAAAGTGATATACCTTACTGTAGTCTTCAAACATGGGTGTTAACACAGCTTTTCTTTATCTAGTCCAAAGACATATTATTCAAAAGGGCCAAGCTACATACCTGGCCTCTTAGAGAAAAGTGGGAAGTCATAAAATGACTACCTTCCTGTCATGTCTGCTTTTCTATCATGCTATGAACACAAGTTTGAACTGCAGTAGGGTTTGTTTGCTTGCTTCTGTTAATGATGGATTCATTTTTCTAAATAATTATTCTCATATGTAAAATGAAGTCCATTTGCCCATTGCTCACAATAATTGGCAGACTGGCTTAATGTATGTTTCTATCACTAAAATTAACATTAATTGAGGGAATTGTACAGAGGATATACGAATGTCACCCAAAGAAGAGTTGAAAGCAAAAAATACGCTGATGTATTAAGAGAGACAAGGCATTGTGATAAAGAACAAGTTATCAAGAGAGTCTAACAGCTTAATTTGCATATCTTTCTTAATCCAAAGCATTGAATCCCACATAGAAAAATCTAAAATGATTAAAAGACTTTTTAAAAAGGCCACATTTATATGCAGATGGCACAATACCCAGTCTGAGTGATTGATGCTATGATTTCAACTCACTAGGCAAGATGCCCCCACTGACGCAACAGTGATAAGCCTGATTATTGGGGTATCCAAGGATGCTCTTAGTAGTATTTGAAGTTCATTCCACAGAATAAAATTCATGCCTAGTATTGAACATATTATGAAGAATCTCAGCTATGAAAGTCATGGTCCCCAAAGAAGGAACCTATTGTTTTGCTAAATTATCATTATGTGGAACTTCCTTCTCAACCTTTGTGATTTTGTCTATGTATTTGTGTTCTTCTCTACCTTGGCCAAATAATTGCCCTACTGCAGTGGGCAGTTGTTAAAACAGTGATCCAGGGCAGCTCAAAGTGCAGAGAATAAGTGATTGCGAGTGTTTTCCCATACAGTGTGCATTCTATATCAACCACCCCATCCCTTAGGCTCAGTTATCATCATAGGAATAGTCTTTGAGCCAAAGAATGGGGAAAGAGTTGGGGAGGAGTGTTATGAACTTCTGTCTTATGGACATAATTTGATTGTTGCAAACATGAACTTATGGTGGCTATAGTTACCGAAACAATACCCGTAGAATTAAAAATTCCAGTGTGGAGGCAGGCAGCACTATGGAGGAACTATTGGCATTTGATGACTGGCTGTGGGGTATGGGCAGTGACTTTTCTTTGGGGGTGATATAGCCACTGGGATGTTGTCCAAGCTTCAGTGCATGATCTCACAGGGATGCATACATTAAAGAATTGGGCTTTGTGTGATGAAAAAATAAGTAACCAGAATTTGCAAATGAGAGAGGGATGTGTTTGTTCTGGGAAAGTTGAGAGGGGAGAAATGAGTGGATAGTATCAGGATATATTGTATACATGTATGAACTTTTTAAAGAATAGATTAAAATTATAAAAAATAAATTATATACCACTAAATTAAATTTATTGCATGATTCTGGGATAAATGAGTATATGTCACTAGTAATAAAATGAACTCCACAGTGATACTATGAATATAAAAATAAAATCAAGGACCATGAATTTTTTGTTTTAGAAGATATCACAGAAGAAAAATTCTTATGTCCCAGAGTTTTCTAGGTTTGCCTTGAACACTTGCTTTAGACAGAGTAGGCCTTAAACTTGTGATTGATTTGCCTTAGCTTCTTGAGTAACTGAGGTTACAGGAATGTGCCACCACACATACTTAAAATTGTCAGTATTTTAATTTATTAATTAAAAATTATGTTCATTAATAGATACCACTGGTAAATGAATGTCCACAGAGTGAAAAAAATAGTTGTAGAATGTTTCAATTACAACAGACCTATACAAAGGACATGGAAAATCCTTTTTAAGCCAATAACAGAATCAAATAAAAGTAGACAGAAGAAGTATATAGAGACTTCTTATATAAAATATATAAAAAGCCAATAAGCTTATGATGTCTGACATAGTATTAGCTATGACGCATAAATAAAAATCACAGATAGACATAATTTTGTATTTACTAAAGGAGCCATGATAAAAGTGGCTGTACCTAGTGATAACTAATATGAAGATGAACTGGAACACTTATATATGGTGGCAGAATATAGCCATTCTCCATCCAGGAAAATATGCCACAATACAATATTGCATATTATCTATGCAAGCCTGTTTAATGATAGCCCAAATCCAGAAATAGCTCAAATACCCATCAATAACTAAAGAGGTAAACAGATTATAGAATATTCAAATGACAGGATATTGCTAAGGAAAATGAAACATAAAGTTCTGACACACCTAGCTAGAGTGTTTTGCTCACACCTATAATCTCAGTTTTCAGAAAGCTGAGAAAAGAGCACTGTTGCAATTCTGAGATTAGCCCTGATTGCACAGTGAGTTCAAGTTCAAACTGGTCTACAGAATGAAATTCTGCTTCAAAATAACATAAGTTCTGACTACAAATAAACCATCAAAGCATTAGGTTGAATGAAAGGACATCAACATAGAAGAAAACAGTATAGCTTTCATCTTTTATATGAAATTCTACAACACAGAAAGTTAATTATATGGATAGAAATCAGAAGCTGGTATGTCACTGAGCAAAGCAATGAGGTGACAAGTGACTGTCAATGTCATTCTTCATGTTGCCTTCAAAGTCTAGAAACACTCAGGGTCTTTAATTTTATTCCAAACCCTATATACAATAAGCCTGTTTCCACATAATTCAGTTGTTCCGTTCTTTTGTGAGAATCAAGGATATTGTTTATGCAGCATCACTGCCCATGGAAACAGAGAAAGTAACCTAGGGAGTAGACAGGAGTGTAGGGTGGAGGTGTTGCACACTGTTCTTGGAAGAGCTTTCCAAGAGCCTAACATACTGAGGATAGAAGAGATCAGAATCTCTTTAGCATGAATTTTGGGAACACTATTCTTCAGCACTGGGAAGGGAGATTTTATCAACTGTCCACTGGCGTCATATTCTTAGGCTATAATACTATACTACATATGGATCTGTGGGATGAACCAGTCAGCAGGGTTGCTTGCTGTACTAGCATGAGGACCTGAGTTCAATCCCCAGCACTCCTGTAACAAAATAACCAGCAAAAAAAGAGAGTGACATGGCCTCACAACATGAGTCATCCTGTACATGTGCATGCCATGCAGGCCTGATGACCTGAGTTCAGTCCCCAGAACCCACGGAGAAGGAAAGAACTGATTCACAAAAGCCATCCTCCGATCTCAGGATGCAAACCCACACACACACACAAATCACATACACACAAACACACATACCAACAACAAAAACAACAAAACAACAACAACAACAGCAATAATGAATTGATACATTTCAAACAACAAAAGTCAGGCTTGGTGGCACAAGTGTATAACTTCAGTGCTGGGGAAACAGAGACAAGAGTGTCCCTGGGAATTCTTGGCAAGTAAATCCAGCCTAATTGGGGAACTCTGGATTCAGCAAAAAACCTTGTCTCCAAAAGTAAGGTGAACAATGGTTAGGGAGGATGCCTGACATGAACCTTGACCTCCACATATGAGCACACATTCGTGTATGTGTGTCCATGCACATGAATACACGTTAAGAAATCAGAAGAGAAACATTGTCCTGAAAATTCCTTTGTCACAGTGTTTCCACAAACAGAATTAACTTTGTGTGAACTCTGAGAAGTCACCCCGCTTCCCCAATAAATGACTTCATATCTGGATTCAGCCCAAAAACACGCGTTAGTTTAATGTCTGCTGGAGTGATGGAGTCCCAACACAATGACCCTTTATCTAAAGCCATCCAAATCCTTTTCCTGTCTTTCCTCTTCCTTAGTTATCTCTGCTCCAGATAACCAGGTGATGGCTTCTCAGAATAGAAAGACCAGACAGGGTCATCATCATTGTCCTTTGGGGCACATCTCTTAAACATGTTAAAGGGAAGTTGGAATTCGGTCATTCTATTTTCTTCCGGTGTCCCTTTGTTTTCTTCTGTCTAAGGATGAGGTTTTTAAATGTTCTCAGTGTTTTTATTGCTTTAAAAAAGAGAATAGCATTTCTCATGCCTGTAAACATGGTCTTCAGATAACAACCTTCTACTGAGTATATGGGTAGTGCCAGAACTTGTGAACATTTTTTTCCTACACTGTTCATATACATCTACTCATCACAACTTAAAATCATTTATCAATGCTATCATGGTCAACATCATGGCTAAGTGTCTTTACGAAAAACATGGATGATAGGAAGTTCAATGGATCACCACATCCTATAGTTATTATGTAAAGGTGGGACTCAAGTCAGGAATCAGATTCTGTGTTCCAAGCCATGACCTCTGCACCACAGTTAGTCTCTAATATGGTACCTGCTCTTTGTGTGTGTGTGTGTGTGTGTGTGTGTGTGTGTGTGTGTGTGTGTTATGCAGCTGTGTACAGGTAGGCTTTTTGTGTGTTCACATATAGAAGGTAGAGGTCCATGATGAGAGTCCACTTTTATCACTCTCTACCTTATTACCATTCTTTTTGAGATTCCTAAACATGAAGCTCAAGGATTGGGCTACACTGGCTTGTCAGCAGGATCCTAGAATTTACCTGTCTTTGCTGCCTTCCACTACAAGCTCTGCAGGTACAGATACATGTAGTCCAGCAGAGAGTTGCATGGGAGCTGAATGCATGTCCTCATGTTTGCATAGCAAGTGTTTGACCCAAGCAGCCATCTCCCCAGCCTCCATAGCTACTCTTAAAAATAATTTTGAAGAATTAAGTCATTAGATCTTTACTCTTACTAGAAATTGGCTAATATATCAATGCTCTTAGAAAGGTCAAAGTCTACTCATGCTTATAAAAATTACTTATTTCAATTCTGTTCTCTGGAGTTTCAAGAATAGCTTTTGGACAACACCAGTGCATTTGTCATTGTAGCAACTATAGCACAATCAGTTCTTGAAATTCTATGGGAAGGAAATTTTCATACAACTCATTATGAAACTATTACTATAATATTTAGAATACATATCAAAGTCTTGATTAATAGAAAAAGTCCAATATATTATTTTTCTGATAACATAATCATTATGGAGTCATATAATAATACAGTCCATAGAGAATCATTGTATATATACTAAGTTTTAGAATTCTGCTTCAGTTTGACTACTTGTGATGTCATTGCCTACCTGACAATATATGAAAAGACAGACCTACCTCGCCCCTACCTCTTTTACTCTTACTCTCTCTCTCTTCCTCTGTCACTGTCTCTGTCTCCCTTTCTCTCTGGAGTACGCCTCTCCCCTTTCCTTCTCTCCCCATGCTCATTAAATAAACCTCATATAATGTAATATCTGCTGCCTAGTACCTTATCATCTTATTTTCTTATATTAAACATAAAACTAGGGATCAAAGTTTCCCAACTGCAACTCCTCATATTCCAGTGGTTTATAGAGAAAAAGCTAATGTTTAGAGAGATGAGGTCAAACCACTTCAGAGTTCATGAAGAGAATTGCAGTGCTTAGTTTTAGCAGCTAGCCTGGCCTTCTTGCCACTGAACTACACTGAGACGTTGAAAAATGTCTCTTATTTTCACTTAACTTACATGAATGTAGCCATTTCCATTCAGCACCTACCAGCCAAAGATGACAGGAGAGAATAGGTAATTTTATAATATAAATATGACACTTTGCCTTCACTCTACAAGCACCTCCCAGAGTGATAAAAGGTGAGAGTGGTAAGTTTGCTCTTGTCTTAATTATTCTCAAATACCAGAACTCACTAAGTCTCTGGTCACTTAGATCATTGGATTGTTTTTATGGTCATCTTAGCTCCTTACTACATTACTGCTTTGAAAAGAAAACAACCATCTCTTTGAAAACTAAAAAAAAATGCCTTTATTGGATATTGTAAGATTGATACCTATGGACACCCCATAAATTTGCAAACTACAATTTTATTTCTTAACATATACTCTAAAATGTACCTCTTCCATTGCACTCTCATAGATCTTGTAATTTTGTTAACAGTGCTGTGTGCTAAGTTACTAACTGAATTCACTGTCTCTCACTTCCTTATATACTTCCTTATAATACGTACTCCACACATGTACCTTTTATCTTCCAAAAGCACAGTAAAATATTTTAAGAAGATGAAATTTGTGTCACTAATTACAAATACCTCAACCTTTATTTGTGCTTCTATTCATTAAAAAGATATATGTTTGTGTGTGTCTAGTTATATAAACATATATAACACACATAAACACACACACAAACATAATCCTTAATAGGATTAATTCAAGGCTGCTTTTATATATTCTAAGCAATTAGCAATGGGCTGTTATTATGCTAATGATTATGTCTTCTTCCTTGGAAGACCACAGTCTTCCTATGTACAGAGGCATACAAATACATACATATTGATCTATGCATGTGCATGTCTTTGTGTCCTGACTGTATAGCTTGACCTATAAAAAAATAACCCAAATTCCCACCCAGGCAAATAGGTGACAAACAAAATGTCTCAATCCACGCATCTCTTAACTGTTCTTTTACAGATACTTCAGCCAAATTTCTACAATTCACTTTGTCTCAATCCATGTTTCTTTATTGCTTAATTCTAGATGGTTTTTTTTGCCTCTGTGGTGATTATATCCCCTGTCTTTGAGAGTTGGAAATTCTTCCCATTCTTTCAGAAACTTTACAAGTGTATCATATTTTACAAATTCAAAAGTAATCACCTGTGGTAAATGACAATCCTATGCTACCTAGCTTTTCTCTGGACTTTTTCATTTTCTTTCCTGTATTTCGTGAATGCACCCAGATGTTTTTATTACTTCCCCCAGAAAGGGTTGCAAGTGTCCTGTGGAAATGTTCTGTCTAAGGAACACTCTGGTTGCTTTTCTTTTCTTTACCTATAGCCATGTTAAATCATGCAGGATTCTAAATGCCACCTTCCTATTCCCAGTCTACTGTGTAATCGGGGGCACTCCCATAGTGTAAGTGGTTATATCATAATCAGTGTTAAAAAATCCTTAATAGCAAGGAGAGGAATATGGAGGGAGGTGCAGGGAAAATGAGGGTGGATATGATCATATTTCATTATTTATATGCATTCAATTTTCAATAAAATATATAAAAGGTAAAAGTGAAACACGAGAAAAAGAAAAGTAAAGAAAAAATCTCAATAAAACACATTTTAATATAATGGCTTATTTCTTATCTAAAACTCTATAATTCACTTAATAAACAGAAGCATCTTTTCCCTTTTGTGCTGTGTTTATTCATAGACCACACTGCCCAGGTCCTGCATGATTGCCAATTGTGTGCAGCTAAAGTGTTACCCAGCAACACATGTGAAGTGTCCCACTCAGAAATGGAAGGAAATGACAAATTCTGCCTCTTCCGAGGGCCAAATCAGATGAAATAGCCCTTTATTACAGTGAGCGAGAATTCAGATAAAAGTAAACAGAATAGACAGATAATAAATTGTTTAAACATCAAAAAAAGAAAAACCCACACGAGACATAAAATCTCTTTATTATGTCTAGAAAACTTTAGAATTTATCTATCTCTCTATCTGGTGTGACTGTTTACATTATGAAGATATAGAACCAGTCCTTATATGTCAGAATACGGTTACAATAACATAACTCTACATAAAAGTCAAAGTTTTCTGGTCTGCAGCATCAAGATGACAAGGGAATTAACTTTTCAGGGAGACAAGTAAAGTCATTCATGTTGTGTGCTCAGTTTCCTGGCATTATATCAAGCATTATGCCTGCAGATGGTGGTGAAGAAGGATGAGACAAGAGGAAAAGATGGTTACAAATGTAACTGGTTTTCTAAAAGAGAGAGGTGGGCTATCGCCTGATTGACATGCCTGAGACTGCCTTCAATCTCATCACGAACTTACATAGTCTTGTGTGGCAAAAGCTCCTGAACTTCTCAGAGCCTAAATTTTCTTCATCTGTAGTTTCAGAATGGTGGTCTATGATACAAGGTTGTTATGAATACTTAATAACAGTGTATATTAATGTATATATATACATGCTAGTTGGAAGTTAATATTAAGGATATGAATTAAAAATTCTCCTATATATACCAGTAAATAGGGGCTGGAGAAATGGCTCGGTGATTAACAGTTCTTGCTGCTCTTGCAGAAGACTAGAGTTCAGTTCACCCATGTTTGGCAGCTCACAATCATGCGTAACTCCAATCCACTGACCTCTTCTAGCTTTGACAGGCACCTGCACCCAGGTGTGCACACACTCACATTGATACAAATAAAATAAATCTAATCAATCAATCAATACACCATAATGGCTGATGTAGTAGCCAACATAAATAAGCACATTTGTTCTACAGGAAAGTCCAGACATAGTGCTGTCACTACACCTGTCCCTAGTTACTGCTCCATTCATGGTGTTTTTGACAAATAGAAAACTTAAAAACCAGTATTTTAAAAATGTTGTCTTACGGTTTTACAAAGAAAAGTCCTCCATATTTTATTAATCTCTTTCCCTTAATTTTAAAATTAAAATATAAAATTTTAAAGGCTAGTATATTGAATTCTTGATGGTTCAGGAAGTAAGGAAAATTACTACAGTGACCGATGATTAGCCATCTTTTTATGTTTCAATGTTAAGCTAAGAAAAAATTCTAGGCTATGCTCAAGATTCAAATTATGTACTGTGTTATGGAGTAGTCAGAAGAGGGTGTGCCGAAAACCGGAGTAGATGTGCTCAAGGCAATAATAGGCTCTCTATCTCTGTATGCTTTCTCCTCCTCCTCCTCCTCCTCCTCCTCCTCCTCCTCCTCCTCCTCCTCCTCCTCCTCCTTCTCCTCCTCCTGCTCTTCCTCCTCCTCCTCCTTTCGTTGCTGAGAACTGAACCTGGGCTTCATGCATGCTAAGCAAGCATTCTATCATTGAGCTATGTTTCCAGCTTTAACAGTGTTGTCTTTAACAAATGAATGAATTAATAGCTGTGGGCAAGGCAAAGAAGTTGGATTTTCTGAGGTCCTTGGATAGCTCCTAAATATACAGCAGAAAACCCATTTGATACTTTGTATTGCACACTATTTTCTGTTAAACAAGAAACTGAATTTAGCAGAAAGTTCAGAGTAATTCAAATGTATTTTAAATATTCCTGAGTGTATAGGAAGTGAGACTTTGCCAGTGAGAAATATTTCATAAAATGGTCATGCGATGACACTTAAAACACACTTGGAGCAGCACCCCTACTTATGCATGGCACACAATAGGAAACCACTGAATTCACAATGCTTATGTCATTGAGATGTCCTCATAAATCTCTTTACTGTCCCAGCTGAACACTATTTCCTCCTTTCCTTTGAGTCATATGCAGTTACTTGCCCCCTCCCCACCCTCAGGAACTATAGATCCTGTCTGATGATGACATTTAGGACAAAAAAATTCTTGTTTTCTTTCTTTTTTTTTTAATGATCTCACTCTCATTTCTTTATTTTTATTTATGTAGTCATTTTCTTTCTTTCTTTCTTTTTTCTTTTTCTTTTTTTTTTTTTTGGTAAGACTTTTTATTAATTTTTTATTTTTAATTTTTAAAATTTTTTTATTAATTTATTTTTGTTACATCTCAATGGTTATCCCATCCCTTGTATCCACCCATTCTTCCCTCCCTCCCATTTTCCCCTTATTCCCCTCCCCTATGACTGTTCCTGAGTGGGATTTCCTCCCCCTGTATATGCTCATAGGGTATCTTACACCCATCAGAATGGCTAAGATCAAAAATTCAAGTGACACCACATGCTGGAGAGGATGTGGAGAGAGAGGAACACTCCTTCATTGCTGGTGGGAATGCAAACTAGTACAGCCACTTTGGAAATCTATCTGGTGCTATCTTAGAAAACTGGGACTAGGGCTTCCTCAAGACCTAGCTATTCCACTCCCTGGAATATACCCAGAAGATGCTCCAGCACACAACAAGAAAATTGGCTCAACCATGTTCATAGCAGCTTTATTCATAATAGCCAGATCATGGAAACAGCCTAAATGTCCCTCAGTAGAAGAATGGATAAAGAAACTGTGGTACATATACACTATGGAATACTACTTAGCTATTAAAAACAAGGAATTCCTGAAATTTGTGGATAAATGGATTGAGCTAGAGATGATCATATTGAGTGAGTTAACTCAGAAGCAGAAAGACTCAAATGATATATACTCACTTTTATCTGCATACTAGCCCAAGGGGCATGTCCCACGAAAGCCTTCCCTTACCAGGAAACTGGGACAGAGGGGAGGACATCCTATTGGGACTCTAGATGAGAGAAGCATGGGAGAATAGCAAAGTAGAAGGATCCAGAGGGTCCTAGAAACCTACAAGTAGAACAGTATGATAGGCAGATTTGGGCCCAGGGGTCCCGCTCAAACTAAGGCACCAGCCAAGGACAATACAGGTGGTAAACTTTAAACCCCTACCCAGATCTAGCCAATGGGCAGAACATTCTCCACAGTTGAGTGGAGAGTGGGATATGACCTTCTCACGTACTCTGTTGCCTCATATTTGACCATATCCCCTGGAGGGGGAGACCTGGTGGCACTCAGAGGAAGGACAGCAGGTTACCAAGAAGAGACTTGATACCCTATGAAAATTCTTGTTTTCTTCTTCTCCCTTTTACAGTCTACTCTGCCCACATTCATTTTGTTAACCTGCCCTATCCAAGCCGTGGTGGTAGTGGAGGGATGCTTAATGTGCAAAAGGAAACAGAAGGCAATGGCAGTGCCCAGATCCCAGATTTTGTTCCTATCTAGGCTTTAACTGTTTCCCCCATTATCCTAGAGCAGTGGGCAAAAGAAAGGATGGGAATTTGTTGTGTTACCACAAACTTGCCCTCCCAAGCGACTGTTTAGTATTGGATCTCCTCAGAATCCTCTTCTCTTGCAGGTAAACTTTTCCAGAAGTGACAGATAATGTTTGGAAATAACTAAATTTTTCTTGAGGCAGCATATTGTCAATGGTCAATCATGAATAGCAATTCCTTCCATCAGTTTTGTCTAGGCCCAGCTGGTTCCAAACAGTGGTCTGTAAAAAGCAGGACTGATTCCATGTGAGATTGGGAGGGGCCTGTGCTCTGTGTCTTTCTCCCTGTTCCTGGTAAACGTCAATGATCTTTGATATGCCTTGACTTGTAAAAGCACTGCTGACATTTCTACCTCAGGACTGTAGAGATAGCTCAATGGTTAAGGGCATTGGCTGCTCTCCCATGAGTCCAGGTCTTGATTCCTAGCACCTACATGGTGATTGTACAACTATTGTTTACTCCAGTCCTTGGGGATTTGATATATTCCTTTGACTTCTGTGGGTACCAGGTATGGTGCACAGATATGCAGGCAGGCAAAACACTCATACACATAAAATAAAATAAAAACAATTTAAAATATCTACATATATCTTTTCTTGACTTTTCTCTAAGTGTCTCTATGTGCTTCAATTTTCCCTTTTCGTCCTCCACTCTTGGGATTTCAGGAAGAGCTACTTTAAAGGTGCTTAATTATAGATAGGTGGATTGAGAATTGTATGATTCTCTTTGGCAGATACAACTGAACTCAGGGGTCTTTGGCTGAATAGTGGACAATGAGAGAGACTCACACCTACTCATTTAGCCTGGCACAGGCCATGATCATGGGGTTTCTACCCATTGTATATTTTATGTCACTTGGACTTTTATATCCAAATTTCATTGACCAATGACTGTCCAACTTTGATAAGGACTTCAGCTTAGTCAGTTAATAGAGAAGTGAAATTGTTAAGATAAATTCTCTCATGCTTGATTAAGGCCTGATATTATAAACTCATAAGGCATCTATAGTAGATGGTTGTATGTTTCTATCAGGAGAGCCAATAAAACATTTCTGGATACGTCTATGATAATGTTTTCAGGGGGTAAAACTCTACTATTTGAATCACTCTCTGTTTCTTGTTGTCTCTGTTTCTCTTAATCAACCTCTTTTATTTCCCTCTCTGTCTTCTTGATTTGAGACATTTGTTTGCATGCCCTCTCTTTCCTGGGACAATGAACGCTTGAGGTTATCAGAATTATAGATAGCATTTGCATCAATTCTGCCCACTCATATTCTTGGGCCTCTGGCCTTGGCCCAAACTACTATACCAGGGTTTTTCTGGTTTGCAAATGGCATATACTGGAACTTGTCAGCCTCCATACTGATATGAGCTAATTGCTGTAATAGACATCATTATACACCTGCATACCCCCTATTGGTTCTGTTTCTCTAAGGAATTCTATTATTTAAATTTCCTAAGTTTCCATTATCTTGTTAGTATGGTTAAAAGGGAAAACAGTTTTGTTCTGTGAGTTGTCTGAGATCACATGTGAAAGTCATAAAATGCTACAGTTCTGTATAGGAAGTACACATTTCCATCAAAGGTCCCATTGACTACATCAAATTACAATTCTTAGTCACTTGTTGATGTGTCCTGATGCAAAAGAACCTTTATCTATCACAGTCAGGGGCCTGTGCTGGTACTTAGACACAGCCTCTGAGTTGGTGAGAGTCTTTGACCCTCAGGGTATTGCATCCATCATGAACCCTGGGTCTTTGATTCTTCTCTATTTGTTATTCTCCACTGTCTCCTCACCCTGCTTGCCTCTCACCTTCGCAATGACAGCAAACTGCAAATGAATTATCAGGTGACGAAGGTGGGAAATAATTGATTTCAACTTTTCAAAGTATTGCCTACCTCTGTGGCATTATCTCTGAACACACACACACACACACACACACACACACACACACACACACACACACAAACATACACACACACACAAACCAAAACAAGTATACACAAAATCCTAAAAGCAAAATGTCTTCAGGACTGAGTGTGAGACAGTATTTCTATCAAAATAACACCACAAAATTTTTGAGTAAAAATGTTTCCATCCTTTTGTGTAACACACTTTGGAGTCTTATGGGCCTGTGTTTGAACTGGACTGATTATCACTTAGGAACTCTATGGTTATGGATCAATTCAAAATGTATCCAGAAATGGTTCTTTTAGAGTATAACATATGAATAATTTAATTCCTTGAGCTGCTTGTACCTACTCAACTGCAGTCCCCCAATAAATGTTTGGTGAATGAATTATCAAGTTGGAATTGACCGTGGTACATCACCTGGCACAGTGTGTGGCAGCGAATATATGTTCTATGAATATATGTTCTATGAATAATGTTATTACTATTATTTATGTTATTTATATGAGTCAGTCTGTGCTCCTATAACAACTGGATAATTTGGAAACTTAATGCAGTATGTTGTCTAAAGTTATGAAGGATAAAAAATGCAAGATTAAGACACGAGCAGAATCAGTGTCCATAG
>OU015748.1:85044668-85055656 GCA_907169655.1 Acomys percivali | reverse complement strand
AAGAAGAAGAAGAAGAAGAAGAAGAAGAAGAAGAAGAAGAAGAAGAAAGACCATCATGAGGAGGAAGGAGAAAGACTCAAGAGGAGATAGGAGGCTGCCATGGGTTAGATGAAAGAGAAACACATGGCAGGTTTGGATGGAGATTCGGCCCAGATGAAGAACATTAGCAAGTATTTGGGATTATGGATGGGAGGTAGCTTCATAGAAATTATTAGAAACAGATGGCATAGTATTAGGGCAGGTATGTGATACCTGCCCCATTATGAGAGTAGTTTAAAGGGTTAATGTCTGACCTGCCCCAGGTTAACTAAGGCTATTTTAAAATATAGCAAGTATCCGTGTCTTAATTGATTGCTAGACAAGCATACTAATAATACAGGTAATTTAAAAACAGTAGTCATTCATTCCATCTTGAATGCAAAGTTTCTACATTATGTCAAAGGAAAAACATTTGCAACACCTCACAGGTGCTCTGACTTTACAGAAAGGAGAAGGACCCATACACAGAGGTTAGAGAACTAACCGGCTCAGTCAGAAACATTCCATTTCTGTTCCTTTATTTCATTTCATCTATGGTGTCTTTGTCTCCACTCAGTACAACCCTGTCTTCAGGAAGTGTTTTGTCTGCTTTGAACATTGCTGAACCTACTCTGCTTTGGATAGTGTGTAGATATAAATATTTACTGAAAATTTTGAACTCTTCGATAACTTTGCCTCAAAGACCTTGAACAAATAAATATATGTCACGAACTTGAGTCATGCCATTTGTAAAACAACAATTAGCATAGTAACTGTTCTGTACCAAGGTGGGGAAGTTAGTAACATAAGTCCCTCTCTTTGATACATGGTATTCAATGATTACTCAGTGATTATCATATGATATTTTAATTACAGCCTTCACACAAAGTTTCAAGAAAGTAGCAGGGTGAGGAAGCAGAAAAAAATCTTAGTGGGCTGAATCAAAGAGGGATGTGCCATACCATCAACCTCTGGTGCCTTGAATGACATGCTTTCATTTTCTGAGCCTTGATTTGATAGATTGATGGATGGAAATAGCTTTGTAACACAGTTATAATAAAAATGAGTGGGAAGTGGAGGGAGAGGAAACTATGGGTGGGATGTCCTATATGAAAGAAGAATACATTTATAATAAAAAGAAGGAAAAAATCACATGGTACTTCTTAATATATATGATATATATGTTTATATATATATGACTTTAGAAATGAAAACTCAAAAAATCTTTTTTGAGCCAATAAAAAAGAATTAGTGAGGTATTAAAAATAAACTCATCCTATGAAATACACTTTTAGGCACATGTATTATAATTGTAGAGCTTTCCAGCTCCCACAGTGTGTGTTTGCTGCTCTCTATACACGGTAGAAAGGATGTTAAAGGCCTGGATGAGACATGTCATGAGAACAAGATACATTGCCATTTTCATTGTAAACTCCACAATGGTTTTTTTAGAGCAAAGCAGTAGTGTTAATATTTCTAATTTTGATGATAAAAAGAAGCCTGAAGGTAATCATTTGAGTTAATTTCACCAGACAAGGATTATATTATAAGTTTGTTTCATTTCTACCCAACTTGGTTCATACCTAATTGTTTTAAAGGAGTGGGTGCAGAGCCTGTTTTCCTATCTGGGAAAGGAACATGGTTGTGCCAAGAAGGCGAGGAAAGCTCGATTCACTGGAGGAAGGTCAAAGTGCCTTTGAAATTCAGCCAATGTCAGATTCAACTGGGAGTAAGAATTTCTCAAAGCTGCAATGGATGGTAAAATTCCAATATAGAAACTCTCATTGTGATGCAGAAGTGGGGGAGAGGACACACTCTGAAGGAAGGGTGAAGTGTTAAAGAGCATCTAGGAAGTGCTGCATTGATTCCAATTTTACTGATCAGTGTTACTTTGCTTCAGCAAGAGCAAGTGAAGAGTCATGACTGGACCCCCAGAAAGTGTATTATGCAAACTTTTCCTTTAGTTGGAAATGATGTTCTAGAAGTGACTCTGTTATGACAGACAAATCACAGAGCCACCAGGCAGAGCATGGCATCCTTGTCATCTGGCGGTGATAGGATGCAAGAGAGACCAACAATTACCAAGAGATATTGTTGCATAGTGGCATGGTCCCTGGAAAATGACACTCTGGATCAAAATATGACACTTCCATGTCAGAGACATGCCATTCTGATAATATATTCAGCAACAGGACCTCCATATCGCCATATGAAAAGTCTGACATGGCTACTGAGAAGGTTAGGTGAATATGTGATTGAAGGCATTTTGAGCATCAAGTCACTATCCTGTCAGTACTCTGAGATTCTCTCCCCGAGTCTTTGGTACTCACAACAATGTTAATATGCCTACTGCACAGAGGAGACAATTCAAAATGATTACTAAATTGCTATCATGGTGCATTGTCCAAGGCCTTGAGAGGATGTTTTGGAGCAACAGCCCCTTGTCATTTTAGGGAGGGCATGGGGAATCTTAAAATGGAAAAGGGAATGTTAAAATCAGACTCATTTCCCCAGTACCAACACACTGACCTGCTGTGTCTTAGCTTCTTTTCTCCTCTCTGAGACAATCTAGAAGTCATTCCCTATCAGACTTTCATTCCTTACCCCTTTTCACCACCCCAAATCATTTCCATAATTCTCTTGTCCACCTCTCATATATGCCCCACACCTTTAGGCCAAGAAAATAGCAGGAAAATTACATTGGCCTAACAAACAGACAAACAGATATTTGGTGCTTTTATATGAACATGGCATATTTTATCAGTATCCAAGTAGTATAGCCAAGCTTTATATGGTTTTCGGTCCAATACAACCTTTATATAAAAGTACTACTATCAAAAATCTCATGGGACCTATGAAGGGGCTTAGCCCTGCCTACATTTCAATTCTGAGCAAGAGAGATTGGGTATTTTCTGTGTTCTCTGAGTAATAATAGTAATAGGCTGCTGTATTTTGATTTACCATAATTATGATTTCCTTTATTATCTTCATCTTCTCTTTGATAGTCTAGTTTACCTCTGTAGGTCAAAGTTGAGATACCTAAATAGACAATCAAAGTACAGAATAATTAGCCTGTGAAGCGTGAGGCATGATAGTAATTGTGTTTTAAGCTTTATAAGTCGTTGGACTGCTCATCTTTATTACAGTGGTAATAAGACTGTTGCATGCTATTTTCTTTTCTTCACAGCCAAGATTACTAAAAGGAAGAGTTCTCCTCCATATTATCAGCATGCAGACAAAGCCTTTCAGTGTGCGTAATCACAAAATGCTCCACTTTGGTGATTTTGTTAATGTAAATCATTGTAAGAGGAATTTACTGAGTATCAAGGTACTCACTATTATTTCTGATACTGAAGATAGATAAATGAATGATCAGATATGATCTTTGTCAGTGTAAGTAGGTAGTAGGAACATGTGCTATATACAATATATCATAGGCCAAATTTGGATTCTTCTTTTTTTTGTTAATTTATTCTTGTTACATCTCAATGATTATCCCATCCCTTGTATCCTCCCATTCTTCCCTCCCTCCCATTTTCCCCTTACTCCCCTCCCCTATGACTGAGCCTGAGGGGGACTTCCTCCCCTTTTATATGCTCATAGGGTATCAAGTCTCTTCTTGGTAGCCTGCTATCCTTCCTCTGAGTGACACCAGGTCTCCCTCTCCAGGGGACGTGGTCAAATATGACGCACCAGAGTACGTGTGAAAGTCAGACCCCACTCTCCACTCAACTGTGGAGAATGTCCTGTCCATTGGCTAGATCTGGATAGTGGATTCTTCTTTAAAACAAGAGTCAGACAGGGCTTGATAGGATTTGATATTGTTTGATTATATCCTCTAAAGTTCTTTGTGTGAGAAGCTTGGTGTATTAGTCAGTGTTCTTTAGAGGAGCAGAACTTATAGAATGAACCTATATCTCTATATGTTATCTATCTATCTATCTATCTATCTATCTATCTATCTATCTATTATCTATCAATCATCTATCTATCATCTATCTATCTATTATCTATCTATCTGTCTGTCTATCTATCTATCTATTTATCATCTGTTTAGATAGAGCGACACAGAGAGAGGGGGGAATGATAAGAATGGCTTACAGACTGTGGCCCAACTAGACCAACAATGGCTATGTACAAACAGAAAGTCAAAATATCCAGTAGATGTCGATTAATGAGGCTGGGTGTGTCTGCTGGTCTTCAGTATACAATGGAATTCTGAAGAAGTAGGCTCTAATTAGGGTGAAGGAATGGACCAAGCAAGCAATCAGAGAGAGCAAACTTCTTTCTTCCATGTCTTTTATATAGGGTACCATCCGAATGTATGGCCCAGAGTAAAAGTGGATCTTTCCACACCAAATGATCTAGACTAAAAGTGTTTCTTCCCACTTCAAATGATTTAATTGAGGGGGAAACCCTCACAGGTAATGGGTTTCAGTTAATTCCACATTTATTCAAATAGAAAACAAAGAATAATCATTAAACTTGATCTCCATGTGCTCATGATTAGAGAGCAGCTACTACAGTAACTGGATAATCAGAGCACCAGTGGCCTCATTGTTAGAAGAAACTAATTAAATTTTTATGGGAACTTAATTTGTTTTGGAATAAAGTATCTGTCAGTGTACTCATTGATAGATCCAGTCATAAAGAGATGATTGACCATGAGAGTTCTGACCTACTCAGTTAATATACTGATAGATTCATAACTCTATGGCATTATTGAAAGGTGATGCTTGCTACCATCCAAATGGAGAAAGTAGGTGACAGGGCACATGACTTTTAAGGGTATCTCTTCCTCTCTGTCTTCATGATATAAGCAGTATGTCACATACTTCTGGTGCAATGACAGTCGGCTACTCTTAAGTCCAAAGCAGTGAATTCAGAAGCTTTAGATTAATTCGTATGAAAATGTGTGCCAAGTAAGTCTTTTCGCCTTTAAATAGTTATTCCCAAGTCTTTGTTACAGTGACAAAAAGTCTGATAAAAATCATAACTAGATATGATAAGGGTGTTTTTTTATTTTTTATTTTTTAAATTTTTTATTAATTTATTCTTGTTATATCTCAATGGTTATCCCACCCATTGTATCCACCCATTCTTCCCTCCTTCCCATTTTTGCCTTATTCCCCTCCCCCATGACTGTTCCTGAGGGGGATTACCTCCCCCTGTATATGCTCATAGGGTATCAAGTCTCTTCTCGGTAACCTGCTGTCCTTCCTCTGAGTGCCACCAGGTCTCCCCCTCCAGGGGATATGGTCAAATATGAGGCACCAGGAAATCTATCTGGTGCTATCTCAGAAAACTAGGAATAGGGCTTCCTCAAGACCCAGCTATTCCACTCCTTGGAATATACCCAGAAGATGCTCTAGCACACAACAAGAAAATTTGCTCAACCATGTTCATAGCAGCCTTATTCATAATAGCCAGATCATGGAAACAGCCTAAGTGTCCCTCAGTAGAAGAATGGATAAAGAAACTGTGGTACATATACACTATGGAATACTACTCAGCTACTAAAAACAAGGAATTCCCAAAACTTGTGGATAAATGGATTGAGCTAGAAATGATCATAATGAGTGAGTTAACCCAGAAGCAGAAAGACTCAAATGGTATATACTCACTTATATCTGCATACTAGCCCAAGGGGCATGTCCCACGAAAGCCTTCCCTTACCAGGAAACTGGGACAGAGGGGAGGACATCCTATTGGGACTCTAGATGAGAGAAGCATGGGAGAATAGCAAAGTAGAAGGATCCAGAGGGTCCTAGAAACCTACAAGTAGAACAGTATGATAGGCAGATTTGGGCCCAGGGGTCCTGCTCAAACTAAGGCACCAGCCAAGGACAATACAGGTGGTAAACTTTAAACCCCTACCCAGATCTAGCCAATGGGCAGAAGGGTTTTTTTTAAATAAATACTGAGCCTGGCCTTGAAAATTGTAGGATTCCTATTTTGTAATATATTTTCTCTGTCTTACACTTTTTTAGAATATGCCACTTTGCCGCACTGTGACATTGTGACAGATAGAGTTACAGGCAGCTGTGATCCCCACATGGAAACCAAATTCCAGTCCTCTGGAAGAGTAGCAGGTCCGTTTAACCACCAAGTTACCTCTCTAATGGGATGCTTCTTATTTCCCGCATATCCATAGAAATTCTACAAAGAGTTCCTGACCATTGAGTTTATGTAAGATTGAGTGTGAGTGCTCAGCTCAACTATAAATGAACAACTGTAATAATGCCTAATCTAAGGCTCCTGGAACACCACAGGAGAGGGAAGAATACTATGAAATGAAAGCTCCTTGATATAACATGATGAAGACACAGTATGTAGGTCACTTACACAAAATTAAGCCAGTTAACAGTTTAAGCATGTCTGGTGGAGGAGTTACTGAAGCCCCGCTCCTAACAGAGAAGATATTTACAACTGATGGCTACTGGTAGAAGGAGAGTCACTTATGTTTGCGAAGAGTGACCATTAGAAGGTTGAGTATGCCTCAGTGGATGACCCCATATCCATGTGCATGTGAATGGTACTAATTGTATTCAGTGGATTATAAAAAAAAAAATAGAGGCCATGAATTTGGAAGGACAATGTGTTTTCAGGAGCACAGTGTGTATTGGAAGGAAGAAGTCACAAGTAAATATGACCAAGACACAGTGTGTGTGTGTGTGTGTGTGTGTGTGTGTGTGTGTGTGTGTGTAAAAATTTCTAAGAATCTTTCATAAAAGCCATAGGTAATGAATATTCTTTTCTCTTTTGAGGGCTTTGAATTGTTTCAGATATTGGCTTCTGAATTTGCCTTGGCAAGTTCCAGTCTTATTAGAAGTGATTTCTAATCTTACTTTCTTCCTCTGAAGAACAAAAAATACAGGCAGAACCACCCCCCCACACCAGTCTTTGCCCTTGATATTGAATGAAGGCAAATATTTGGTCTCCAGGCATTTCTTCTGCATCCATTGTCTCATATTCACCTCTAGGGTATAACCCAGCCTATATGGTGATTGTGAAACTGCTGTACAAACAATGCCACAGTGTTTCTCTAAGTACAGAGGAGGCAGGATAGTGTCAAGCACCTCTTTCCTCACAGTCCCTCAGACAAATTGAAAGACGTTTGTAAGTATAGTATTTGAGTAAGCCATATTTCTATTGAATCTGGTAATATAACTTGAATTAACATTTTGATATATCTCTTTTCTTTTTCTCTTTTTTCTTTCTTTCTTTCTTTCTTTCTTTCTTTCTTTCTTTCTTTTTTTTTTTGTGTGTGGAGAGGCCTGGTGGCACTCAGAGGAAGGGGAAGCAGGCTATCCAGATGAGACCTGATAGGCATTTTGATATATTTTAAATTTAATTTTTCCTAGTAATTCATTTTATAATGCTTTATAAGACATTATAGACTGTATATTAATTTTAAAAACCTGATATTTCAATACAGAAAGCAAGATAAAGGCCCTGTTGTTACAATGTCATAAAACTATCATTTATTACATAAAATTTCTATTATCTCATGTCTCAAATAAATTTTTTTCCTATTGAAATATAGTTGTGTGATCTTTGAGGTTAAATTAGATAATGTTTTACACTACAGATTGCAATTTCCACAAAAATAGCGGAGTTACATAAATGCAGTGCCCCTTGTGCTGACACAGGCCTATGTTTCCTGGGCAGTACCAGGAAGTGGAGAAAAATGCTACAGTCATCGAGAAGATCAGCTATTGCCACCTTCAGCAGGCACGGGAATCAGAAGATAGTGAGTCTCATAAATGAGGCATGGATTAATACATGAAAGGCTTTAGATATGAAAATCCTTCTGAAGAACAAAGAAAGGACAATGGGATGAACCTCACCGAAAGCAATAGTTGGGAGAAAGGGATATGTATATACAGATGTGTATGTAACAAAATTAATGAAAAGAGAGGCTATGAATTTAAAAGAAATCAAGAGGGATATTTAGGAAAGAAGGAATGCACCTGAAGAAGATAATAGGAAGTCGGACAGCATCTCATGTTCAGGGATTGGTAGAAGTAAGACTTGAAAATGCCACATTAATGAGAAATTAACAGACTGAAAACAGTCTCTGTCAAAATTCCAATGGTATTTTTCATGAACCAGAAAAACAATCTTAAAAATTCATATGGAAACATAAAAAGACCACATGTAGCCAAAACATTTGTGTGTGTCAGGGGCGAACAATGCCAGAAATATCAGAGTACCCAACTTCAACTGCATTGTAGAGCCATAGTGAAGCCAACCAACCTACCAGCCATGCCAACAACAAAAACACATGGTCATATTTGAAAACAAAAGTCATATACCAGTAGAGGAAAAAGAGAAGACTGAGAAACATATCCACACTACTGTAGACCTCTGATTCTTCACAAACACACATATTGAAGAAAATACAGCCTCTCTCACATGTTCTGGGAGAAGTTGATATCCACATATTTTTAAAATTTCATACATGGATACTACATTTACACCATTTTTTCACTCCACTGCATCTATGAAATATATCTCAAATTAAAGATCTTAACATAAGATTTTTTTTTTTTTTTTTTTACAGTGCTCATCTAAGTTTAATGAGAAGGCTTATTTTCAAGCTACAACCAAAACTACTCAGGAAATAGGTAACTATACCATGGCAAAAACACAGCTACACAAACACTCGATTGGAAACAACATCAAAATTAAGACTCTTAACAGTCACTGGTCGTTAATATCTCTCAACATCAATGGTCTCAATTCTCCAATAAAAAGACACAGACTAACTGAATGGGTGCATAAACAAGATCCAACATTCTTCTGCATTCCAGAAACACATCTCACCTATAACAATAGGCATTACCTCAGGGTAAAAGGTTGGAAACATAAGATTCTTGTCTTTAGAATTATGGGAGGGAAAGACTTTAAGATATAGGCATTAGGAACATCTTTTGAAAAAGGACTCCAACAAACCAAAAATATAATAGCTATGATTGAGCATTACATCTAATGCAAGGGTGAAAGAAACTATGATAGAAACAGTAAATGGAGAACCTATATAATGTTCAGGATGGAAAGGAATTCTTATTGTTTCTTTTCTTAATTACTGAATTTATTTATTCATTTTACATTTTCCTTTCCTCCTCTCCTCCCTCTCCCATCCTCTTTTCCCTCTCCACTGACTCGCCCAACTTGAGCCCCACCCCATATAAGAATGCCAACCCCTGAACATTATTAATGATATTCTGCTATGCTTGCAGACAGGAACCTATCAAAACTGTCCTCTGAGAGGTTCCACCCAGCAGCGGATCAAAACAGATGCTGAGACCCACAGCCAAACATTAGGTGGAGCTCAGTGGAGCTCAGAGAGTCTTGTGGAAAAGTAGGGAAGACATAGAAGGTCTTGGAGGGGACAAGAACTCCTCAAGAAGACCAAGAGAGTCCACTAACCTAGGTCCATGTGGGCTTATGGAGACTGAAGCATTAACCAAAGAGCATTCATGGACTGGACCTAGGCCTACAACACATATGTAACTGATGGGCAGCTTGATCTTCATGTGTGTCCCCTAACAAGTGAAGTGAGGGTTGTATCTAACATGGACCCTGTTGGCTACTTTTGGATCACTTTGTGCTAATTGTGGAGGAAATATTAAAGAAAAGGAGGCGACCAACTTAAGAGTGGAAAGGAAGGGAGATGTGGTAAAAATTGGAGGAAGGATAGCTAGAAACGGCAAGAAGAAGTCAAAGTAAAGGGTTTGATGTAATTATATTTCAATTAAAATATTAAAAATTAAACCTCAAAATAACAAATAATTTAATCATTGAGTAGGTAAAGTACTTGAATAAACATCTATTAAAGAAATATAAGTGATAATTAGCTACATCTGAACTCTTGCACATTTTTAGCCATCAGAAGAATACAAATCAAAACTACATTGACATTTTACCTCACCTGTGTCAAGAAAACAAATAACAGCCAAGGGTGGTGAGGATTGGGGTAAATAAACAACACCTGTGTCAGGAATGCACGTTAGTTAAGGCCCTACAGAATTAAGCATGGGGATTCTTCTGGAGCAACTAAAAAGGGGAGCTGGATAATGTGAAAAGAAAGCAAAAGAGAGACCAGGGAAACGACTGGTGAAGATGGCAAGGGATGAACTAAAAGAGTATTGCTTTCACATATATGAAAAAGTCATCATGGAACTCATCCATTTGCATGCTGGCTTAAAAATCAAGGAAAAGAGAACAAGGACAAAGGAGTCACCATGGAACCTACCAGATCTGAAGGAGAAAAGTTAGTGTAGAGTGAAAATACCCACGCCAAAGCTTACTACAACGCAGTTCACAACAGCAATGTCAGGCCGTTATTTTGGGAATCCATCAGCAAACTAATGAAATTAAAAATATGCTGAATATATTGTGGGCACTGTAGTATCAGGCCATAAAAAAGAATAGAGTCGTGTTTACAAGAAAATATATATAATGAGATAACATCATGTTAAGTCAAATAAAACAGACTCAGATAGCAATGTTGCATAATTTCTTACTTGTGTAATAAATAAATAAATAAATAAATAAAATACAAACTAAAATACAATAAATAAACAAACTAAAAATACAAATGAAATTTGTATTAAAAAGGTGAAGACAGAGGGAAAACATTAAGAAAAAAAAAGAGGGTCATGATATTTAAATGAGGATAGTAGGTGAGATAGGAAGGGTTAAAGTGCATTAGATGTATGGGTGGAAGTGCCTTAATGAGGTTTAATTTTATAGACTTACATGCACTAGTAAAAATAATTGTACATTACAAAGTATTATTTTAACATAGTGTGCAATTATTTTTCTAACGCATGTTAATTTTGACAGAGTGTGGGCTCCACAGTGAAATTGATCCTGTGTACACAGTATCATCTTTACCAAATTCATCAGTCAAATTAGAATGGCAGGTAGGTACCAGAATCACCAGTAGTCCCACATCCCTG
>OU015748.1:85018743-85039668 GCA_907169655.1 Acomys percivali | reverse complement strand
CTATTGACCACAGATAACTTTGAAAGTATAGCAGATTATATTAAAAGTGCCTTCAATTCAATAAAACCAATCGGGTTGATTAATGTGTGTTTAAAACTCCCACAATCTGCTAAATTCTTCTTTATTAAACTGGGAACTTCTAATTAAACTTGCATTTTAATTATTATTGGTGTATGTGTATGTGTGTATGTGCGTGTGTGTGTGTGTGTGTGTGTGTGTGTGTGTGTGTGTGTGTACCTAATGTGTAATCTTGCCTCTTGGCCTCCATTCAGTTCAAACCATAAAATGGTTGAAACAAGCCAAGAGACGTCATCACAATCAATTTCACATGATACCTATAAGTCTGGCTCACAGGAGCAATTTTGATATTGTTATCTATGAAGTTCATAATCTCCTATTATCATGTGACCCTTGAATCTGAGATCATGAGTTAATTAGACCTTTTAAAAGGGAGGCAAACTAGAGTGGACACATAATTTCTCCCATCCACGTACTAACCAGCCCTGACCCTGCTTAGCTTCCGAGATCAGATGAGATGGGGCACACTCAGGGTGGTATGGCTGTAGTAGACACACAATTTCTAAGAAGTAACAAGAAGGTGCATTTCTCAGACCTCAATGACACATAGGTAGAGAAGAACATGAATCTAAATAAAGTCCTCAGGACTGACATTTAAAAAGCCTGCTTTAACAATGAAGCCAAAGTGAACTGTCAAAATTATGCCAAATTCTGCTTTCCAAAACTCTAAATAAGGCTGACTGTCTTCACTCTAGAGGACCAAATAACTCTGATGGAGAACTGCAGCATCCTTTGTTCTCATCCTCTGTGCTGTGTCTTACCTACAATTTACTTCAGTGTGGACATCTCATACCCATCAGCCACTTTGCTATTTTCAGAGTAGACAAGGTGTTCTTTGGCATCCACTAGACATGGAATTGAATAGTTCTTCATTCATTTGGAAGGCTTTATGCCATATTCAGGCAACAGAGTAAGAATAAAGGTCTTTTCCTGCTCCTAAAGATGTTTCTGTCTGAAATACATGTAACAGAAAACAGTCAAAGTTCTCTATAGCAATCCTTGCTGGTTGTAATTTGATGAGCTGAAGCTTTCCTTTGACTACACCCTTTTACCTCTTTAAAAGTTGTCTTGGCAAATGTAAATTCTCCAAGTTGTCTTTCCATGAGAAAGTGTCCTAGGAACACAGGAGGTAATTTTATTATCTTGGTTTAGTTTCTATTTATATGAAAGTAAATGATGAGTTTGTTATATTTGAAATTTGGAAAGCTTAGGGGTGAGAGATAATTAGCTGAATCTTTCAGTCTCTGTCTTTCCTTAAATAAGTCAAATTTTCTCATCTTTAAAGCAATTTTAATTGTCAAAACATTGGCTTTCTTCATGGTTTTTTGGATCCTGACAACCATCAAGACTTGGCAAGCAAAGCTTTACCTGCCCAGCAGGAAGTTATATTTAGGTGTGTGAAACTTCATTTTCCAGTCTGGGACATACTCAACCGTTGTTACTAAGTTCCAACACTCACACTTCTAAATAGAGTTTCTGGAATTCTCTTGTGCCCGGTTGAGATTTTCACAAAGGTTCTCACCAAATTCAGGATAACATAGCACCAGTGTGTCCTCACTGCTTGGAGACACTCTACTGTTGGTTGTCCAAATTAAACAAGTCCACCTTTTTGTCATTTTGTTGCTTGTCTGTCAGTTCAGCTAGTGCCTCCAGGACAGCTTGCTTCTTGACATTCAGAATCACACGACTAAAAGTAAAAGTAGAGAACAGGAAATGATAAAGGAAGATGAGGAGAGAAAGGCAGAAAAAGGGGTGGGAAAGGAAGAAGAGGGTCCTAACAGGAGGCTTAGCCACTGCTTCCTCAGTGGTGATACTTTAACATGTAAATTATCTTTAAAAAAATCTAATGTAGATCCAGCATTCAATCACATTAAAATCCACTTGGACTTTAGTTTTATGCAGAGTGGTAAATATGGATCCATTTGCATTTTTCTACTTATAGACATCAGTTAGATGAGCACCATTTGTTGAAGATGCTATCTTTTTTTTTAAGTCTTTGTATGGTTTTGATTTCTTTGTCACAAATCAAGCTTTCATATGTGTGTGGGTTTATTTCTGAGTCTTTGATCTGATTCCATTGATCAACCAGCCAGTTTCTATGTCAGTACCATGTCATATTTTAGTCTAGGGGAGGGGAATGTGGTAGGAGAGGGAGTGAGGGTGGGAATGGGAAGATACATGTGAGGGGATAACAATCAGGATGTAATATGAATACGGTATAATAAATACATTTAAAATCACATTCTAATATTTGTATAGGGCTGGAGAGATGGCTCAGTAGTTAAGAGCACTGTATGTTCTTCCAGAGGTCCTGTGTTCAGTTCCCAGCAACCACATGGTGGCTCACAATCATCTATAATGTGATCTAATGCCCTTTTCTGGCATGCAGGTATACATACAGACAGAGCACTCATATGAGCGCTCATACACAAATAAATAAATAAGTACCTTAGGTCACCTTTCCAATAGATGTATTTAATCTAAAGGTAGAGGAACAGGCACTTAATACCTGTTGGATGTTTGCGTGAATAGAGGGATGAATGAGATAGAACACAATGTCAAAGAAAGCACTTTAAGTATTGCTAAGTAAGGCATGGGAATGGTAGGGCTCATCTGGAGAAAGCTGAGCTATGGGTTCCTTTAAAGCCTGTTGTATTAGTGAATTTCCATGAAAGGTATTGCTAACAAACAGTGTTCAGGAGCAGACATCTTACAATTAATGTTAGTTCCCTTGGTATTAGTCACTGACAGCGCAGCACACACTGCAAGTAGGACTTTGCTTATTGATACAAAATTGAGAGTAAACAACTAAGACAAAGGTCAGATACAACTAGTGCTTCTCCAATCTACACAAGGCCACAAACAATTAAAAAAATCCCATACTCTTTCCTTTGCTAGGATAATGTTCCGTGAAAATGTACAACTTGGAGGTGAAAGGGATTTACTTGGCTTTGAATTCCAGGTTACAATGCATCACCGAGGGGAAGTCAAAGCAGAAATTGAAAGCGGGCCATATCACAACCATAGCGAAGACCAGAAAGAATCAAATGCATACAACCATGCCTAGTATTGATTTAGGATAGTTTTATCTTCTCTTGTACTACTCAACAATGCGTACATAGGGAATGGTGCACCCAAAAAATGGGTTGGGTGTTTCTTGAATCTCCACTATTGAGATAAACCTGAGTGACACCTTGCAGCTAAAGGAAGAACTAATAGGGTTTGGGGTGACAACATAATGGATAAATGTACTTGAAATGAAAGCGTGAGGACCTGACTCCTGTTCTCTAGTACTTACATTAAAAAGCTGAATATACCCACTTTGCCTGTAAACCCAGTGCGGGTGGCAAGTGGTGGTGTGTGAAAACAGGAGAGGATCTGCGAGGTATGTTGGCCAGCCACCCTAGCTGAAACAGCAAGGTTCGGGTTCAGTGAGAGACTGGAGGCAAAGTGTGATAGAGTAGGACACCCAGCATCTTCTCCTGGCATCTGTACACATGCATATGCAAGTCTGCATACACAAACCCATGCTCATATAGCACACAACACAAATATAATGTATGTCCTGTGTCCTGTGTGTGAAAGGGGGGAAGAGGGAGGGAGAGAGAAAGAGAGAGAGAGAGAGAGAGAGAGAGAGAGAGAGAGAGAGAGAGAGAAGAAGAAGAGGAGGAGGAGGAGGGCACTGAGGAGAAACTAAGGAGGAGCTTGCAGACATAGATGTATCTGTGATAATGAATTAACTCAGAAGACCACAACCTGGGGAGCTGGAAGACTTGCATACAATAGGGGGCCCAGGGAACTAAACATCACATGTTAGGTACCTGTGGAGGCAAAGGCCTGGAGAAATTTTCTCTCAAAACTCCACCCCACAACGACTTGCATTAGATCCTACCTAAGTAAGGCTGTGAGACCTGTTGCTGCTGTTCAAGGGGCAGAGACACTGTGGGGGGTGGGGTGGGGTGGGGTGGGGAGGGCAGGGAGGAAGGACATTTCTAACCTGTCCCCACCCACCTCCATGTTCCAGTGTGAATCCCACAGGCTAAAGTATAGGGAGGGAAGAAAGGATGCTGGAACTTAAACATGGACTAAATCATTAAGAATGAAAGCAGAAAGTTATTACCAAGAAAGTTGGTGTGTGTGTGTGTGTGTGTGTGTGTGTGTGTGTGTGTGTGTGTGTGTGTGTGTGTGTGTATGTGTGTGTGTGTGCACTCTTGCACTCTCTCTTATTTATGAACAAAAGCATTAGTGGAACGAGAAGCATTAGAGAATAATGAATTATCTGCTCCTATTCCTTGGTTAACAGAACATGCCAAATAAAGCTGTAGGGATAATGCCTACATTAATGACTTGTACCGCTACGCAAGGTCCTCTTGTATTCTATCCTGCACCAGAGTTTAGTGTTTCAGTCACCTTGCTGAGAATTCAGTAGAAAGGGACTCAGTGCTTGCACAAGCCCACTGAGGGCTTCCCATGCTTGCTTGTCCTCTGCTTGTCCCTTATAAGGTTTAATGCCACCCCAGAGCACTCCAGATGCCCAACAGCATCGTCTTATCTCTTTTCCATCTCGCAGTGAAAGCAACCCTCCAACTCTTCATTTGAACTCTTCATGAGCTCAGGCTGAATTTAAAAAAAATATTGCCAGTGGTGCTTCACAAGTGGAACTCTCTAGAGTTATTTGTGGAGATGTTGTAAAATTATGAATTCTCACAATTGCAGTAATTTCAATATTTGACAGACGTCTTAGAGTGGGATATTAAAATCTTTCCACAGTTTGAATGGTGTTAACTTTCTTATGTCAACTTTCCAGAATGTGATATTTTAAATCAAAAGGTAGCAGGGTGTTTTTTTTTTTTAAGAGTCAAACAGTATGTGCTTATATTTAGAGTTAATATGGCCTTAGTCACATCCCTCTGGCCTGTTACACAGTGGGGAGACCTACCCACTATGAGTGACACCATACTATGGCTGGGATACTGAACTGTAGAAAAGGGAGAAAGTGGGCTGAGCCCCAGCACTCACCACTCTCTTGCTTTCTGATTGGCTGACTCAAGTGCCTGCTGCCTGGACTTCTCTGCCACGGTCCATTGCATGTTGAAGAGTGAACTAAAACAAACTCTTACTTCCTTAAGCTGCTTAAGTGCAAAAAATGTGCTCTTAGTAGCAAGGTAATAAATGAATAAACTACTACAATTCTATTAGCTACTGAGGCTATTTTCTGTTATTTGTTATTGGGAAAATAGTAAACAGAAGCACATTCATATGCTTTTCTCTTTATGTTAACTTATTTCTGTGCACTAGTCTTGAAAATACTGAGTAGACTTTTGGGGAACATTTAATGTTAATAGTATACACTGCCAGGTGATTTTCGAGCACCCATAGCAATCCACACCAATGGCAATAAATAATCAAGTTTATTATAATGAGTTGTTAGTATTAGCAGGGCTTGCTCTTATAAGATAAAATGTGTTATCTGGGAATAAATGAATAAACATCGCTCTATATTTTAAAGCCATTGCCAAAGCAGCTAAGATGCAAGATTACACCTCTAGGTTATCCTTAGCTGCTCACTACACTAATGGATTTACTGATTGAAATAAAAATTTTGTTGCACTTTTATCACTATTTAAAAAACCACCCTTTTATAAAATAAAGTTTGCAACATGGAATAGAATTAAGTGTCCTCAGAGTCTAACTATTAAATCAGTGTTTCCTCTTAATTTTTAATCAGTTGCTTAATATACTATAAACTTATTGTTTAAACAATTGCATATAATTTTATGTATGGCTTTTATCTTCTAACATACAAATTTAATATGTTGTTTTAAACTATTGTCATTGTTTTTAAGAGCTATGTACTGTTTCATTTGGCAATTACTCCTGAGTAGATATAGAGGCTGCTAGTCCACCTCTATGAACTAATGAGGTATTTTCTGTTATTTGTTATTGGAAAAATAGCAAACAGAAACACATCAACATGCTTTTCTCTATATGTTAACTTATTTCTGTGCACTAGTGTTAAAAATTAAATCATTTATTGCCTGTGTTTTCCTGTGTGTAATTAATCTCTGAGGATTAGGGTTTTCCTGAGTAGCTCGGTGTTCTTGTGGAAATCCCTATAGGTGGAGTGGGGGGTGTTCCTGACTCCTTTGCCTACTTATGGGACTCTTTTTCTCCTACTCAGCTGCCTTGTCCAGCTTTAACATGATGATATATGACTGGCTTCCATGCAGCTCCTTCTGTCCTGTTTGTTTGAGGTCTCTGGGTGACTGCTCTATTCTGAGGGAAGGCAGAGGGCACCTGTGGGTGAAAGGAGGCAGTGGTGGGGGAAGAGGTTGAGGGGGAGGGAGGAGAAACTGCAGTAGTTCGAATGTAATATATGAGAGAGGAGTAAACAAAAATAACAACAACAACAACAACAAATGAAATCATTAAGTAGGGTCTTTGGAACAGTTAGTGCTCTTAGCATACACTGCCAGGTGACCTTCCAAAGACACGCTACAATCCACACTATCAGTAATGAATACTCAAGCTGACTTTAACGAGTCACTAGTATCATCAGGATTTCCTCTTTAAAAAGAAAGTGTTGTTAGTTGAGCCTGTGGATGTGTCCCTGTAGTCCCAGCACCCAACCACCAAAGGCAGGAGGATGAGGAATTCTAGGCCTGTTTGGGCAACATAGCAAGACCCTGCTACCAGAAAATTGTTGTATTTTGAAATAGGAAAATGGAAACATTGTTTTACTTTATGTTCTCTATTGGACACTTTTCCATGTTTATTATCCTTTTATTAATTTCCTCTCTGTGTATTGTATAATCCTGATAAGACCATTTCTAATATGATGATTAACCTTAGCTTAAAATGTACAGTGGGAGATTGCCTTCATAAATTGTTACTAAATTGTTGAAAGCAAAAGCTATATATTATATATGACTGTGTATATGTTCACCTTAACTTACTTAAGCATCCTAATTCCAGAATGTCTGCATAGCCTGCTAATACAGGCAGATTTACAGCATATACTGAGTAGCATGTAAAGGTCAGAGAATATATTTTGTTTATATTTGCCCTGGGCATGTCTGTTTACTCTGTGTCAACACCAGCCTGTGTTTATTGAGTGCTTAGATGCTAACAGTTGGGCACCATATTTTCCATGCATTATCTCAGTTCACACTCAAAATATCCCACAAGGTAGGTCATATTTTATTAATAAAAGAGCAAAGGGTCTAGGGCCTGGACTGCTTTTTCCTAGTTAACATGATTTGGTAGTGATATAGGTAGGCACCCGGGTATGTCTACCTAGATCCCTACTGTTGGGTATGGCTGTTTTCCTTTCTTCTCTCATTGGTCCCAGGGTTGGATCCTTTGCTCTGCAAATTTTCTTATCTGTAACTTCTACCCATTGTTTGGGAGTCATGGCTGGATAAGGCAGGGTCTGTGGAGCCTGCCTTGGATCCTTGATGCTCAGCTTTAAAAAACTGTCGGCCGCAAACCATTCTCTTCACTTCAATAAAATAATGTAAAACAAACAAAAGAACTCAGAAAAAAACCCAATGGATGCCTTCTGCCTTTTGCCACACATGTGTCCATGTACATGCACAGGTGCACACACACAGAGACACAAACACACATGCACACAACACCCACAAAGAAACAAAGAGACAGACAAGGAGAGAATGTTTTTTCGGGACAGGTGAGACAAAGTTTCAAATAGCAATCTCTTTCATGCAGGATTGGATTTTTAGTGTCCAGAGAATTCTTTCACTGAAGGGGTTAAAGGCACTTCTTTAACACTGTCTTATACCAGTATACAATTTTGTTGTTGTTGTTGTTGTTTGTTTTGATTTCTCTGTGTAGCCTTGACTGTCCTGGACTCACTTTGTAGACCAGGCTAGTCTTGAACTCACAATGATCCGCCTGCCTCTGCCTACCAAGTACTGGGATTAAAGGTGTGTGCTACCACTAGCGTGCACAAAATAATTTCTTTTAAGAGGATGTACATAAGCAATGTGGATCCAGAAGTTAACATAGTAATATCAGATCCTCAGCCCATGCAACTTTAATAAAGCTTATGTTTCAGTTTACATGTGTGAGGGATTCATCTGTTTTCTTGTTATACAAATGAGCTCAAACAAATGCTACTTCTAATACTAATCTTGTTCCCCACCCCTCCACCCCCACTCCCTTAGCTTCCCTTTTGGTACTGGTCAGGAACAAATATTTGAATATTGTTTGTGGCTTGATTCTCTAATTTCCTGTTGGTTTGTCCTTTGGAAATCTATTAGATTTTGAAAAGATACCTATGTGAGGTTTGGGCAAACATAACTTTACCTATTTTAACCTCTTCTCCTCTCTGACTCTGGGCCACATTGGACTGGCGCCTGTGGTATACTTTCAAGGGCATGCTTCTGGAGCTAAGTGACTGCAGTGCCTCCCATGATCCTGACAGATCCTCCACTTGATGCACATCAAAGTCTAGATTCTTGCACTCCTACCATCCTGTCTACACTTGCAGGTGGAAAGACCTTGGCCAGCTGCGTTGTTTGTTTCTCCTGTGATATGGCATCTAAATGTATGTCCAGAGCCAGTTTTAATATTACTAAAAGAGGTGGTTAAGTTGCTGGAGGAAGACCACCCCATGTCTGCTCTGGAAGATTTGGACACTAGGAATCACCCTTATCTCTTAGTGGCAGCTCTCCCTTTTTACTTCTCACTCATGTATTTTCTTTTTAAACTCTGCATATCACCAAGTTAAATTTAATAACAACCACCATTACTGGATATCATTATTTTACATGGAAAAATTTAAATGATACAGAATTTTCATATTTAGAAAAGTACCGATTGTCTTAATCTTGCTTGACACAGGTTCAACTCATAGAACTATTTCTCAAGATGGAGAATCTGCTAGGCTATGTCTTTAACCCCACCCAGAGAGACTAATGACTTCAGGGATGTCTCCCTTGGTCAATTTTGGAGGCCCACCTCTGTTACCCTGGGCAAATTCTCCTGTAGCATTTTGTGCATTCTGAATTGAGAAAATAATTTCTTCAGAAATACTATTCCCAGGAAATCTATAGCACATCATCTTCTACTTGAGTAAAAACGGTTTCACTTCAGGGTGGTCAGAGTAGAAGATGCAACGGCAGGGAGATTGTTTATTTTTTACAAAACTGTAAAGCGGGGTTCTGGGTTCATCTCTAAATCAAATCAGAAGCAAAGGTCACAGATCATAACATGACGGCAAACGTAAGCACCAGCGGAGAGTTTGAAGCTGCTCTGACTTCACCATCTGACTTTGATGCTCAGTTCTACATCACTCATGTTCTTTCCACACAGACACACTTTGTTTTCTGATGGCAGAGAACTATGAACATTTAAGTGAATATAGAATTAAACACTTTTCTCAGTCTGCTCAAGCTTTAGTTATCTCATCACTGTTGTTTGTAACCAGCATTGTTTGGAAGCATGTGAACGGTGCCAGTTCTCAGCAACCTTTCTGGACCTATCAAATTAGAAACTCAAGGAAGGCTCAGATGTCTTTGTTTTCTGTATTAGTTATTTTGTACTGCTCTGATAAAGTACCTGAGTCGAAGCAACTTGTAGAAGGAAACATTTATTTAGCATTGTGATTCTGGCTCAAGAGGGATGAGATTTGCATCATGGTGGGGAGGCATAGCAGCAGGTAGGCCTTGGGGCCAGGGCAGGAAGCTGAGTGCTCACATCTTGAAAGCCAGTGATGTGCTTTCCCCAGACCAGCAGTACCTCCTAAGCTTCCTGACCAGAGCCATCAGTGGAGGACCAAGTGTTCAAACATCCACACTTGTGGAGGGCATTCTTATTTAAACCACTACATTTCCCAAAGCTCTCCAGGTGAACCTGTTGAATATTCAAATTTCAGAAGCACTGACCTTAACTTACCTTCCACTGACCCTCCTGCACCAGGATGGGAAAGGGAACCCTTAATACTGGGTTGTCAAGCTTCTCAAGTCTATGTCAGACATATGAACATTAAATGCCAAAATTCAAATTTGTGCCCTAGGCTATGATTCTGATATGGCTGGGAGATGTTGATTCACCTAACTTGTTTATCTAACAAATGCCTTTGAAGTATCTGAGCTAAGTAAACATTTGGGATGAACCCAAACTCTTCTACTTGGCTTTATTCATAAAGCCCTCATCAAAATCTTCTCTTGATTTCTACTTTAAGGAATCTACAAAGACAAGGCAAATTTGTAACTCCTGCTTACCAGGTTCCTAAATTCATGTGCAAACACACTATTTCATATTTTCATTGCTCTATTCCCCTACTCTAAAGAATTACAAAGAAAAATTAATACATATTAATAAAACTGGGTGTAATAAAACATTAATGCCTACAGATGTGATATAAAGTATAAATTATGTTTAATACTATTAATTTGGCACAGAAGAATAGGCATGATTACTAGAGCAGAGGCTGGCTGTTCATTGCTTATCTTTTATGGCTTGGAATCCAGGTCCCACCTATAATCCAGAATTTAGTGTTGATGACTTGGTCCTCTGTAAGTGGTGATTGGCTCATGACTGAGCTAACCTCATCAATGGATTCATTTGTTGATGACGTTATAGCTGAGTTGGTGTACTAAGAGTTGGGATGCAGTTGAAGGAAGAAAGTAGTTGAAGAATATGCTTTTCCCCCCTTTGGTCCCTTATATAATCTTCTTTCTCCCAAAGTTTATATAATAGGCACAGAACCATGGCGTTTGGTATGTAATAAGCGCTTAACTTGCGAAAAGAGGAGATGAATCAGCTAGCACATTTCACAATAGGATATAAGGGCACAATATCTTAAACCTCACCAAAGATCACATTCCTGATTAACAATGCACATGGGATGAAAAGCCCAGCATCTTCAAATTCAGTCTAGGGCATTTCTGCTTCATTTCACAAGATATTCATTCTCAGGGTACATTTTGCCAATATTTTTCAATCAGACGAAGAAAAATTATGGAGGGTAGAGCAATCTATTGTTATGGATACTATTCAAAACTAGCAATTATTCAGAACAAATTTATACTGAAAAAGTCAAGTTTGAGTTGTTGGGTAAATTAAGTCTTTTGATCACTGAATACAAAAGCTGTGACTATTGCCACAGCACATGTGTGTATATTGTGTATTTCCACTTATCAGAGAGTAAAACTTTCTGAGCTATTATAATCTCTGTGGCACAATGCCTAGAAATGGGGGCAAATTCTTATGTGCTTTTCCAGTTAGCAGTCAATAAGCGTGGCTTGGATGTCTTTTTGGGAAGAGCCTAAGACTAGGTTCTTCAAAGAATATGTATAGTGGGTCCCCGCCTCCAATAAAGTGTTCTGTATTTGTCACAATATAAAATATATAAAATATATCAACCTAGGACATGGAAATTGGTGACAGAGATGAAAGAATCTTCATAGGGCAGCTAATCTGACAATACACTGACAATTAGTCCCTGTCTCAAGGTGGAAGATGAAGACGGACATTGACCTTTTCTTTTGACTTCCGTACCTATTCCTTGGCATGAAAGTGCCCACATTTACACACACAAATACATGTATGTGAACATACGTGCAGGTATGCACACACACATACCAAATATAAAACAATAAGACTATTATCTCTTAAGGATATCATTGAAGTATCTCTTAATTTTCCTTCCTGTACAACACTTTTATATATGTCTATTTTCAAATCAGGGAAATTCCCTTTTGTTCTTTATAAAATTTATGTTTGGCAAAATATTGATGCTGGTCAAGTGATTATTCCCCACTTATTGAGCCTATCATGAAATATTCCATTTTCATCTGTTGATAATATAAACTACATAATGTCCTAACATTAAACCAACCTTGCTTACTTTAAGGAAAAAAACAAGTTGATCATGGTGGAGTCTTATATTTTACACATTATCAGATTAAGCAGACTGATATTTTTGTCTATTTTCACTTAAATTTGTAAATTAACATTATTTTTAATTAAATTAAAATTTTAATTTTGTCAATTTTTATCAGGAATATTCTAGAAGCTGTGTGGATGATGGAATGTGTGAAAGCACTTGATATGCATGACTGAGGGCCCGAGTTTAATTCTCAGATCACGGGTAGCAAGCATGTGTAATTCTGATGCTTCTAGAACCTCAGTCACTGATCCTGATGTGACAATTAAGCCTTGTCTTAAGCAAGGGGAAGGTGATGATTGGCATTGTGCTTTGACTTCAATAACTACACATTGGCATGCATGGGCCACATGTACACATACAAATACATTATGTGAACATGTGTGCACGCACATGAAAGCACACTTATAAAATAAAATTAGAAGGCCATCCTGGCCTCATAAGTTCACTGGTAGTGTTCCACTTCTTTCTGTTTTCTGGAATAGTTTAGTGGTAATCATCTGTTCCTTTAATATGTAATAAAAATTGTTAAAATGTGTTCAAGTAGTTATCTAAACCAATGATTTCTTAGTAATGTGATTTTAGACTAACAATTTGATTTCTTTAAGGTTTATAAGCATTGTGAACTAGTCTGTCTTAATGATTAATCTTAATGATTCAAATTTGATGCATTTTACATAATTTTTTCAATTTTATATTTTTAATGATTTCTTTTATTTTTGAGACTGTAACATAATTATGTCATTTTCTCCTTCCCTTTCCACCTTCCAGACCCTTACTTTCTCTCTTTCAAAGTCACAGCCTCTGCAGGCAACTAAGGAATGCTAAGACCAAGGGACATCATCATCCCCACGGAAGAGCACAACCATTGCCTATCCTATACCAAACGGTCAGCCCCCAAAAATCCATACATGAAACATTATACAGACTGAACAGGTTATATTTAGGAATGTGAGTGTTTGTGTGTGTGTGTGTGTGTGTGTGTGTGTGTGTGTGTATGTTCTATTTTATTTCATTTTCTATTTCTATTTTTAAAAGGCTTTTCTATTCTGTGGTATAAAGTTGCTCTTAATACATTTATGATATTTTTAAAGACTTATGATATTTTAAATTCTTCAATAGCTGCTCTTATATTCATCTCTTCACTTTTAATAAATATTCGTACCTGTATAATGCTTTTTATTATTGTTTTCTGTTTGCTGCTTGTGAATCAACTTTTTTCTATGTTAAATCTTGAAACTGTGTATTTCCTAACTTAGCAGACTTGCTTCCTAGGGTGAAGCATATTTTTGTGTACCTATGGAAGAGACAGGCAATGTCAGCTTCCTGTGAGCTCTGGAGCTATAGAGACCCATTGGATTTTTCCTAAATTAGGTCAACACTGATAGGTTTATTTATACACCAAAGTTTGGTTAGTTATTTGATATAGATGCAAGGACATTAAGGTTTAAATGAATTTAAGGTTGTTGATGAATTAGCTCTCTTTGTGATACTTATACACACACACACACACACACACTTTTGATGAATTAAAAATTTGTGGTACTGAAGACCACATGGGTAAAAAGACTCAGTCTTGTCATTCCTTTCAAATATGATGTATGGAGCTAATGTACTTATAGTTAAGATCACACCACCAGTTTTGCTTGGATGAACAAAGAGATTCTAAAGTTTATACGGAGAGAAAAGGAAAAACAAATAGCCAGCTCCATATTGAAAAAATTCCAGCTGGAGGATATTTTGCTCAACTTCGAGGCATACTAGATAATGTCATGTTGGGCAAAGACTAGACAAAGAAATAAGCACAAGACCGTGGAAAGTGCACAGATCCACATAAATACAGTCATCTCTAGCAAAGCAATGAAAACACTACAAGATAGCAATGCTGACCCTTCAACAAATGATGTTACAACTACCTGACGAGCCCAAGAGAAAAAACAGAACTGAGGCAAAGTGTATAATTGCCATAAAAATTAACTCAAAATACATCAAACTTCTATTTAAAAAAATATTCAAGATTGACCAGAGTAAAACAAATAAAAAATAATGAAAAGAAGAAAGAAAAACCAAAAATAAGACAAAAATAGGAAGAAACATTTAAATAGAGAAAAGTAAAAGAAGAAGAGAGGAGAAGGCAGTGCAGGAAAGAAGAAGGGATGGAGGGAAAGAGAGGGGGAAAGAAGGGAAAAGGGCAAATAGCAGGGGAGGAAAAGGGAGGGAGGGCAGGGGAAGGTAGAAGAAAAGGGGAAGTTTATCTCTAGGTATTTTCGCAACGAGGAAAAAAAAGGTGGAAATGACCTGACCTCAGGAGTATTAACCAAGGAAATAAAACCTCACGAGAGTATGCAAACATTGTTGTTTCATCTTGCAAAGCAAGTATGACTTTACTGGAGCCAGAATGCTAGAACACATTTACTTGCACCAGGCAGAAAGGGCTGACATTGCATCTGTCAGTCCAGGCAAGTCCATCCTCCTGGCACATCTAAGGAGATGGGTGGCAGTGTTGAGCAGCAATATTACACAGCAGATGTATGGGGCTTGGACACTGCGCACATACGGCTCTAAATCTTAACCCTGCTTTGTAACATTGGTACCTTGCATAAATTTCTTACCCTGCCTCTGCATTGGTTGCAAAATAAACTGAACTGACAGCAGGATTAGAGAATGCGTAAACATAGCACCTGGCACATAGTAGGCAGCGACTTGCATTAAGTGCTATCCTGGATCAATCTTTGAGTCACTGACTATTGTTTATTTTGCTTCCCACAGACTAAGGGAGGGTTTCTTGGATACTGCCCATGTACTGCCTGCTACACAGTGGTGCCCTGGAGCACAGAGCAGGCTAATACCCTTCCTAACATGTCTTTTGTGTGCAGAGATTCAATCCAGCTGTAGGAGATCTACACTAAGGTGGTGGGGGAAAGCAGCCTTTGAATAAAGTCATCATCTGCTATTTTCCAGAAACGGTGACTCATTTCCCTGCCAACTTGTACGTATATGTAAAGTGGAAGGAGAAGCAACTACTTGCTTTTAGTTTATTCTTCGTGACTCTCACCTGCTACTATAGCAGTGGCTTATGAAATGGTTTAAAAAAAAAAAAACCACAAAGGTCGAATGACCTAATTCAGACCTTGTACTTCAAGTGGAAAACATGTATAGACTTATCTGTCTTATATACACAGGCAGAGCCCTACAGCAATCGACAGAGATTTTGAAACAGGTCCTTGTGGAAATGAATCTAGGGCCCAACATCGTCACATTACATAACTTGAGGTTAAGGAAACAAAGCCCCATGAATGGGTGTGCCCGCATAGGCAAGCCAGAGAGACACACAGGACATACCCAGAGCCCTGCCCTACCCTTACTAAGCAGAAAAGTGAAGCCAGAAATAATCTGTTTTTCATGAGTGCTAGAATGTTCTCTGAAGGTGGCCATATCAGAGAAGAAAAGAGGAGCTTAACGTCTTTGAGCTGTGTTAAAGCGCAGGCTGAGCTGGTGTTATACCTGTCTTTGGAGTAGTTCGCACTCTTTGGGAACCGAGCATGATAAAGTAGCAATTCTCAAAGCATAGATAAAGAAACTGAAGCTCAGAAAAATGAAATCAAACTGCTGATGAGAGGCAGGGGCTCCCCACTGAGATCTGTAGGGTGGGGTGGAGGCTCACATTCCAGCTTAGAGCTTTCTGACTGTGGGAGACATGTAGAACAGGCAGGCTTCTCTTCCTGTTACTTGGCCTTATCCCAGAGACTTAGTGTGAGGTTAAGGTTAGGTTACCATCCATCTTCGATTGATAGGCATTCACACCCCACCAGGATGAATTCCCTTCTGTTGTGTTTTATGGTCAGAAACGGATATGTATCATTCCTTGGAGACACACAAACACACACACACACATACACACACACACACATATATATATACATATATATATATATATATATCTGAGAGAGAGAGAGAGAGAAAGAGAAGAGAGAAGAGAGAAACAGAGACAGAGAGACACACACACACAGAGAGACAGAGACAGAAAGAAAGTCAGAGAGAGAAGGAGGGAAGGGAGAGAGATTATGCATCTGACACAAAAAGAAAAGAGACCATCATCTCGATCTTGTTTTCATCTTTCCATAAGTTTCTCAGTAAAAAGGGAAAATAGACAAAAAAGGGAAAGGTCTCTTTTTTAAAGCCAGCTGGGTTCATGTAAGCAATAAAAAAATACACTATAAAAATAGAAAGTTCTTGGTTGTACTATCCAGATACTGTGTTTTTCTTGATGCTTATTTTTTAATACATATATATATATATGTGTGTGTGTGTGTGTGTGTATACGTATATATATTAAAAATATATATAGTGTTCTTGTGTGTGTGTGTGTCTGTGTGTTCACTCATGTGTTTAAGAGTACAACTCATGTGCATGTAGAGACAAGAATTCAACATCAGGGATTGTCCTTAACTGCTCTCCACCTTGCTTCTTATGACAGGATTTTTATGAACCTGAGCTCACTTACTAATTAGACTGGCTAGCTAGCAAGCTCCAGGGATTCTTCTGTTTCTGCCTCACTGCTGCTGGAATTGCAAGGACATGCTACTATGTCTGGTTTTTGTTTTTCCTTTGCATCTGATGAGGGTCAAACTCAGATTTTCATAATTGTGCAGAAAGCACTTTACCAAGAGAATTATCTCACCATATCCTTTCTCTTAATGTTGACAAAGTAATAACTGTAAACAACTGTTCAGTTAGTTTCCCTTGGCCACCAGTTTGTTTTGAACAATGTAGTGTACCTGGAGAGCCTACATTTAAAAGTAATTATGTTCTTCTTGAATTTGCACATTCATTATTTACTTGTACACAAAAAGATGTCAGATGACCTACTTTATAGTCATTGCAGCTATTATAGAGGCAATTAAGGCATATATTGTTCTTATAAAACTCAATTCAGAAATGAGAGTAGCAATACCTGAGCAAAGACGTGGATGCAGATATAGAAGGCAGGCTGGTGTGGCTCAGAGAATGGCATGTTCCAGAAGCAAAGATCCAGCTGTTCTACACACTAGAAGCTACACTAGAGTCAAGGACGAGGATGTGCAGTTGTTGAAGATGAAGCAGTAGAGAACCAAGGCAAAATAGTGCCTCAAGGAGGAGCCCCCCAAACATCAAGGCAGAGAGTCATGTAAGAACTCTAGGCTTTTGGACAAGAGCAAAAAATTAAAAAAAGATGTTAACTATAGAGTTTGAAGAGGAGAAAGAAAGAGATGAGGTTTGAGATAGAAAATATTGAACAATCAATAACCGTGCTGCAAGAAATAGTTAAGTCCTTCCAGGACCACAAAGTGTTCTCAGTGGAAGGTATGAATGTTGGACTTTTGGCTCAGATCATAGAAGTACATCTGTACACAATTGTTTTACAAATGACATATCTCATCTTCAAATGGTTTGAAATCTCTTTCTTTTCTTTTCTTTTCTTTTATTTATTCTTGTTACATCTCAATGGTTATCCCATCCCTTGTATCCTCCCATTCTTCCCTGGAACATATTGGCACAGGAGACAACTTCCTGAACAGAACACCAACAGCCCAGGCCTTAATGTCAACAATTAATAAATGGGACCTCATGAGGCTGAGAAGCTTCTGTAAGGCTAGAGACACGGTCAAGAGAACAAAGCGACAGCCTACAGACTGGGAAAAGATCTTCACCAACCCTACATCTGACAAAGGTCGAATATCCAAAATATATAAAGAACTCAAGAAATTAAACACCACCAAACCAAATAACCCAATTGAGAAATGGGGCTTGGAACTAAACAGAGAATTCTCAACAGAGGACTATCAAATGGCTGGGAAAAACTTAAAGAAATGCTCAACCACCTTAGTCATCAGGGAAATGCAAATCAAAACAACTCTGAGATTCCATCTTACACCCATCAGAATGGCTAAGATCAAAAATTCAAGCGACACCACATGCTGGAGAGGATGTGGGGAGAGAGGAATACTCCTTCATTGCTGGTGGGAATGCAAACTAGTACAGCCACTTTGGAAATCTATCTGGTGCTATCTCAGAAAACTGGGAATAGGGCTTCCTCAAGACCCAGCTATTCCACTCCTTGGAATATACCCAGCAGATGCTCCAGCACACAACAAGAAAATTTGCTCAACCATGTTCATAGCGGCCTTATTCATAATAGCCAGATCATGGAAACAGCCTAAGTGTCCCTCAGTAGAAGAATGGATAAAGAAACTGTGGTACATATACACTATGGAATACTACTCAGCTATTAAAAACAAGGAATTCCCAAAATTTGTGGATAAATGGATTGAGCTAGAAATGATCATAATGAGTGGGTTTGAAATCTTAAAATGAATAGAAAGACTTATTATATCCTGATAAAGCCATGTTTAGTAACCCTTAAGAATCTTAGGTAACATTTCATAATTCTAAAGGGTATGCAATTCACATCTTTTAGTCAATTAGAAAACATTGAGTCATCTTGTAACGTTTGTCTATAAACTTAGATTAAGTACTTCCAAAGCTCAATGCTCCTTTCTTATTGACTGTTCATCTATTTGCTGAAACCCTTTGCATTTTATATCCATGCTACAATACAGTTTCACTCTTTTTCTCTTCTGACTGTTGCCTGCTCTAAAAATATGTACCTACAGTGCATCAAGTCACCGTGTAAGAACCTTGGCCACTTTAAATTAAACTTTCCATGGGACCACATGGAGGGACAGTGAAAAGTATCTTGAAATCCAAAGTGTGCTAGCTTTTGGGTCTTATCAGACAGTAACCCAATTGTAAATTGTTTTTCTAGGATGGAAACCTTAGTTGCTGTCTGACTGTAACCTCTTAAGAAACCCCAAGTCTGGACAGCACATCTAGACTGCTATCAAATTCTTAACCATAAAAAAAAAATCTGATAGACAATTGATAGAGCAGTTAGCTTAAGGCCATAAGTGATTGCTTGGTGGAAATCACTGACACAAATTAAGAATGGGGTTTTGAGTGGGAAAGACAATGGATATAGAGTGCTGCTTCTTGTAATGTTTCCCTCTATATCTTTGGCTTGCCTTCTTTTGGGGGGGGGTGTTTCAGGACAGAGTTTCTCTGTGTAGCCTTGGCTGTACTGGACTCCCTTTGTAGACCAGGCTGGCCTCGAACTCACAGTGATTCACCTGCCTCTGCCTCCCAAGTGCTGGGAGGCTTGGCTGCTCATCATTCATGCAAGTATCTAAACTTGCTTATGCTTGCAGGTTAAATTTACATGCTAGCATTCTAACAAATCTTTCCTGAGTATTCTTATATACCTTTGTCTTTTTTGAAGTCAAAGCCAGGAGTCTAAAGACTCATAAACCTGACTGGTAAACAAAAGACATGAGGGGTTTAATCACCTCAGACTTAACCAACATTTACTGAGTCAGAATCAGTGAGGGTGGGCACTAAGTGGCCTCAAGTCAATTATTGGGCTGGTTTGGATCTGTTTTTGGAAACAGTTCGCCTAGATTGTGAATCTGAACCTAGATTACTCATAGCATTGTAACACTCTCAGTGCAATGAATCTTTGAAGAGTAGAACCCTGCCCCTTTGCTCACTCACTTAATGAAGATTTATTGGCCACTGGTTAACTAGCACAAGGGATTGTGCTAGGCGCAGGCAATGCAGAGCTCAACAAACATGAGGAACTATCTCAAAAAGATCTCAGGCTCTTGCTGTAGGGCAGGAGGCAAGGCAGTGACTCAGGAGGTAGCTAGAGATGGGACGAAGCAGCAGGCTCAGCTGATGCAAAGAGCCCTGAAGCTTTCACTCATACCTCCAACCAGATAGGACCTGGCTGAGAAGGCTGCCTGCCACCTCTCCTTTCTTTATGCACTCCTATCCAGAATCTTCCCCTCTTCAATGCTTTCCCATACACTCCACACAAGCCATTGTTCACATAATGCCATCTTCACAGTTCACTCTGTCCTAAAATGAAAATTCCCTTAATTACAAGGTCAGGACATTCCTCAACTGCCTCTTATCTTCACTGTGCTGTAGATTTTACCTTTCTATACCTCAAAAAGCCCTCCTATGACCTCAAGGATCTTTCTGTATCCTTGCCTATTTGCTGATTTAGCTGATCCTTGGAGACACAACTTTTGCCATTATCCTATAAATGCAAGATTTCCTTTTTTTAATTTTTATTTTTTTCATTTTTTATTAATTTATTCATATTACATCTCAATTGTTAGCCTTTTCCTTGTATCCTCCTATTACTCCCTCCCTCCCTCCCTCCCACTTCCCCCCTTCTCCCCTCCCCTGTCTGTGATTGAGGGAGACCTCCTCCCCCTATATATGCTCTTAGAGTATCCATTTATCTTTGGACTACCTCTTCTAGTTTTCACACCATATTCCATATTGTACCTTTTGGCCTTGGTATGGTCACTTACATTGCTTTACTCTCATTCATTCTAAGAACATTCATCTGTGTTTCCACCAAATGTCTGAATACTCTCCCTCCAAACATGTTTATAATGGTTGTATTTCTTTACATGCTTTAAGGAATTACAATTACAAGAGCCAGGCATGGTGGCACATGCCTTCAATGCCAGCACTCCAGAAGCAAAGGCAGAGGCAGGTGTATCTATGATTTTGAGGCCAGTCAGGTCTACAGTGCAAGTTCCAGGACAGCCAAGGCTGCACAGAGAAACCCTGTCTCAAAAAAAAAAAAAAAACCCACCAATGTTGTAGTTGTTCTTATTATTACTACTACTACTATTATTATTGATTATTTTATTGTTTTGAATCTTTAGGCAAGCATCTTACTCTATAACCAAGACTGATGCTCAATTCAGTCATCTTTTTGCCTCAGCCAACTGTAATAATAATTTTCATGTTCGATTTTTAATCTCTAGATATTAGCTACATGCTAGGTATAAAGGAAATAGTAGCTACATGCTAGGTAT
>OU015748.1:85007732-85018733 GCA_907169655.1 Acomys percivali | reverse complement strand
CTACATGCTAGGTATAAAGGAAATAGTAGCTACATGCTAGGTATAAAATGAAAACTCTCCAATTGTGTGTATCCATGCACAATTATAATGCAACAATTATTTCCACAGTGACACCAGCACATGTGAGAAACTCATTCTACTGAGCTTATAGACGCCTGTATGGGCTTATAGAAGCTTATTTTTCCTTCTACAATATACTTGTCTACAACTGGGAACTTGGAATACCAATTCCAAGCAGCTCCAGTCACTTGTAGTGACAAGCTTTCTTTGAAATGTTTATAAACCCATTTTCCAACCAAACCTAACTACAGAACAACAACAGTAACAACAACAGCAACACAACAAATCGTGTATATGAGGTAAAAGTTTATGGAATGGATACATATTTTTGTTTTAAACAAAATCTCCTGGATTTGAAATTTTTTAATCTTGTCAACAACACTTGACAGTAGTTGTTGACAGTCCCTAAGTTATTTTTGGTCTCCATATACCTAGTAAGAAACCTTTCCTGGCAGACTCAGTGGGAGTGTAGGCATGATGCTAGGGGACGATAGAAGGAGGAAGGGGCCAAGAAAATGTGTGGAGGAAATGCTTCCCAGCCAAAGGCACAGAAAATGATACATCTCTTCCAGAACTGAGACTCTGTACAGGTTCTGACAATAGTTCAAAGCGGTTGTGCTTCTTTCATTCCTAGATGTGTCAGCAGTGGATGGTTTCGGTGTTCCCGTCGGAACCAGATTTATATGAGCCACACCCTTGGAGGCCAGGCTTTACTGTGTTCCGCTGCAGGCATTGCAGAGCTTAGCACACCCCCCCCCCTTTCAAAGAGGAAGGGTTTCCTGTCAAACAAACGGAGCCAAACACAGCTGGAGCAGGGCCAATGTATTATAAGAGCTCACGTGGTGGCTCAAGCCAGGCTTAGGTAAGCATCGGTTTCGGTCTTTTAGGTTGATTCCCTTCTTTCCTCTGCATTCCTTGCCATCAGCTGGGCCAGCTGCAGTGGCTGAGATGCATTTGCAAGGGATTCATCCAAACACTCTGCCTTTGCCTATTTTCCCACACTCAGGGACCAGCAGGCATGACTGAGATTCATCAAGTACCCTAGGAGTCCAGAAGATGATGGGAGATTTCCCTTTATTGTCAAATTGATGAGTTCTTGAAGCACTTAACTAGTGTTAACTAATTAAACTATAGATAAACAGCCACCTGCTGCAGCCAGTGACCAAGTGGAAGCTAAGGTCACCAGCAGAGATTGGAGTTCATTTAGTAAGCCTCAGCTTCCAAATACTGTCGAGCCCAATGGTCACATTTTATTGAGGCGAATGGGAGACGATAGTAAAGGAGAAACCAGCTTTGCTACAGAAGCAATTCCTAAAGAGGGAATGTGAGTCCTGAGGTACCTTCACAGGTCTGTTTGGGGTGATCTGAAGCACAGGGGCCTAAAGCATTCTGAGACACACCCTCTAAGTCTCTACTTTAGAAGGAGAGTTCGTGTGAAAGTCAGACCCCACTCTCCACTCAATGGTGGAGCATGTCCTCTCCACTGGCTAGATCTGGGTGCCCCATATTTGACCACATCCCCTGGATGGGGAGGCCTGGTGGCACTCAGAGGAAGGACAGCAGGTTACAAAGAAGAGACTTGATACCCTATGAGCATATACAGGGGGAGGTAATCCTCCTTAGTCACTGGAGTAAACAATAGTTGTACAATCACCATGTAGGTGCTAGGAATCAAAGCCTGAACTCATGGGAGAGCAGCCAATGCCCTTAACCATTGAGCTATCTCTACAGTCCTGAGGTAGAAATGTCAGCAGTGCTTTTACAAGTCAAGGCATATCAAAGATCATTGACGTTTATCAGGAACAGGGAGAAAGACACAGAGCACAGGCCCCTCCCAATCTCACATGGAATCAGTCCTGCTTTTTACAGACCACTGTTTGGAACCAGCTGGGCCTAGACAAAACTGATGGAAGGAATTGCTGTTCATGATTGACAGTTGACAATATGCTGCCTCAAGAAAAATTTAGTTATTTCCAAACTTTATCTGTCACTTCTGGAAAGGTTACCTGCAAGAGAAGAGGATTCTGAGGAGATCCAATACTAAACAGTCCCTTGGGAGGGCAAGTTTGTGGTAACACAGCAAATTCCCATCCTTTCTTTTCCTGGTAAGTGAAGGCTTTCATGGGACATGCCCCTTGGGCTAGTATGCAGATAAAAGTGAGTATATACCATTTGAGTCTTTCTGCTTCTGGGTTAACTCACTCATTATGATCATTTCTAGTTCAATCCATTTGTCCCCAAATTTAAGGAATTCCTTGTTTTTAATAGCTGAGTAGTTTTCCATAGTGTAAATGTACCATAGTTTCTTTATCCATTCTTCTACGGAGGGACATTTAGGCTGTTTCCATGATCTGGCTATTATGAATAAGGCTGCTATGAACATGGTTGAGCAAATTTTCTTGTTGTGTGCTGGCGCATCTTCTGGGTATATTCCAAGGAGTGGAATAGCTGGGTCTTGAGGAAGCCCTATTCCCAGTTTTCTGAGATAGCACCAGATAGATTTCCAAAGTGGTTGTACTAGTTTGCATTCCCACCAGCAATGAAGGAGTATTCCTCTCTCCTCACATCCTCTCCAGCATGTGGTGTCGCTTGAATTTTTGATCTTAGCCATTCTGATGGGTGTAAGATATGCATAAATTAATAAAATATATTTAAAAAAAGAAGGAGAGTTCAATTACGTGGACTCCTCAAGATGCATGAAGAAAATACATGGCCAAACTCTGACCCTGAAATGCTTTCACTTTTTGCTTACGGCAGCAAGAAGGTGCCTTCTTTATATGAACTTAAAATTCTACAGTTAAGATAAAAACAGTTATTTCTTTAGTATAACTCTTGAATTTCTTTTGGTTGAGGATGATAAACTTCTAAACTGACAGTAGGTTTGCATCTTAAATTTTGCTGGTTTTAGTGGGAACCTAAACCTGACTGTTCCAACATGGAATAAATGAGATGCTCAACCAAAGCTGTTCTGATAAATCATCCCTGTCATGTTTAGCAATTGCCATCCTACCTCTGCCACACAGAGCACCCCACGTGGACAGGGCAGGAGAGGTGGACATGCCTATCTCTCGCCTTGGCAAAAGTTCATACTGTCTGCAAGAGTACACAAAAATGCTTCCCGTTTAAAAAAATCTATGTGGATAATGAATAAGTGTCAGCGGGAGGTATAGTTTTATCAAAATACAAGCAGGGACAGGCAGGGACACAAGAAGATGAAAGGACTAAGCAGCCAAAAATATTCTCTCACCAAGGCTCCGGAGCGAAAGGACTAGAAGCTGGCGTCGGAAGTAAGCTATATTCTTGGTCCTTTTCCCATGGGAATAAAGGCAACGGAGCAAGGTGACATTCAGCAGCATAAACAGCTTTTATTGCGCAGTGTCATGTCAACCGTGCACTGGTTCCTTCCGGTGGAAAGGCCAGAGCTGGCAGTCAAGCTCAGGCTCCTATTCTCATGGCATCCCGTCATGTTTACCTCTTCAACAGGTTAAGCAGCTCTGATGCCAAAGCAGAAAGGCTATCTCAGAACACGCTCAGGGCGAAGGCTCTCGGGGAGGGCCTGTGCTGAACCCCTATGTCTACCGCTCTGTAGTGCGCATGTACAGGACAAGAGAAAGCCTTCCTCTCTCAGGCGCTGGGCTTCTCTTTTGCAAACAGGTTGTGAACTCCACTAAGTTTCTGAGGTTGTGACAATAAGCACGGGCTTAGCTCACACCTTGGCCAGTGTTGGGTTAATCTTTTCCTGGCCCTCAATTGTTCCCAAGATTAAGAAAGAAAAAAAAAAAAAAAAAGAAACATAGCATTAGCCTGTATTAAACACTTACTACATATGCAAATAGTATGACAATCAAATAAATCCTCGTTTCTTCCTCACAACCGGACCACGAACTGCTTAAAACTTAACTTCAAGGTGATTAAATTTTGCTATTTTTCACAATGGGGACTACTAGATTCTGTTTCTCCTACTTTGAAAATGTTGATTCCTTATGAAGGAGATGTGAGGGTGTTGGAGATTGCCTCAACAACTGAATGCTCACTGTTCTGGAAGAGGACCTGTTGGTTTCCCCTAGACCCTCTGAGTCAAAATTCCTGAAAGTGAGGTCAAGAATCTGTTTTAATAATATTCTCCCAGGTGATATTATTTTCAGGATAAAACTTGTGAAAAAATTAAATAATGTGCACATAAAAATAACTTTGAGGACCGCACTGCATTTATACAAATAGAAAACATATTCTATTCCTCTATTGATTTCTCCATGCTTCATTTTGCTTTCCTCTCCACCTCATCTCCAAGCCTGTTCTATCTTCCTCCTGGTCCTATATGATTCCCTTAGCCTCACAACACTAAAAATGTTTTCCTTATACAGAGGTCATGCCATTTCCAGCCTTCTGGTTTCTGTTAGCAAGAAGTTCAAATAATACTTACTGGATAAAAGTATAAATGAAGTTTACGGCCTGTATTGTCCTTGGCTGGTGCCTTAGTTTGAGCGGGACCCCTAGGTCCAAATCTGCCTATCATAATTTTCTTCTTGTAGGTTTCTAGGATCCTCTGGATCCTTCTACTTTGCTATTCTCCCATGCTTCTCTCATCTAGAGTCCCAATAGGATGTCCTCCCCTCTGTCCCAGTTTCCTGGTTAGTGAAGACTTTCATGAGACATGCCCCTTGGGCTAGTATGCAGATATAAGTGAGTATATACCATTTGAGTATTTCTGCTTCTAGGTTAACCCAGATCTAGCCAATGGACAGGACATTATCCACAGTTGAGTGGAGAGTGGGGTCTGACTTTCACACGTACTCTGGTGCCTCATATTTGACCACGTCCCCTGAATGGGGAGACCTGGTGGCACTCAGAGGAAGGAAAGCAGGCTACCAAGGAGAGACTTGATATCCTATGAGCATATACAGGGGGAGGAAGTCCCCCTCAGTCACAGTCATAGGGGAGGGGAGTAAGGGGAAATTGTGAGGGGGAGGGAGGGGATAACCATTGAGATGTAATATAAATATATTAATAAAATAAAATTTAAAAAAAGAATTCTGGCATAAGGACATTAAAAAAAAGTATAAATGAGCCAGCCACAGAGAGTGTTAAATATGTTAAATATGTTGCTTTATTCATTTAACCCACCAATTTATTTCATCTGCATGATACTTTTCTCCCAACAGGTCTTAAATATTTTTCAATGGTGAGACTCTGCATCTTTTTTTTTCCCCAAAGGAGAAAGAGACAGAAAATCTATTCTTTACCCTAAACCTCTACAGATCCTGAAATTAAACTGGGATAATTTTTATGCTTCTACTGTATATGTGTAAAAGAGATGAATGAGAATCAAGACAGAAATTTAAATGCTTCACCCCTTAACACTTTGCTGATCCCAGGAATTTGGGTTTAGAAGGAATGTGGGGTGAAATCTCCCTGGTAGCACAGTCTAGGCAAGGACACATAGTCAACCTCTACTAGTGTGTGTCTTGACTTAAATTGAAGAACATTTATAAAAGGCCTGGAGCATAGGAAGTACTTGGTAAATATCAAATCTCTTTCCCCATCTTCTTTTGGACTGGTTCTTGCAAGCATTATTAACAAAATGCACTTGGCTGTCCTCATCAGAATTACCTTGATTGAAGGGAAAGAAGAGGCCTGCCTTTTGATCTGCATTCTGTTGACTTCTGGGATCACAGGATTGTTCAAGTTGAAAACAAGAAGCAGATTTTGTTGAGTCTTTTCAAGATGTGTCTCTTAGACAACCTGAATCAGAATTCTGCATGGACTGGACCTAGGTCCACTACCTAGATGTAGGCAATAGGCAGCTCAGACTTCATATGGGGCCACTAGTAAGGGGAACAGGGGCTATCTCTGACATAGACTCTGTTAATTGTTCATTGATCACTTCCCCCTGATGGTACTGCCTTGCCAGACCACAGGGAAAGAGCAGGAACTCAGTCCTGATGCAACTTGGTGAACTGGGGTGGGTGGGTAGGGCCTCCTCTTTTCTTAGGAATAGGGGAGGTGGGGGGGGTGGTAAGAGGATGGTTCTGGGAGGAGAGGAGGACAGGGGGTATGACCAGGATGTAAAGTGAATAAATAAGTAAATTAACTAATTAGTTAACCCTCATCAAATTTTTTAAAAATGCAGATTCCTGCAGCTTACCACCCAAATTCCTCAGATCTCCCTGAGGGTGGGACCTAAGAATCTCTGTTTTCAGTTGGCATCTCAAATAGACTGTATTTTCTCTTGTTTGAAAATTTTAGCCATTAGCTGTCAGGCTTAACTACATATGGAATTGACTAAGGGACCCCTTTAGAAAATACGGAAACCCAAGTTCATTTCTGAGAAAGGAACTAGGAATATCAAAGGTAGGTGGGAAGCAGATGAGGGTTAGGAGAGATGGGAGGCAAGAGAAGAAAACCTACCAATAATATGTCCATTCTCTTTAATATATCCACTACAGTTAAATGTATTGTCTTTAAGGGAAGAAATAAAATTAAAATAAGAAATTATGAGATTTATGATGGAATTTATTTTTTAAACCAAGAGCATGTACCACAAACTCTCTTTGAGACTTTAAAAGAATAATCTCTCTCTCTCTCTCTCTCTCTCTCTCTCTCTCTCTCTCTCTCTCTCTCTCTCTCTCTCTCTCTCTCTCTTGGGTTCACAGAAACTGAAGCCGGAGTAGCTGAATGCTACATTACTCTTTTAAGGTGCCATGTAATAGGACACTGTTTGCATATGACCACTGCGTGTTGCTATGCCGAGGAGCCCCAACTAGGCATTAAACAGTCTGAATTGTTAATTACTATACTAATATTTTGTCAACTGTCAAATGCTTGGAAATAATTTAATATCCTCCCATCTCAGTGAGCCACATTTATTGATATTCATGAGCTGAGCTTCTCCAACACTGTCTAGACTGAATGTCAATAGGGCCTGTCAAGGGAGATGCTTTTCACAGAGGAAGGATATTAATAATGGAACTGAGAAATTATTTTTAATTTGGTTTAATAAAGGATTAGATAGGACAAGACCACTGTGGCCTCTTCATGGTCTGATGCATAAAGAAATGTAATATGGATCAACCATATGGAATACCAAAGTTGAGAAGTGATTGGCTTAAAATAGCTCCTTCTTAGCTGACATGATTTTCATAATCCTACTGACGTAGATATGGTCTTCTATATTATACCAGAGTCACTGCCTGTGTCCTTAGTAAAGGGGGCAGGGGCTCCTTAGAGATATCCTTCCCATTTCAGAAGACTGAACTGTAGAAAAAAAATTACAAAATGAATTTTAAGCGATTTCATTAAAATTCTTCTATAAAAAATCTTTTTTTTTTGTAAAAGGAAAGGAAAAAAAGGAAAAAGCTCTTTTTTAAAAAAGTACAATTAGAGAGCTGTTGGTTGCCACTGACATATGAATGTCACTTAGTGCACCTTTGTGCAAACCTTGGCGTGCTGGTAATTATCACGGTTCACAGGTGTTACAGCTGGGTAGGAGTTTGAACTGCTTTTCTCCCTTGGCAGCCTACATAGTCATTTCTGTAACCATGGAAGCTAGACCACAGGCAAGATGTTGTCATATCAGAGCCTGCTTAAATCATCTGAGTCCTCTTTTGCCATAAGTGTGCAATTTCTGCAAAAATAAAGAACTACTTTCAACTCCTGACAGGAAACCAAGGGCTACAGTGTTAGTCTATATTGCTCTGGGAGTCAGCTGAACTCCTCAAACCACCCATCCAGTAGGAGGAGTCTCGTGCTTGGTATGGTTTTTTGTTATTCTATGCTTTTTATTCTTCTGGTCAGCCCAATTTCCTGCCTTAATTTACACACACACACACACACACACACACACACACACACACACACACACACATGCATGTACAGTGTGTGCTTGTGTGTAGTATTTGTATACATGTGTGCAACTATATACATAGTGCATTCATATACACTTATATTGTGTATAACTGTTTGTAAATCTAAAATAATGTGATTCCTTCAGGATTTATAAAAAAGCATGATTTTTTTCCCCTTTCATTGCTCTTCCTGCTGTATATACTTTAAAGACTACTCAACTGGAGGGAAATCAGGCCTGGTATTAGAAACCTTGCCAGGTTCTTAGGATAAGAAGACCATGGACCTTAGAAAATAATTTGCAACTGACTCTTTGCTAGGCCAACATAATTCCTTATTATACTTTAATTCTTATCATTGTGCTCACAGGTAAGTGTAGCTACCACCCATCATCAAAGAAGCCTATCTTTACAGCAAGTGAAGAAAGACATCACAGAGAAAGCAGACAACAAGGGAACATAACGCAGAAATCAACAGATCTTCAGACGCCCAGTCCCAGTGACTACAGCTACTCACAGCTCCTGCATCGATGTCTCAGGGCACATGACAGAAGAGGGGGCAGAAGTACCAGACAGTCAAACACCTGGAAATCTGATCTGAATCAGCCTCCACTAGAAGCAGCTTCATAAACAAAAATGGAAGAGTTGCAACATCAATGGGCCTGCAAACGGGACAGGGAGGACTTCATGAGGGCCCACCTCTAGACGAAGAAGAATGATGAAAAACTGACTGCAGAGAGAATGAAAATCAGCCTCTCACAGAGATGAGCTATTATAGGTCACAGACGTGAAGGTGTATATATACACACAAATAACAAAAATGAGATGCAGCAAGCTGAATGTGTGTATCTGTGCATACAGATACATACATACATGAATGTAATAATTATAATACAAAAAGAGTCTTTCAACTTGAGAGATGGCTCCTGGGAGAAGTTTGATGTGGGGCAGGAACAGCTGGAAGGACTTGGAAGGAGAAAAGGGAGGAAGAAAATCGATGCAATTCTATTTCAGTAAAATCATATTTAAAAAAATTAAAGCAACAAAAACACCCATTATAAAGGCTCTGGTGATGCTTCTCAGAAAATAGTTCAAGACAAAGAAAGGCAGAAAAAATAAATTAATAAATCCACATTTTTTTTAGTGTGTTGAAACAGATCTTTTACCGTATAGCCTGGAGGTGGAGGTAAGAGGATCATGAGTTCCAGACCAGCTTGGGCTATATAACATAGCCTTGTCTCCAGCAAATAATTAGAAGAATGCTTGCCTACTAGTCAGCATGCACTGGGTTCAGTATTCAGCTGCACATGAATAAAAGCAACAAGGCAGGCTTTGCCTGAGAATCTGACAAATCTACTCTCCTCAGCTTTCATATGGAGGAGACACTGCTAAACACATCCCAACATGAAACACACTCACTTCTCACTCTTATTTTTATTGTCCATTTGATTAGGCTTCTTACCACATCTCTTAAGAGATGACAGTTTTTCATTACCATTCTGTTCAAGACACCTTATTTGATGCATTCCCCGTTCCCACTTACCCACTTGAGTCCCTCCCTCATCTACCACCCTGTCCATTTGGTTGAACTCTAAGAACCACAGGCCACTTCTGAGAGGGACACAGGGGCAGCTCTTTTTCACTTTGACACTCACATCTGTGCTTAAGATCCACTGATGTTTCTCTCTGTGCCTCCGACACATGGCTGTGAACCGCATCTCACGGGTGGGAAACTGAAGCCCAGGAAATAAAGACAACTGATGAGGGAAGTGTTACACAGCTCGTGGGTTGCAGCCTGATCCCCAAGGTACATTTTCCCAAAGATAGTGTATTTGACCACTATGATGTATTGCTTCCCTTTCAGAACCTGGCACATATCTGTTTTGTTTGTTTGTTTGTTTGTTTGTTTTTGCAACAGCCATGTGATATTCAGGGAGGTTAAGCAACTTATCCAAAGTTGTTGTGTTGTTTGTTTGATGAGTTAGGTCAGGGTAGGAAGGGATACCATCTTTTTAAATTAATTTTGTTTTTTTCTCCTCTCACGTATCACATTCCGACCAGTTTCTCTCCCTCCTCTGCTCCCATGTCCCTCCATCTCTTTTTCTCTCCTAGATGCATGCCTCCTCCATCTCCCTTCAGAAAAGAGCAGACCTGCCATGGATATCAACCAAATATAGCAGAACAAGTTGCAATAGGACTAGGTACAAACCCTCATGGCAAGGCTGGACAAGGAAACCAAGTAGGAGGAAAAGGGTCTCAGGTGCAGGCAAAAGAGTCAGAGATAGCCCCTGTTTCCACTGCTAGAAGTCCCACAAGAACACCAAGCTATACAACCATAACCTGAGTCAGACCCATACAGGCTCCCTGATTATCAGTTTAACTTCCCGTGAGCCCCTTTGAGCCCAGGTGTCCTTGACTGTTCCGGCTCCTAGAGTCCTTTCTTCCTCCTCCTCTTCCATGGGATTCCCAAAGTTCTGCCTAATGTTTAGCTGTGGGTCTCTGCATTTCCTCCTATCAGCAGCTGCTGGATGAAACTCTCTGAGGATGATTATGCTAGGCTGTCTATGAGTATAGCAGACTATCATTAGGAATCACCTTTTTTATTTCTTTTCTTTTTTCCAGTTGTACTTGGTTCTATCCTGGCTCTCTGGGCTATCCTGCCTCTGGTTTCTGATTACCCAGGCACTGTCACATGTGGTTTTCCTCTCTGGCATGGGCCTTAAGTAGAACCAGTCACTGGTTAGCCACTCCCACAAGTTCTGTATCACCTTTGCCCCAGCATTTTGCAGGTAGGACAAATTGTAGGTTGAAGGTTTGTGGGTGGGTTGATGTCTTAGTCCATCTTCTGGAAGACTTCCTGGTCACAGAAGACAGCCAGTTCAGGCTCCATATTCCCCATTATTAGCAGTCTTTGTTAGGGACACCATTGTAGATTTCATGGTGTTTCCATTACACTAGGTTTTAACCTCACCCACCCAGGAAATGTACCCCTAATTCCATTGGTTTCTTCCAATACTCTCTCCCCTCACCACTTGATCCTTCCTGTTTCCATCCCACCTGTCCCATGTCCATTTGAAAAATATATTCTAGATCTGGGTAG
>OU015748.1:84951226-85007332 GCA_907169655.1 Acomys percivali | reverse complement strand
CCCCCCCACTCCCCCAGAGTGGACCTCTGCTAAAGTCTCAGGCTGGAATGAGGACAGCAGTATTGCATTCTTTTTCCAAGGTTGACATGATGCAATAGGTCTGGTGACAGGAGGCTTGCCTTTCTCCAGTTGTCCTTGGAAATAGCTGTGCCTCTTGGGGTTATGTAAAGCTCCCTGTATTTCTTGGCTGGTAGCCCTGGGAACTTGAATGCATGATTCCTGGGTTAAGCATTCAGGCTGAGTGAAATGAGACCCAATTCTCCTGAATAAATCCCTGAATTTTTCAGGTCGCTATGCTTAGACTATAGTCTTGTGGACTGAGACTTCCAGACCTCCATTAAATTAAAGCTATAGAAAATGTTTGTGTGTGTGTTTTAAAACCCATTTATTTCATCTATTTTGCATCAAGCAAACATTCTGAACGAGGGTTATTTTGACATCAAACAAAGTAGAAAGAGAAAAAGACATTGACATTTTAGAAGTTTAAGGCATTGTCTTAGTCGTAAAAAGTAAAACAAACTTTTGATAGAAATGAAGTACAAATATCAGGCTCGCTTCTCCCCAGTGTGACCTTGGAAATTAATGTAACTTCAGCTTATTTCATCAAGCATGAACTGGAGACACTGGCATGCATTTCAAAATAGCCTGATGAATCAATATGAGAAAAATCCCTATGATGTGCTTTGTTCACTGTGAGCTAGTCATTGAATGGTGGGTCACCACCAGAAAGAAGAAATTGGCAGTTATTTCATTACCTCAGCTATTTTAAAGACCTTTTTAGTTGAAGTAAAATTATACACATATTTTTCCTTTGACTTTTCAATTCATTTGGTAGAGGGCAACTTAGCTGGGCCTTGAAGTATTTAGAAGGTCACTCTGTGCATGAATTTGTTTTGGCTTTTATTTCTGCCTTCTTTATTTTATTTTATCCATTGCCAAGGGGGCATTTTGATTGGCACGGGAGCCAAGTGAAACCAAGTGCTTACTCCAAGGGACATGTATGCCACAGCTCTCTGAGAATCACCTTCTATCTGTCTGATGAGCTCTAACTTCCTTCTCCACTGCTGTATTCTGGGAGCTCTGTGCTGTTCCCCTGGCCCTGCCAGTGTGATTGCTTGTCTACCTCATTCAGCAACACCATGAGGCTCTATCAGCTCAGACCCAGAATCATGATGCCAATGTCACAGAATACATTTAGACATGGTAATGTCTGGCCTGAATCTTACAGGGGACTACGATTAAATTTATTTTAAACCCTAAATGGAGAAAAAGGTTACTCTGCTTGTCTGGTGCTTGATTTCATTACTCTCCCCCCCCTTAATAACAGGAATTTTGTTCACTGTCCCATGAAAGCTATCAGTCACCTGAGTTCACTTATTCCCATTAGCTGTACTTTTGATCAGTAGCTCCAGAATGAATCATGTGAAAATTTCTACTGCATTAAGCAGAGTCCCTTTCAAGTAGCCTGGGGATAAAATGCATTATTCAATGTGTTCTGTAACCTCCAATGCCTGAAGAAATTTGGGACATGCAGTGGCTCTGCTTCATGAGAGATTTGGAGAGGGAGCATACATGGCACTTTGCATTGAAGAGCCCTGGGGACGGAAATGTGTAACAAATAGCAAGGAAAGTCAGAATGAGGGCACAAAAGTCTGAAATCTCAGCTATGAAGCACCACCCCTGCACACATGGCCTCCTAGCAGCAAACCTCACACCTGCAGAGAGCTTGCTGCAGATATATCATTGCCCACTTTTCCACGGTGATGCTTATATGCTTATTTGTGTTCTTGGAGTTCATAGATTATGGGCCTAGAGATTGTGCACCCCTCCTACAATGACCTTATATGAGGTGCCTTTATACAAATGTATGCAGTCTAATTTTGCATGAAGCAAAAAATGAAGATGACCCGTGTGTGATAGAACCTACCTATAGGCATTTTCTTTTTTTTTAATTCTTCAATGCACGGTGTTTATTTCACATCTAGGTATAAAGTATATATAGGCATTTTCAAACTTGCCTTTTAACCAGTGCATTCAAATTTGATGCACATATTATGTGGCTCCCTCTTTTGAGTGTACCACCCTGTGAGGTGTACTGGGTTCACAGAGTTGAGCAGCCATCATCACAGTAAATTGTACAACACTTTCATAATAAAGACAGAGACTATAACTCCTATCAGTCCTGCTAAGTCCCCTCTCATTCCCCACTTCACCTCTTCTCTTCTTTCTATTGCTCTTGGTCACTTTCACATTTAAAAAAAAATCTATATATTTGCTTATTCTGTATTTCTCCTCACTCCAAATGGAATTATATCCAACTATTGATATTTATGAGTGCCATCTCTCAGATATTTATTCCTTCCTTCTAAAAAAAAAAGGTTAAGATCTCCAAGTGTCTTGGAGTTGGTAAGGACATGCAGAAATTTGCCAATGCAATATTAATAGTGGTGTATGACAGTATTTGAGGAAGCAGGTACCAATGTAAGGGATGGGCAAGAAGCTCTCATTAGCTCACATGGGAAATGGTGAGTCTACAGGGAGGAAATGCCCACTATTATTTGGGGATTTCTTGTTATTGAAAGAGGCTATATCCTAAGCTGACTTATAAATAGTATCTTTCTGTGAGAACTTTGGTAAGGAATTATACTTTCCATCATTAAGTGAAAAAGTGCAACTAAGGGCTGTGTGAAAGAGCTCAGCTTACTTCCTGAGTAATAGTTACTCAAGAAAACATGGATTGACCTTGTTTCCAAAGATTTATCCATACAATATTTATGAATGTATGTCTCGCATCATCCAAAGAGTTGTTTCCTATAAGTCAGTTAAGGTTTGTGATAGGGCTTTTAGAGAGGTACAGACATGAGTTCCACGCATCTTAGTAAATCTGAAGTGGTGAAAATTGAAGTGATTCTCATGACTGAAAATAGATGACAGGCATATCAGACACATATTGGCACATTTAAGAAATGAATTCAACAGCTAAAGCTATCTCTGTTTCTTCAAGAAGCTAGTAGTGCAGTTAGGAAAGGACAAGCACTATGGTACACAGAATGCAATAGAAATAAGGGAAGGCAGATCATTAATTAATTGCATATGGCTATGGCCTCATGATTATACTTACTTAAAGTCTCAAATGACAAGTAGATAGAAGGCAGATCAGAAAAAAATGACAAATCTATGAATAGAGTCCTAAGGTCCACTCTGTGTTGGAGGACTGACTAGCTGTAGAATTTGGATGTTAGAGAAATGGGCATGTCACTTGGGGGCCTACTACTTGGCCACTGCCCCTTGCAAGACGGCCTAGTGGGCACACAGTCAAAGGGGATGCAGACTACCCTGATGATAGGCTATTCTCAGAGGTCCAGAGGAAGGGAATAAGGAGAAGAGGGAGGGTGGCAATGGGAAGATGAGAGGGAAGGGATAACAAGCAGGAGGTAAAGTGAATAAATTATAATAAATAAAATATACAATTAAAAATCGGAACAGAGGAGAGGGATGTTGCAGAGATGGATACACCAACCAAGGGCCATGCAAGGCTAGGCTCTAGACACTCATCTCAATTGTAATACATAGGCACCACAGTCTCCTTGTGGGTCCCACAAAGTGGGGAGTAGGGACTACTTCTGACATGGACCTCCTAATGTTGTTCATTTCCCCACTGGTTGGATGTACAGAGGACACTGGATAAGCTGAGGTCAGGTGTTAGGGGAGCAGGGAAAGGGGATGAGGAAGGGGAAGGGATCAAGAGATGATGAGAAGGGAATGGGATCGTGAGGTAATAAGAGATGGAACTGCAATTGAGATGTAAAGAATTCAAACTGCAGAGCAAGCAGGTAACTTATATTGCTAATCCTACTATATGGGAATAGCTCTGACACTGGCTGAGATATGAATGTCTATGCATAGACAAGGCTTCATGATGGTCACAGATTCTCTGTGATTTATTATTAGAGGCCATTCTTAGCATGGCATGAAGGAAGATTTGCAGATGTCTTACTTCTGCTCATACAGTGAGCAGAGAACCAGCCTTAATTGCTCTGTACATCCCACACACTCATACAATTACAATGTTAGGACTGTATAATGCTTGTGAGAAATTGTATTTTCAGAATAAAAGAACTGGACACTGATGCTGGATCAGACCTGGCAGGATTCATTCCTCTCAGCATGGTACACGCTGACGTGCTGCATCCTCCAGGTTCCAGCCCCAGGTATCTCAATTGCTATTACCCATCAGAATTGGGCAGCTTCCAGGACAGCTTTGTAGAAAGCTTCTGATCCCAATTGGTCCAGCATTTCAGTCTGTCCCACACAGGATGCCTATTAAGCCTGGAATTTCTCAACATTTAGAAACTGGAGCACAAACTCTATCTATCCCTGGCTTGCTTAAACCTTTTCGCCAATTTTGGGGGGAGGTCCCTTCTAAGGTATTATTCACACTAAATCAGCCTGAAGAAACCTTAAGAGAACAACACCCCATTTCCTCTAAGGGTGGGCTTGCCTAAATTTCTGTTTGCTCTCTTGGTCTACAGATATTTATTTTCATTGGAGGTGGTTATAAGTTATTATTGATCTTAGACAGAGAGGAAACTAGGTTGAACTCAAGGATATCTCCTTGTCCTTTATCTTTCTTTTGTAGGTAAGGAGATAAGAGCTGAGAAGAAAGAAAGGGGCATATAGAAATATAGAGGGAGGATAGAACAGAAGGTAGATGATTGAATCTGCTCCTCAACCCAAGGCCTTAACAGTTACTCACAAATAAGGTTATTTTTAATTCCTTAATATATAATTTTGTATATTGATGCAAACCGCGGTCCTATTAAATACTCATCTAATTTATCACGAGAATATATATCCTAGGTCTAACAGATAGATATGATTCTATAGATATATAGGGTAAAATAGTTAAATAAGGTCTTCAAAAGCTTCAGAGACCTACAGAATATGGCATTTAATGAAATGTTTATTATTCTAAAGATTCTTTGACAACAAGACAAGTAACTCCTGGCAACCCACAGTCTACCTCAAAGAAGATGATCAACATTATAGAACCTTCTTATGGAGGTAGCTTCAAACGTGGCAAACAAGCCACTGGAAAAATGTCCTCTTTTCTGCCACAGACAGAATTCTGCCTAAAATTAAGCAAGCTTAGATTCAGGCAGAGTTGATGGCTGAACTCTGCCAAGACAGGGTAAGCAAGTCCTCAATAGTTCCTGCCTTACAAATATGTCTGTCAGATATATTGGGCTAGAAGGCTGAAGGTGATGCTCCAACATTATAGTGTTGGGTGACTGTTCAGGCTGTAAACTGTCTCAGTCTTTTTTTTTCTTTTTGGAAGCTGCTAGCCTGCACTTCCAGTTCACTCAGGTATTTAAATGTTATCCCTTCTCAAGTCTCTGATGGAGTCGAAGACCAGATACTTTAGTCTTACAATTAAGCTTAGTTGGTTAGCAGTTAAGATGTTTTTATATCAAGATAGATGCTTTAAGTTAATAGAGATGAGATATGACAGATATTGATTTTCATTCAGAAATTTAGACCTAACAAGATAGGTTTGACAAATTTGACAAATTTGACAAATACAAATAGCCATATCACTATGAATGTAACAGTTATATAACTCTTGATTGTATCACAGTTCTTCCTGCGATGTGTAGTTTATTTTATTCCTATGTAATAATATAAATATATATGTTAAAATAAAATTTAAAAAGAAGAGTTATCTGTCTTTCGGTATACAACTAAAAGCAGAGGATGACCTTTACAAGAAGATGAGCAACTATGACACTAGATGGGGGCAGGAACTTAATAAAGCAACCTTATTATCCATTAGTGCCCTAATTATTTCCTATTTTCTCTTGAAGCCCAAATTCCTTCCTTTGTCAAAAGGACATTTAATCAACTCCACAAATCGAATTGCTTGATCTTTCCTTTCCTTTACTGGGAATGCCTACATATGTAAATATTAGTGAAGGTAGTTGTTTTACTTAGGGTTACTACTGCTGTGATGAAACACTATGCCCAAAAACTTGGGAAGAGAAGGATTTATTCAACTTTCTCTTCCACAGTTAAGCAACAAGGAAAGCCAGAACAGAAACTCAGGCAGGGCAGGAACCTAGACCCAGAAGCTGATTCAGATGCCAAAAAGGAGTGATGCTTACTGGCTTGCTCATCATGGCTTGTTCAGCTTGCTTTCATATAGAACTCAGGACCACCAGCCTACGACCCCACATTGGCTGGGCCCATCCCCATCAATCACTTATTAAGAAAATGCCTATAGGCTGGCCTGCAGGACAGTCTTATAGAGCCATTTTCGTTAGTGAGGCTTGCTACTTTCAGATGACTTTACCTTGTATCAAGTTGACAAAATAACTATCCAGCACAATTGTATACTTCTTTGTTTAATAATAATTTTCTCTTTATTCCATTTTATAATGCCTTCTTCCAGGATACGAGAGGACAAAATAATTCCCTCCAATTTCATTCAAAATCCATACATTATGTATGATTTTACTCCCAGTGTTGTATTCTAGTTGTATTCATTCCCATATTAATTCACTTCCAGTAAGTTTGGTTCAGGCATTTGTGTTCTTATAAAATTCATGCTTCATAAAACCCAATCTAAATACAATGGTTTTCGTAAATGGACTCTTTTGGAGCTGACAAAACTCTGAAAGCAAAGCCCTTAGGAATGAGATTAGTGTTCCTGTAGCAAATTTCAGAGAGTTGCTTCACTGCTTTGCCCAGGTTACAGAACAGTCTTAACCACACACTGGCAGTTTGGCCAGCACCTTCATCTGTAGCTTCCTGTCCTTTGGAACTGTGAGAAATACATTTCGTTGACCACACACTGCCTCGTCTGGAATGCTCCATTACAGAAGACTGAATGGACTCAGATTTCTATGTTTTGACAAATGTGTAGTGACACATTCCTATCATTATAGGATCACACAGAACAATTTCACTGCCCTGAAGGTTTTTTATGGTCTATTGAGCTGATTTCCCCCTCTAACTCCTGGAAAACATTGGCCTTTTCACTGAGAAAACTCTTGGTTTTCTATAATATTTTCCATTTGGAATCCTACAGTTTACAGCCTATCCTGATCAGGGGTTCCTTTTATTTAGTAATATGACAGATTTTTAAAATTAAGCAATGAGAAAATGAGAACATCACTCCCAGCTCATATATTTGCCATGTTGCCTTTCTATTCCTAAACGATTGACTGTGTTTGAAGAGAACATGCAACACTTGCAAGAAGACTTAAAGGAATATGCAACATTTGAAAACATGAGTGATCCCTCTCTTGAGATGAACGTCTTGTTTCCAGAACTCTTGCGTGCTATTTTTGCTGTTTCAACTTTGACAAAGCACTCACTGCTTAAGTTTTTCCCCTTCAGCATGACCCAGTATTTCTCAGTTAACAGACCCCCAATGTTAGTAATGAGAATAAGAGATCATTGGAATTTTCCATGAGCCATGTTTAATAACAAATTAACAGACATAATAAAACATACTGAGTATTTTAAGTATTCTATTTCAATGGAAGTACCAAATAAAGACCTCCCCCCCACATTCCAGAAAGTATACATTGATACATCTCTGGTATTGATTCTAAACCAGGTCTTAGTTAGGATCTCAGTTGTAGGTTCTTGGAATAATTACTGCCATTGATAACTCATGAATACCAAATTAAGTAACAAATGGTTATAGCACTTTAGGTAGACTCCAAATCTCAAACAGTACAGTTAAGTTCTAGAATAAATTACACAGGTCAAATGCTATTTGTCTAAGTTACTTTTCTCATTGTTGTGCCTAACCTGACAAGAAACAATTTCCAGGAGGAACAATTGATCTTTGAGGTCTATTATGACAGGAAAGCCATGAAGGCAGGAATATGAGGTGACACACTTTATCTGCATAGCAGAATGCACACAGAAAGTAGGTTCAAGCTATTAAACATCAAAGACAGGGTCCCACTTTCTCTAGCAAGGCTTCACCTTCCTGACTGTGCATAACCTTCCAAAACAGAGGTACCAGCTGGAGATCAAAGGATCAGATTCATAAACCTGTGGGTTGCATTTCATACTGACACTGCAATACCATAGATTCAGAAGTGTAACCAAAAATACAAGTACTATTCTTAGTAAATTACTGTATTGTCCCTTGCAAAACTATTTTTAGCACATAGTTTAGAGAATAACTAAGAATTGTTATTTTGGGGGCCAGTGCAGTTCTCAGAGTGCACATTGTCCATCCTTCTATCTTCCTCTAATCTGTACTCATGCTGACTCTTCTGCAAAACCACAGTTCCTACCTAACCATTTTCTGGGTTATATGGGAAGCTTTCTGGTGACCGTTAACATTTATTGGTTGCTTTGTTGATGCCTTTCATGTATGAAATCATTCAACTTCTTTATGTTGGAGAAGGCAGGGCAATAACCATGTACTTGTCTCTTAATTTGAAATGGGATGAATCAGGCAGGAGATATCTATTTACTATTAGCATTATTTGTAGTCTGTATCTGGACTTCTTGACTTCTGTTTTGATTCTTGACTCTAGGGCCATAACAGTACATTTTTTTATTGAGTCACTAGGGTTTGAGTTCTTTGTTATTTTACCATTAGCAATTGCATACACACAAGTAAAATGAATTGCCATGGATACTATTTAGAAAACCAGAAGCAGCCAGTTCTCATTCTTGGTTCTTTCCAGTGAACTCTCTTAAGTAACTGACATTTTCTCTAACAAACTGTTACTTAGTTTGGTCCATCTTCCCTTTAAGCCATTATTAAAGTAAGCAGGAACATCCTAATTTTATGCATTGGAGATGAAGCAAATATCCAAAGACAGGGTAAAAGGATGTTTCATGTCTTCTAGGATGTTCCTATCTCTGCCAGTGAAGATCTCCAGTGTATTTTCGACTAATATGTAATTTTCTCATAAACATTTGACTTCACCACAAATTTCAAAACCAAAGTATCTGGTACTGTGGACACACAGTAAACAGTAAATAAAGGAGCTCCAGGTTTCCCATGGCACTAATGTTCAGTTCTCATTTGAGGTAGGTCTCCCCAGCTTATCGAGGGCATGTAAAATACTGTGAGGTACAGACACCTCACTTTCCCTGATTGTCTTACAATTGGGTCCCCAATACTTTGTAAACCAAAATGCTATAAATGTGTAGTGTCTCATGTCTGTGCATATAAATCCAAGCTTTTATAATTAGAAACTCCAGATAGATGTGATAAATAGAAGACTAATGAGTTTGTGTAAGCATGCAGTCTATGAATAGAATGGTATAAAAAATGAACTGTTAGTCAGAGGATACTGCATTTTGCCAAAATGCCGTTCCTATAAGGGCATTGCCTTCCATTATCAACACAGCAGCATCAATCATGTGGATGTCATTGTCAAAAGTGTCATAGGACTAACTTTATATTCTGATAAGCTTTGCAGGCCAATTTTCAGAAGTCTTCATTCTTCACCTCATTCTGGATAACTAGAACTAGTCTTACAACACTGACTTTCTCACATGATTAAGAACTAAAAACTGTTCTCTCCTCCAGTAAACCTCATCAGTAAAAGATCCTGACTTTCTAAAAGGATGCTCACTTTGCCCAGAGAAGACATGACATTTAGTTCTAGAGGCTATTAACTGCATCTATGAAGACAAGATTAATCAGGTTAACAGAGTCATGATGCTTGCCAATAGTCAGGAACTTGGATGGTGTAAAAGCTTTGGGCACAAGACCTATGGTGCTAGAAGTAAGATTATTTGATGATAGAAACCCTGTTGTATGAGCTCAGTGCTGTCATATTATGACCCTACATATTTAAAAATCATTTCCTTACTTAGATATTTTGCCTTTATAAATTCAACTCAACAGATTTCAATGAAAGTATACACACTGTAAACTACAAGTAAATGTATAGACAACTTTCTCCACTTCAGGACGTTTCTGGTGGCCCTTTCCAATCATCTCTGTGAATCCACAAAGAGACAACAGCTTTTTGAGAAAACGATCACTTTGTCTCCAAGGACCTTAGATATGCTTTGATGTAGAACTTCATGGAATGGGCTTCTGTGTGCAGATTGTTTCATTCAATATAAAGTCCATGTAATTAATGCTGCACTATCAATCTTTTTCTCTTTTGGTCACTGAGCAAAAAATATTTGAAGTAAATATATATTGTAATCAGCTTAAATTAAGAAAATAGCCAGGGAATCTAATTTTAAGACCTGTATCAACAAGTGATTTTGACAAAGTATATGGGTCTTCTGTGTGAGTAATGTTTTTGCATGCTATCTCCTGAACAGATTCATTTTCCTTCTCTTAAGTTAACATTGTTCTAGTCTTTTATGAAATTATCTGACGGATAGCTATAAAACAGACATTACTAAAAGCCAGCAAGATCCTAATCTACAATTTCCTTTCTCCCATTACTCTAACTAAGAAAGAACTATGTTTGTCTAAAACCTACTTGCTCATGTTGGGCCTACTTTACAAATCAATCAAGTACAAGTAAAAATTGGTTTCTATGGAAACAAAGCTGCACATTTTTGAAAGACTGAATAAAGGTGAATTATCTTTTACTTTTTTTGCTCTATTGAAATAAGTGTGGAACCAAGTCAACTAAGCAGGGCTCATATGAGCTCACAGAGACTGAAACAGCAAGTAGGGTGTCCTATATGGATCTCTGCCAGAATCTCTGCATATATGTTATGGCTGTTAGCTTATTGTTTTAGTTGGACTCCTAACAGTGGGAGACTATGTATCTCTGGCTCATTTTTCTGTTTGGGTGATTCTTTTCCTCCTATTGGGTTGCCTCATTCAGAGTCAACATGAGGACTTTCTCCTTGTCTGATTGTATCTTGTTGTGTCCTGTTTGACTGTACTCTCTTGAGGGCCTGCTATTTTCTGAAGAGGAAATAGAAGGAAAATAGATTTAAGCAAGAGGAGAGGTGGAGGTGGGGATCTAGAATGAGTGGAGGGAGGGAAAATTGTGGTTGAGATGTATGAGAGAAAAATCTATTTTCAATAACAAAATAAAAGGGAAAAATGAAATAAGTGGGGGAAACACCACAGAAGATTTGAATAATGTTATACAAATCTACACTTATTCTGAACTGGGATGTAGGTTCTGCTATTTACAGAAACCAAAATGCAAATATTTACTTACAGACAACTGGTTTCTATGCAAAGGAAAACACAGATTTACATCAAAGATGAGCAAAGAATACACTTCTCATGAATGAAAATGAGCTAAAGGTTCTGGCTCTTGTGAGAGCCAAGGGGATCTTAGGCAACTGGACACATTCTCTTCTGCTCCTCTCAAGGAGCAGTTCAAGTGTGGGCCATCATAAGAAGGCAGAGGTTGAGCCATGCAGATTCAGTGTAACAAATAGGACTCTATGTGACCCAGTGATGATTTCCTAGTTTTCCTTCTCTTTGAACTTGAGCTCTCCAACAATGTGAACCCAGGGGGACCTGCAGAGACTGATGCACTAACCAAGGACCATGCATGGTGAAAACCTAGACCCTCTATTCAGATGTAACCAATGGGCAGCTCAGTCTCCATGAGGGTAGCCTAATAAGTGAGGCAGGGGTCATCTCTGATGCCTGTTCTTTATCACTTCCCCTTGGTGGGGCAGCTTTGTCACAGATAAAGAGGGTGCAAGCAGTCCTAACAAGACCTGATAGGCTGAGGTCATATGGTAGTGGAGGAGGGCTCCCTTTCTCCAAAGACTAGGGGAAAGGTAGGAGGAAGAGAGAGGAAAGGTGGGAATGAAAGGGAGGAGACAATGGAGGAGGTTATATTCGGGATGTAATGTGAGTAAATTATAAAAATTAGAAATTATAAAAAGTCTGTGGTAGTGATTCCCCTGATACTGCCTTCTGGTTCTCCCTTTAACTCTCCGAGAGCTCCTTTAATCATTATAGCTTGTTGTCTCAGTGGTTACTGACTGACAGAATCTTGATCTCAGCTCTTATTCTCTTCCTTTTGCACAGATTGAAATATCTCTGTTGAGCTTGTGGCCTTTAAAATCCACCTGTTCATCAAAGACTTCCAGCTCCAGCTCTCTAGGACAAGTATCTCCCCTGAACTTTAGAACATCAGGACCTGTTATTCCAAAATCTTTTCCCAGTCTGTAGGCTGTTGCTTTGTTCTGTTGGCAGTGTATTTTCAGTTTCATGAGGTTCCATTTATTAACTGTTGATCTTAGAGCCTGAGCTGTTGGTAGTCTGTTCAGGAAGTTGTCTCCCATGCCAATGAATTCTAGGCTCTTTCCCACCTTTCCTTCTAACAGATTTAGTGTGCCTGTTTTTATGTTGTGGTCTTTAATCCAGTTGGACTTTAGTTTTGTACAGGGTGATAAATATGGATCTATTTGCATTTTTTACAAGTAGACATCCAATTAGACCAGCACCATTTGTTGGAGATGCTGTCTTTTTTCTATTGTATGGTTTTGGCTTCTTTGTCAAAAATCAAATAACCATAGGTTTGTGGATTTATTTCTGGATATTCAATTCAATTCCATTTGTCAACTGGCCTATTTCTATGCCAATACCATGTTGTTTTTATTACTGTTGCTCTATACCACAATTTGAGATCAGAGATGGAGATTCCTCCTGCAGATCTTTTATTCTACAGGATTGTTTTAGCTTTCCTGGGATTTTGTTTTTCCATATGAAGTTGAAAATTGATCTTTTCAGTTCTGTAAAATATTACATTGGTACTTTGATAGGTACATTGAATCTGTAGATTGCTTTTGGTAGGATAGCCATTTTTACTATGTTGATTCTCCCAATCTATGAGCATAGGAGGTATTTCTATTTTCTGAGATCTTCAAATTCCTTCTGCAGAGACTTTAAGTTTTTTTTTTCGTATACGTCTTACTTGCTTGGTTAGATTTATATGAAGACACTTTATATTATTTGAGGCTGTTGTTAAGGGTGTGGTTTTAACACTTTGTCATGTTAATTTTGCATCCTGCCACTTTGCACAAGTTATTTATCAACTGTAGGAGTTATTTGGTAGAATTTTGAGGTTTATTTATGTATACTATCATATCATCTGTGAATAGTGAGGCTTTAACTTCTTCCTTTCCTATATGTATCCCCTTGATCTCCTTTATCTGTCTTTTTGCTCTATCTAGGACTTTAAGTACTATATTGAAGAGAAATGGAGCGAGTGGGCAGCCTTGTCATGTCCTTGATTACAATTGGGTTGGTTTAAGTTTCTCTCTATTTAGTTTGATGTTGGCTATTGGGTTGCTGTGTATTGCCTTTACTATGTTTAGGTAAGTGCCTTGTATTCCCGATCTTTCTATGACTTTGGATGTTGGATTTTGTCGAATGTTTTTTCAGCATCTAAAAAGATGATCATGTGTTTTTTTTTTCCTTCAGTTAGTTTATATGGTTGATTACATTTGTTGAATTCCCATATATCGAACCATCCCTGCAAGCCTAGTATGAAGCCTACTTGGCCATGTTGGATGAGATTTCTGATGTGATTTGCCAGAATTTTATTGAATATTTTTGTATGTATGATCATAAGGGAGATTGGTCTGAAATTCTCTTTCTTTGTTAGGTCTTTGTGTGGCTTAGGTATTAAGGTGATTATTACTTCATAGAATGAGTTTGGTGGTGGTCCTTCTGTTTCTATTTTGTGGAATAGTTTGACTAGTGTTGGTGTTACTTCTTTGAAGGTCTGGTACAATTCTGTCCTGAATTCATCTGGCCCAGGGCTTTTGTTGTTGTTGTTGTTGTTGTTGTTGTTGTTGTTGGGAGATTTTGATGACTGCTTCTATTTTTCTAGGGGATATAAGACTATTTAATATGTTTGCCTCATCTTGATTCAACTTTGGTAAGTGTAATTTATCAAGGAAATTCTCAATATCATTTAGATTTTCAAATTTTGTGGCATTTAGGCTTTTGAAGTAAGATCTAATGATTCCTTGGATTCCCTTGGTATCCATTGTTATGTCTCCCTTTTCATTTCTGATTTTCTTAATTTGTATGCTCTCCTTTTGACTTTTAGTTAGTTTGGCTAAGGGTTTGTCTATCTTCTTGATTTTCTCAAAGAACCAGATCTTGGTTTTGTTGATTCTATGAATTGTTTCTAATTTATTGATTTCAGCCCTGCTTATTTTCAGCCATCTACTCCTCTTAGGTATGCCTGATTCTTTATTTTATTTTATTTTATTTGTAAAGTTTCAGGTGTTCCATTAAGATGCTTGTATGTAATGTCTCTGATTTCTTTATGAAGGCACCTAATGCTATGAAATTTCCTCTTATCACTGTTTTCATTGCATCCCAAAGGTTTGGATATGTTGTGCCTTCATTTTCATTGAATTCTAGGAAGTCTTTAATTTCTCTCTTTATTTCATTCCTGACTCTGTTGTCATTGAGTAAAACGTTGTTCAATTTCCATGTGTTTATAGGCTTTTTCTTAATTCTATTGTTGTTGATGCTCAGCTTTAGGCCATGGCTGTGATAAGATGCAGGGGATTATTTCAATTTCTTTTTGTATCTGTTTAGGCTTGTTTTGTGACCAATTATATGGTCAATTTTGGAGAACTTTACATGTGGTATGGAGAAGAAGGTCTATTCCTTTCTGTTTGGATAAAACATTCTGTGGATGTCTGTTAGGTCCATTTGATTCATGACTTTTGTTAGCTTGATTATTTCTCATTTATTTTCTGCCTTGAAGATCTGTCCATTGGTGAGAGTGGGGTGTTGAGGTCTCCAACTATTATTGTGTTGGAATCGATGTGTGGTTTAAACCTTAATAGTAATTCTTTTACAAATGCAGGTACCCTAGTATTTGGTGCAAAGATATTCAGGATAATAATGTCCTCTTGGTGGACTTTTTTCCTTTGATGAGAATGAACTGTCCTCCATCTTTCTTGATCAATTTAATTGAAAGCCTACCTTATCAGATATTAGAATGGCTACTCCCACTTGCTTCTTGGGTCTGTTTGCTAGGAAATTCTTTTTCCAGCCCTTTACTCTCAGGTAATGTCTTTTTTTTTTTTTTTTTGGCTAAGATGTGTTTCTTGAATGTAGCAGAATGATGGAACTTTTTTATTCATCCATTTTTTTATCCTGTGTCTTTTTACTGGGGAGTTGAAGCCATTGGTGTTGAGCAATATCAGTGATCAATAGTTATTGGATCTTTTGATTTTGATTGTGTGTGGAGTGTCTCTTTTGGTTTTGTTGTTATGTGATTACCTATATTCTGTGTTTTCTTGGGTGTAGTTGACCTCATTGTGGTGGAGTTTTCCTTCTACTATCCTCTGTAGAGTTGGGTTGCTATTGAGATATTCTTGTTTTCCCCATCTACGATGATTGAAAGTTTTGCTGGATGCAATAGTCTTGGTCTCTTAGTGTCTGCATGACTTCAGCCCAGGTCCTTCTGGCTTTCATGGTCTCTGTTGAAAAGTCAGGTGTAGTTCTGATAGGTCTGCTATTATATGTTACTTAGCCTTTTCCCTTGCTGCTTTTAATATCTTTTCTTTGTTTTGCAGATTTAGTGTTTTGATTATTATGTGGCAGTGGGAATTTCTTTTCTGGTCTAGCCTATTTGGTGTTCTTTGGCCTTTTTATGGTCAAAGGTATCTTTTTCTTTAGGTTGGAGAAAATTTCTTCTATGATTTTCCTGAAAACATTATCTGGTCCATGGGATTTTTCATTCTCCTTTTCATCTACTCCTATAATTCTGAAGTTAAGCCTTTTCATGGTGTCCTTGATTTCTTGGATACTTTGTGTCATAAATTTTTCTATTTTAATATTTTCATTGAGAGATGTATCAATTTCTTCTATTGTACCTTCAGCCCCTGAGAATCTTTCATCCATATGTTGGATTCTGTGCGTTATACTTGTCTTTTGGATTCTTGCTTCTTTCTTTAATTGTTCCATTTCAAAGGTTTTCTCAATTTAAGATTTTTTAATGATGTTTAGTTCCATTTTCATGTTGTGAACTGTTTTGCTCATTTCCTTCACCTATAAGATTATGGTTTCTTATTTCTCCTAGAAGGCCTCTATTCGTTTGTTTGTATTATACTGAAATTCTTGGAAGGATCTATTAATTTCCTCTTTATAGTTCTCAAATACCTATATAAGCATAGTTTTGAAGTCATTTTCCTGAGATTCAGCTGTATTAGGGTATTTGTTGATGTCTGGGCTTTCTGGTGGAAGCATATTGCCCTGGTTTTTGTTATTTTTCTTCTTACCCTTTCCTTTAGGCATCTGCTGAGAGGGCTTGGGATTTCTAAGCTGGCAGTCATGGAGGTGAGTACCTTTGGAAGGCAGCTGCTTCATATACTGGCTTGGCAGACACTGTCTTCCTGTATCTATATTCGTCCAAGCTCTGCCACCTAGGATCAGTGATTTTGTAGGGTTCTTCTGGCTACGTGTTCTCTTCAAAGGAATCAGCCACAAAGTAGAACAGTGGCTTACAATGCCAGATGCTGTGTGGCTTTCACTATGTTGATGCTTTGTTCCTCAGGGGGCCTACACTGCTCCAGTACTCAAAAGAGTGCAGTGTGCTTGGAGCTTGTGGTTTGCAACCCTAGGGAAGTCCAGCCACAGTGGGGCTGGGGGCTTCTTTTTATCCTCACCACTTGTTTAGACTGATGAATCCCCAATCTGTGTTTTGGATAGTGGCCCATTAGTTTGCTCACCTACTTTGCTGTGCTGAGGCATTGCTAGCTGCGGCACGCCACCTCCTGCCACAGTGCTGCAGCAGCCACAGTGGACCCAGTGCTCTGTCTGGTATTTGGAGGAGCGCAGGGCTGTCCATCTGCAATGAGGGGTGGGGAGTGCTTGGTGCATCTGATTAACAAATCAGTCCATTTCACAGCCTCAGTTACTCTGCCTTCTAGACGTGGTCCATACTGTGAGCCTCCATCTTGTCAGAGAACTCTTCTTTAATCTCAACTCACAACTATCTTCTGCTGAAAACCGTCCTTTCACCAAAGTGTCATATCATGGGTTGTCTATTGAATAGGCAATTGTGTGTCTATATAACTTATTTATTGCAACAAATATAATACTGTAGTGCGGGGTGTTGATAGTATCAGAAACCTAGGGAGTCTTTGGGAAGGACTTCCTCCTTCATGGTCAACTTTGGCCCTTCAAGTCTATGTTAATAGTAAAAATAAAAATATTACAACTGCTCCTCCTTAGGCTTCCTGATTTGGAAACAAACCATTGGCAATAAAAAAAAACATGGAATATTTCTGGGCTTAGAAAGATACATTCTGAAATGCTCCAAAGATCAGAACATACATATAATAACTTTCTTCTCCTTTAAGAGTTCCCATAGCTTGGTCTGCCAATCACCTGGCCAAAGCTAGTTCATCTAAAGATATGCAAATGAGTGAGAGGAATAATTTCCTCATTAATGAGTTTATGTACTTTTATTGCCCAAAGCACTTCACTGAATGCAATAGTTTGCAGATCTTGGCTGCAAACTTGGCTGCTTTTTGTGTGTTAAACACAAAATGTATATATTTTTTATTCTTTTTCTTTCTTTTTTCCAAAAGCATAATCATGACTTCCTATCAAAGGATGTTTTTCCAGACATTCTGTGTTTCCTTACTCGTTTTCTGGAGTCCACACTCCTTTCCTTCATTTGCTTGATGACCTTCATTGCTAATCACATCCTCTCAGATGAGGCCATGACAGAAGCCAGAGGACAACGTAGAAAACTCTCAGGTCTTGGCTTACTTCACTGTACATTGATAATACATCACTGCAAAGAAGAACAGCTATAGAAGAAATGACAAAACAGTAGGCCACAAACTTGAGTATGTTGGCCACTCACCCTTCCAATTTCAGTGAAAATAAGTCCAGGGGAAGCACAATCATCCACTCAGATCCTGGAGTAAAGCTTAGTGTGGAAACTCTTGTGTACAATGCCATTCTGATGTCCTTTATCCAAAAATAATTGACCTAGGTAAATACTAGGTATTAAAGAGAAGAAGAATAGAATAAATTGCTTACTTCCACCAGTGAACATGAGGGTATGGTTAGATAAACACAATATATGTACTCAATATGTGAAAAGAGAGAGAGGACAGAGAGGGAGACTTAATTATAACATTCTTATGATGAAGCAGGTGATAGATTAAAATTTTCATGTTGCAATATAGAACCGTAATTTAGAAATGTTTAATGTTTTGAAGAATAGCTAAGAAAACATACCCAAAATTCCATAACAGCATTAAATCTTTTTATATACAATTCTCCTAAATTTAAAAACATTTTCTCATAATCTGTGAATTAACAACATGGTGTCAGGTTTTAAAGCTTCTTTCTATATGATTCTGTGAGGAGAGAAAAATGGGTTAGCACCTAGACACTGAGTATAAAGGCACACTTCTCAAGCATCCGTATCCGTATGTTATATATTAAGGGCAGAAAAATATTTTTACAATTATTAAAAAACATTCCTAGTATTTTAAAACTATTGCATAGAAAAGATCCATCTTTAAAGTAAAAATTTAAAATTTTGGCTTGATAGTTTATGACAATGATGCCACAATAGGCAAACAACACGTATCTGCAGTTTTATGAGCCATACAGCCTCTGTTATACATTCTTAACTCTTTAACTATAACAGGAAAGCAGCAAAAAGAATACATTATGGGAGAGCATGTGTGCATCTCAATAAAATTACAGACTAACACAAGTGCTGGACAGATTTATTCCACAGGCAATCAGTTGCTCACTTGTGATTTGACTTATTACTCTGGGATCCACATTATATCAAAAATGAAAAGTGATGGGATCTGATTGATAGAGGGAACTTTTAGCATGTGAGAACCTAAAATTTGTACGAAGACAAAAACAAGGACTGAATGAATGACGGCATGAGAGAGGTGTATTGAATGTTAATATGAAGATATGAAGAGTGTTCCAGTATTTAGGGATTCCACTATTGTTAATTTATGAATGACAAATGAGCAATGGAAAGGGACACTGAAATGGGGTGAAAATAAGATTCACCTAAGTAGGAAGGCCTTGGAACAAAGGGCTGACATTCGACCCTTGCTTGCTACATCTAAGATTCTGTGCTCAGTGGAACCTGCTTTCCTGAAATTTCTTTTGAAATTTTCTTTTGAAAAGCAGAATAGAGTAGTGACCAAAGAGTAAGTTCTGAAGCAATACTGTCTAGGTGTGAATAAGCCGTCCACATCCCAGGGGTGTGTCTTGTGTTTGAGCTTCCACATCTTTATAAAGGGGGGGTGTTGAGAGTTACCTCTCAGGCAGCTGGCAAGAATATTTGTTAGAATTATGCTTGTCTCTCATCAAGCCCAATTTGTGCAACTCATAGATTTTTGGCTGGGTGGCCTTTCATTGGAACATGGTCATCTCACCAGGGACTATATTCTTAATGAAATCTGATACTTTGTCCCCAGCAGCTATCATCTGTCAATGTCTCCTTATCTAGGTGTGAGGATTTGATGCCACCCCTTTCTCCATGTTAGAATTTGGTCTTACTTGGTCTTGCATGGGTATTATGCATGCTGTGATATCACCTGTGAGCTCATATGTGCAAATGCCCTATACTTCCTGAAGATATGGTTTCTTTGTAGTCATCTACCACTTCAGCTCTTACACTCTTTCAACTTCTTCTTCTGCAAAGATTCTTGATCTTTGGGAGGTGGGGGTGTGATAAAAAATACCCCCACTTAGTCTGAGTATTCTACATGGAAACAGGACACAAAATTGTGGAGATAATGAAGGGGAAGTAGATACAGAAGCAGTTGGGGAAGAGTGAATATGATTAAAATAATATACTCTTAAAGAACTTCATAGTGATGGGTGGATTGGGGCCCAGGGTGTCTGCTCAAATTATTGCACCAACCAAGGACAATACAAGTAGTAAACATTGAACCCCTACTCTAATCTACCCAATGGACAGGACATTCTCCACTGTTATGTGAAGAGCAGGGACTAACTCTGACATGAACTTTTGTGCCCCATATTTGACCACCTCCCCATGGTGAGGAGACTTAATGGCACTCAAAGAAAGAATAAGCAGGTTACCAAGATGAGACTTGATAGCCTATGACCATATAGTGAGGGAAGAGGTCCCCCGCAGTCTTATACCTAGGGGAGGGGAATAGGGTAAAAGCAGGAGGGAGGGAGGAATGGGAGGATACAAGTGATGGGATAACAATTGAGATGTAATCTGAATAAATTAATAAAATTAAAATTTAAAAATGACGAATATTAAAAAAAGAATAAAAATATCTCCCCAGTAATAAATATTGGCGAAGGGTTTGCTTCAGTGAGAGCACATTGAAATAGGTTCCCTTCTGTAACAGGAGATTATCATTCCAAACCCATCAGAGAGGCACCAAGGCTGACCTTTAGAAGGAGCTAGGATGTGCAATCACTCTCCTGACTTAGAAGTTGCACTGACTGTGGACTGTCATGTGGCTCTGCTTTTATTTTGTCCACAAGTGGCATTAAATTTTCCTTTTCTGTGTCACACAGATTATGATATGGAACAGAAGCCCCAACATAGCTGTGACACTGTAGTGGGCTTTTGTCCACTTGGGTCTTGTCTTCACCTGTGCACAATAAGGCTGAAATATGTCTAATTCCCATTTGATTAGAGTTGTGTCCTCTCCTTTACCCACACCTAATATTCTTTCCCATGTTCTATCCTGGTACCCATAGCATTTGGTGTTTTAGATTGGTCAGAATATTCTTTCTTTAGAAAGTCTTTTCTACTATAACCCACCTTTATCTGTCCCTGTGAGATGGGTTTGATTGCCCTCGTACAGCTATATCCTACCCAGTGCATGCTTGACTTCCTGGTGCTCAGAAGAATTGACTGAATGAATGAACACAGAATGAATGAAGGTGGCTAAAAATAAATTCCTTTTTATTTTCCTGTATATAGAGGTATCTTCCCAGCCTTTTAATTTCCCATCTTTACCTGTGATTATCCTCATACACAGGTCTCCAAACATCTTTTAAGGCATCTTTTTTTCTACACACATACCTCTCCTCTGAGACCATCTGTTTTGTTGTTAAGTTACTCTATTTTTAGAAAAATCTTTGAGCAAAAACTTCACTTCAAGCATCTCCTAGCTTCTAGGATTAATTCTGCCATCTGGAACAAAACAAATCTATTCTTTCCTTTATAAGAAAAAGTATTTCCAGTGACAAATAATAGCACTATATATTTATGGGGTATATTGTGATGTTATGAATATGTCCACACTGTAGAATGATTAACACAGGCTGGTGAATACATCTGTCATCTTGCATGCTAATCTTCACTGCATTGTGAGAACATTCAAAATCCAGTCTTAGCAATTTTGCAATACATAGTACATTGTCACCAGCTAGTCACACTGAACAATTGACCACTGAAATGCAATTATCTTTTTTTACCCTTTGATCAACACCTCATCTTTCTCCAAATATCCCTCATTTGGCCTCAGGAAACATTGGTTTGAGTCTTTACTTTTATGCATTTGACTTGTTAATATTTCTATTATTAAGTGAGCTGATTTGGTGTTTCAATTTGTGTGTCTGGACTATAAAATAACTCTTTGGTGTTACCAATGGCAGGATTTCCTTCTTTTTAAAGGCTGGGTAGTATTCCATTGTGTGTATATATAACACATATTCTTTATTCAGTCATCCCTTAATGGAGCCTTAGATCATTTCCATATCTTGGCTATTGTGAATAGTGGAGTTACAGCGCACGTGGGAGTGCGAATGTCTCATTGACATTAATTTCATGTCCTTCACATATACACTCAGAAGTAGAATAAATGGATACTTTGTGGTTCTCTTTAATCTTTAAAAGAACTTCAGTCTTTTTTTCCCATAATTGATGTACTAAAGCCTGTTCCCTAAAACAATGTACAACTACATTCAAACAATGTTCAACATAGAATCTACAAATCTCAGTCTCCTATTCTCACACGTAGAGTTTGATAAGGCAAGCACAGTTTGAATGATGTGAGAAATTCAGGGTGAGAAATGAATACAGGGTGGAGAAATGGGAAGTTTCCTGGTAAAAATGTTTGCATCCCAAACAAAAGACCTTTAGGATAAATCTAGTACAGAATATGAACAGGGGAGTTTCAGGGAGAATATTGGGTCCATGTTAAGGTCAATGAAAGGGAACATGGTAGAGGACACTGCTGTGTGAAAACAACAGTATACAGTTCAACAGATTGAAGAGCATGGGGCACCCCTACATAGTGTGGAAGGTTTTGGAAGGTTTGTCAAGGAACTGAGACTATGACCTAACTGCAATGACGTAACACCTAGTACATGAAAAAGGGCTGGGAAGTCATGATGTTTTCATTGTTTAATAATAACATGGGATCTCAAGTGTCATGGCCTTTCTGTCTTTTAATTGTATAGTGTCTTTGCTCTGTGTATCTCAACTCTATGTTTTCCAAACATTGTCACAATTCCTGCAGAGAACTTAAACTAAATATAGGATTGGGGACTGAGGTAGAGTGCCCTATTTGGCAATTCTGGAGCACTATTGTAATAGTGTGCTTTTTAACATGGCAACTATCTCAGATTCTCACTGGCCCTTGGAAAAGAAGGCACCTGTTTAAGGAATGCTTTGTCCCAGCTGATATTGCAGCTGGCTTTCTAAACTGGTTGGCATAGTAGTACACTCTGACATTAGGAATATAGCAGATGGAAAAGGCTGTTGACAATATTTGGTCAACTTTTTAAAAACTATTTCCTTTAACTTTATTTCTGCAATGTCCTTTGCTGACAGATAGGACACTAGGTCACTTTGTAATTCCTTGTCCTTATTAAGATACAGACATACCCAGGGCTGTAGACACAAGAAAATTACTAAAATGTCAAATGTGAGCTTTGTAACCAAAGTGATTCCCTTCAGAAGCCAATGTCTTGTTCTACCTGTGTCTCCTGTGTGAGGTTCTAAGCAGAGGTAACTCACTGTACAAACTTTCTGAACGGGGTGGCATTCTAACAACTCTGGGTTGACATTCCTGCAGATGAAGGGCTATTCGTGCCCAAGAGATGCATTGACAGCATCTCACAAAAGACCACTTCCTAACTAGGCCAGGTCCTCTTATTCCCCTTCCCTGAGATGATAAATCTTAATTCCATCTACATTCTTTCTCCTCTCTTCTCTGCTTTCATGCTTGATGTTTGTTTGAGATTGTTTTAAATTTTTGAAAAATATTTATTTTTAAAGGTTTAATTAGATTTATTTATCTCATTTTGTGTGTATGAGTGTTTGCCTACATGTATGTACATGTACCACATTAGTGTCTGGTGCCCCTGAATGAAGGATGGGAGAATCTGACTTTCTGGAATTGAAGTTACCAATAATTATAAGCAACAAAGTGGATGCCAGGAACCAAAACTGCATATTCTGCAAGAAAATATAAGTGCTTTTAAACACTAAGCCAATCTCTCCAGCCCCAAGATGCACATTATTTTTAATTGTGTGTGTGTGTGTGTGTGTGTGTGTGTGTGTGTGTGTGTGTATGTGTATGTGGGTGTGTGATTTTATGTACAGGTACCTGCGGAGTCAATAAGATGTCAACAGAACTCCAGTACCTGGAATTACAGATGGTTGTGAACTGTCCTGTGTGAGGCTGGGAATCAAATTGAGACTGGTGTTTGTCCACTGAGGTCTCTCACTAACCGTGATTGTTTGCTTTGATGAAATAGGATGTCAGTGGATATCCCAAGCTGGTGACAAATTTGTCAGCTTTTTGCTTCAAACTCTTTAGCACTGGAATGACAGGGCATTCTGCATGCACAACTATTCCTTCCTAACTGCACTACTGAGGTCGCACCTTAAACTCCAGCCACTCATGGCTACTTGCTTTTCTCACCATATCCATGGCCACTCTGGCTTCCATGTCATTGAGTCCAGGCTCTCTTCTGAAATTACTTTCTCATGTAATTAGAGAATATTCTACCTTAGTAGAAAACTGTCTAATGTTTAACCTATCCAGACTATATTATTTAGGCTTTGGTTATCTTTGAGCCACTGTAAAACTCTATAAACTAATGTCAACACACATAATTCTTTCTCCAGTAGAGGTTTAGTCACTTCTCTTCCTCACTCTCTAAAGGCCATCAATTTAGTTCAGTATTTATCCATTTTTTCTTCTTGAATTTATTGTAACATTTTACCAGTTTAGTCACTAACGAACTGCATCAAATGTTTAATGCATGTTCATATATCTCTGTGTGGGTGGGAGATTACCAAGGCTTTTGGAGTGGGTGTTCCAGATAGTGTTGCTCTGTATAGCCTTGACTATCCTGGCTGGCCTCAAACTCACAGAGATCCGCCTGTCTCTGGCTCCCTGAGAGTTTGGATTATAGGCATGTGCCTTTGCAGTGTTTCTTGGGTGTTGTTTTGTTTTGTTTTTACTAGATGAGCAAATGAGAAGAAAATACAAAACCAAAGAAGTCTTGTGCCAGACAAGCCTGGATATCATGACCTGGATGCTATATCATAGGATGGTTCTTCCCTTGACTACTTTCTGGCGTTATTTCGATAGTTATAACTTTAGATCCAAGGTCATTATTTAAACTACTGAAAAAAGCACTCTAGAATAAAGGTCAGAAGTTCTCCTTTTAATAACTCAATACCCAAACAGTCATAACAAGTGATAAAACATATAAGAAAGAACTTACCAATACCTTAAATGCTACTTGGAGAAAGAAACTAGTACAGAAATAAAACCACTGATGACCTGATGGAGTAAGTTAAAGCAGGCATGCCTGTGTGCACTTCACCATGGGTAAGAGTACATGCACAGCTCCCAAATGAGATGTCTCACCTCTTTGAGGCTTAAGATTAGTACAGCTTCAAGTTGTCTTTTCCAGAGTTTGTTGTAAGTGCTGCAAGGCATGACTAGGCCACATAACTCCATTGTCAGGAATTGTTTAAAGGCCTGTAGGACAGATTCCTTACTTGACTTTCTGCTCTGACCCTTATTTCTTCCACAGATGAGGATACTGTCACCTTCTCTGGAAGATAGATAAAGAAACAGAGTGTTACTTGGAAGCAGAGAGCAACTTTCACTAGCCATCTGAACATTCCAGCACTTTGGCTAACTTTCTAGTCTCCAAAACTATGAGAAAATAAATTTCCAGATTGCCAGGTGAGTGTCTTAGCTGTTTGAATATGATAAGACAACAGGCATGGCCAGGTTAAATTAATCAATAAAAGTAGCATAGGCTTGTATTTAGGAGAAAAAAATCTTTCTATTTATTGGTTCAATAAATATTGAATATGTATGTACATTGGAGAGATGACATTGAAAAAATTTCTTTCTCTTAATAGTTATATTTATTTTAAAATAGGAACAAATAAATTCAAAGTAAAAGTGAAACATACAACATATTATATGTGATACTTTTGGAATTGCCATAATTAATTTTATCATTTGACACTATTTACCCCCAACTATTGTGGTACTCACTCACATGTATGAATTGTATCATCTGTTTTCTTACAAGATACAGCATCACAATCTCAAGACAGTAGAAATATATAAATGAAAATATTTCTAATGGGAATCATGTAGAATAAATTCTGCTGTAGAAGTCAAAGCAGATATCCAAAGTGACTGACGACAGTCTGCAATTAGTGTCACAGTTGCACTGGAAGCCTTTCTTCAAAGAGTCATCAGAGATTTAAGGCCACAATTAATACTGAGCCACCTGCTACGGAAAAAGTGTCTGCTTGTAAGAGCATATTTTGTGAAGACAGAAGCTTAGCACCCTTAGCATGTTACCTGGGTGCATGCCAGATTCCAAATGTGGATTCCTGACAGAAGACTGATGTCCCACTGCCAGATTGTTCATCCTCAGGTAGCTTGCTGGAAGTGGAAGATGTTTCACCTCCAATCCAGATGTTCACAAACATCTGGATGTGCTTTATTTTATATTCTAGACAGCTGTTTTTATAAAGCCGTCTTTCCTATCCACCTGCATGACAGTTGTCAGGCCTATCATTATGTTCTGGAAGCTCTTGGGTCTGTGGAGGATAGAAACACACACACACACACTCTTGCCTGCAGCCAGGAGTGGGCTGGGAACGCCACTTGGCAGCATGGCTATATTCTTTTTCTTTTTTTTTTTTTTAACATGGCTATATTTAACGTAAGTGTCCTGGATCTTGGGATTTGTTGTGTATTAAAGCTGCCAGGGAAGAGTGCTTCATTTTGAGTGTTGCAGTTCCTCCAAATGGACATTTTATCAAACGTCTCCCTTATCCACTTAAGTGTTTTCAAAATTGATGACTTCTGCATAGTTGCTAAGGGAAAGCTAGTCCATGCTGCAATCCTGACATGTTCTACTAGTGGACGATGCTCCATAAATGTTCATCATCAAAATTTTAAACACTAATTGTACTAAAAATAGATAGATTTAGTACTTCAGATATTTTCTCGCTTTTATACATTTCATGCTTGACAGTTACTGAATTTATCAAAGCTATCTTTATTTCATCATATTTTTCTTTCTTGAGCTTCATACTTGATCTTTAGACTCCCCCAGATTTGATACCAGTCTCCAAGTCATTCTGGGTCAGAATCAGAATTTAAGCTGCTGTTGTTCCATATCTGAGCATCACTGCTGTCATTCAGCCTAAGGAACTTCCTGTCCATTCGTGCGTGGACAGAAACCATGTGAGACCGTGACATAAACACATACATATAGTAGACAGACGGTGTCTAAGGAACTCATTGTTTTTCTAGAGAAAATGTAATTTCAGCCTAAAATAGATATTCTATTTATTTATAACTGATTTTAAGTACTGTTTGAATATCAAACATTGTGTTGGGTTCTCGGTTGTAAAAGTCATGTGTAAATATTGAACTTATTAACACCAAAATTTTTGAATATAATGTTTAGTATTCTTTGATTCTGAAACGTCACCACTAGGCTTATGGTTGAGATAGATGGTCTTTCCCTTGTGGTCCTACTTCATGAGCTTTGGAATTCTTAAAATGTGGAGGCTGCTTGAATCACTGGGAGTGGGTTATGGAAGGCTATTCCCAGCTCTAGTTCCCTCCTACTTTCTCTGCCTCCTGCTCTCCCATATTGAATGAGCCACTGTTTTACTCTATTGCTGTCATGTCATCCTTACCACAAGTCCCTAAAAACATGAACAAAAGTAAAATTTTCTTCCATTATGTCATCTCCATTAGACGTTTCATTCAAGTGATGATAAAAGTAAATAAAACAATGTTTAAATGCTATAATGATCATAGTAAATGTCCTCAAAAGACAATGGGAACTTTGACATGAAACAAAAATGAGAATGAGATATTAAAAGAAAAGACTGCTTCTTTTTGGCCATAAAATATAATTATTCAAATAAATAGTTCAGTAGATTAATTACAAAATGAACTTGGCCAAAACAAAAACACAGGAAATTCCTTTTCCTCTGGGAAAGCTCAACTCTGCTCTGAAGGACTTCCAACAGAGTGAGTAAGGCCCTCCCAAATTATGAAAACAATGCCACTACTTACAATGTACTAATGAACTGTAATAATGTCTACAAAACACATTCACTGTAACCTCTAAATTGGTGTTTGATTAATATTTGTGGAGCTTCATAGAGAAAAACCACATTGACTAATATAAGTGACCTTCACCATGGTCAGGAACTGTGTGCTGAACTAATAGATACACTGATGACTTAATAAAGTCATATCAGTGTATTATCATGATAAATTGCAGAGTAGCCTAGATAGGTCACCTAGCACTGAGCATGGCTCTTGGTGGCCACATAATGAATATGTCCACCCTTCCCCAACTACTTCTCCCGTTTTCTTCAGAAAAGAGGGGGCAACTCATGGATATCAGCCAGTCTTAGCATATCAAGTTGCAGTAAGAGTAGACACAACTACTCCTATTGAGGCTAGACAAGGTGGCCCAGTTAGGGGAAAGGGTCCCAGAGGGAGGCAACAGAGTCAGAGACTATTAAGAGTCTCATGTGAAGAACCAGCTGTACAACTTTTACATTTGTGCAGAAGGCCTAGGTCCATTCCAAGTGTGTTCTCTGGTTGGCCGTTCAGTCTCTGTGAGCCTTTGTGGGCCCATATTAGTTGATTTTGCAGGTTTTCTTGTGGTGTCCTTGACCCCTCTTGTTTCTTCTTTTGATTTCTTATTCATTTTCATCCTTTTGTATTTTGAGACTGTTTAGATGTCACTTCTGTGGCTCTCAGTTTCAGGTAACCTATTGACCATGTCATTATACAGTCATGGAAGTCTATTCTCAGGTGACAGATGTCTATGCTCTCCCATCACATTCTTGCCATCAGGTGTCAGTCTTGCCCTCATGGTCTTGGTCAAAAGAAAACTAACTCTTGCCACCCATTTAGAAGTAATCAATCTTTTTTTTAGGATGCTTGCTGGTTTTGGACATCATATATCAATCACACTCACATTTTATTCTAATGGCACATTAGAATACTCTTTGACCTGGGTATCAAATTCTAGTACCTTTCAATGTCTGTCTTCTTAAGATCTACTTCAATTAATAATTTCTTTTCCCTTTTCATTTAAAATTTTGCATGCATGTGCGCGCGCGCGCGCACACACACACACACACACACACACACACACACACACACACGTGCGCATGCATTATTCTATTCCTCCCTGTATATTAGCCTTTAATCTTACCAGGTCCTGCCCACCTCCCCTCCCATCTGAATCCATACCTTTTCCGTCTCTCATTAGAAAACAAACAGACTTCTAAGGGACAATAATAAAACACAATAAGATAAAACAAATACTCACATGTTAGAAGAGGACAAAGAAATAGACAGAAGGGAAAGTGCCCAAGAAATGTCACAAGGAACTCAAATAGAGATGAAGAAATGTCACAAGGAACTCAAATAGAGATGCAGAGATACACTCATCCACACATTCAGGAATCTCAAAGAAACACTAACCTTGGAAGCCATAATATATACCCAAAGGACTTGTAAGGTTTAAAAGATAGAAAAATAGGAATGAAATGAAATAAAAAATAAAAAACAAGATAAAATTTTTAATAGTTTTTATTTATTTATTTTTTATGTACATTTGGTGTTTGGTGTACCTGAATATCTGTGTGAGGAAGTCGGATTCACTGGAACTTGAGATACAGACAGTTGTGAGCCTCCATGTGGGTGCTGGGAATTGAACCTGGGTCCTCTGGAAGAGCAGCCAATGCTCTTACCCACTAAGCCATCTCTCCAGCCCCCAAGGTAAAATTTTAAAAGGAAAAGAGCCTGAGGCAACATCATGAGACAAAGGACCTCCAGATATGTCACAAGTTCATGTTCTGCTGGCCGTCTCATGCTAGGAAGTAGAAGAATTCTTTTTTTTTTTTTTTAAACCAATAAGAGATAGTTTATTCTGGATCTAGTTTGAAGGATCCAGGAACACAAATGTAAGTTGCTTCAGTTCTATGTTTCAATATGGAAGTTGTTTCATGAAGTTTTTCTAGTTTTACAGAACAATGAAATTCATAAATCAAGGGAAGTTTAAAATACATTGTGGGTACATCAGAAACGCAAGTTCAGTGAGATGGGAGGAGCTTTTCTATAGGCCCAAGATTGATGATGCTCTTAGTTGTGGGTCGGTTGAAACTAATAGTCTGCTAAGTTTATAAATTCCAAAATGTTTTTATTAGTCATGATATATTAGTTCTGACACAGAGGTGTCCAAGGACTGGCTGATCCAGAGGGCTAGAACTAGCCCAGAATAAGGTGTTTAGGCTCTGGAGCAGCAACATCATAAAAAGAATTTTTTAGATAGGAACACACACATCATTTGTCTTTATCTAAATATTCTTATTTGTAAGACAATCAGAAGAAAAATTAAAATGGGTCTGGAGAAGTAGCTAGTTTGATAGAGTTCCTATCTATCAGGTTCAAGTCCTAGGTCAGATACCAAGCATCATGTGACTTTGGGCATCTTGGGCATCATGGTACATGCCTATAACTAAGGAGGAGGGGGCTGCAGGAACTGATATTCAAAGTCACCTTCAATCACATATTGAGTTTGATGGAATCTGAGATACATTAGCTCTTATATCAGAAAGGAAACAACAGAAACAATAACAGAAAGCAAAGCAAAGCAAAGCAACATCATCTCTTCCTATAAGCGGTATACAATAATGACTCATAATATTCTCCCTTGGTCCCTGGTTTCCTGTTCACCTTTAAACCTCCACTTCTTTTCTGTTTCATTTTAAGCAGCAACTTCATAAACACTTCCTTTTGTTTATTCCTCACTGAACTTTTTTTGCTTCTTACTGCAGCATCTTCCCTTCTCCTTGTCCTCAGGATTTTTTTTTTTCAATTTCTCTTTCCATGCAAACACAATTCTCTCACAAAACAAGTTTGTTTCAGTCTTTCCTCAACTATTTGCCATAGCTACCTCCATGTAGATTTTTCACCAGTCTTGTTAAAACCTTTGACACCAGAGATCTTAATTAGAGTTTATTTTCTTCCCCTTTCTAACCATACTCAACAGACTTGATGCATTATAATTCACTAATATCTTGGAGGTGATAGAAAGAGAAGTGGGTAGGATGGGAACCATCCTTGGCTACTCTATAAAATACTTGAATAGTGGATAGCTCGACCATCTTTCTCAGTGTTAGATCACAAGGCTTAGCAGATAGACCTGCAAACAGTAGACTTAAGCAAAATATATTGAACGAGTGAATTACTGCAAAGGAGGCATTTGGTAAGTACTACCTTTACTCAAATCTAGATTTCTTTAATGACCCACAAAATGTCAGAATCCTAAGTCTTGGATGTGTAAATATTAATTTGTAACCAAAAAAATTTTTGCAAGTTTGCATAAAGTTGGAAAGAGTGCCAGGACCACTCAAGTGTAATGTTATAACAGGAGTCACTGTAACTAAGAGTAAGGCTAGGTGTGAAGGTGCAGGCCTGTGATGTCAGCACATGAGAGGCAGAGATGGAAAGATGGTCCTACTTTCAAGGCTAACTCTATGTATTGAGTTCCAGGTCAGTTAGGCATATATAGTGAAAACCTCTGACACTTTGAGTTGGGACTCTAGATGAGAGAATCATGGGAGAATAGCAAAGTAGAAGAATCCAGAGGGTACTAGAAACCTACAAGTAGAACATTATGATAGGGCCCAGGGGTCCCGCTCAAACTAAGGCACCAGCCAAGGACAATACAGGCGGTAAACTTTAAACCCCTACCCAGATCTAGCCAATGGTCAGAACAGTCTCCACACTTGAGTGGAGAGTGGGATATGACTTTCTCATGTACTCTGGTGCCTCACATTTGACCATGCCCCCTGGAGGGGGAGACCTGGTGGCACTCAGAGGAAAGACAGCAGGTTACCGAGAAGAGACTTGATAACCTATGAGCATATACAGGGGGAGGTAATCCCCCTCAGGAACAGTCATGGAGAGGGGAATAAGGGGAAAAATAGGAGGGAGGGAAGAATGGGAGGATACAAGGGATGGGATAACCATTGAGATGTAACAAGAATAAACTAATAAAAGAATTTTTAAAAATATTAAAAATAATTTAAAAGAAGAAATCAGTGTAGTTAGTAGGTTGAATGAAGGTTGAAATGATGTTGGTTTGACAGATGAAAGAGGGTCATAGCCATCAAGGGATACAGGCAGCCTTTGAAAAAAATGAAAAGGGTAAATACTGAACTAACGAACACACAATAAAATCATTATGAAAATAAGATGACATAATTAAGACATTGATGCATTTTAAATGTGTAATGGCAAATCTGTCATCATTTAAAGACCTGTTCTACAACATCCACAACCTCCAGGGCCAGCCAGAGAAGGAGATCGAAACTTCAATTCAAATTTTCCTCATCTCAGAATCTTTTTCAAAGCTTTCAACAAAACTTCCCCAACTATTCTTTCTACTATATTATCTCTTTCCCTACACTGGCTGCCTCTTTTCTTAATTAGATAATATTGACATCTCAACATTTGAGTTTTCCAGAACCAAATTTTCCACTCTTACCAAGGAAGTATACATATGAACTTTGCATATAATCATATTTCTATGATGGAACAAGCCAGTGTTGGGAGGCTGTGCTCTGCACACTGTGGTTTCCATCCTCTACCTCCTTGTCCAGCCACCCATCAAGCCCATGTGTTTCCCAGGCTGTGTGGATCCTACTCGGGGAACTTAGAGTTTTAACTAAAATAGCCTGAACAAAGTAAACCAGTGGTTAAAAGTATCCGTTGAAGAAACTACACAGCAAAAATGATACAGTGAACAGAAAGAGTACAAGAAATGAAGAAGCAGGTGCCTGGAGTGTTGTAGTGGGGTTTGGTTGGGCTTTGTTTGTGGCTAAATTAAAAAAAAATATGGGTAGATCAGCACTCCCTGCCATTAGCTATGGATCTTGCATCAGATTCAGCTGATCCCTGGGGGGCCGTCTGTAGGAAGAGGACAAAGCTGTTACTACAGTCAGAAAGACATCTGTGAGTGAGGCTGAAGAACACAGATGAGGCAGAGCATAGCACTCTTTTCTCAGGAATGTTTAAAACCATGCATTGTCCACTCTAGAGCCTTAAATTTCAGCAAGCTTAATGGCCTTTTGAAAGCTTATATGTAAGTTTTATAACCTACAGCAAATTAAAACCCATATGCTACTATGGGCATTTCAGGTACAAGAAAAAGGGTAATGACAGAGAACAACACAGTAACAAGCCAAAATATATTTACTTCATCGTCATATACTACAGTGCTTGTTATACATGGATAGCATTGCTAAACACTTTTAAAAACAAATGCTCTGACAACTACTCAGTACAAAGTATGGTTTACGGTTGATGGGGCATAAATATTTCTAACATATATCTGCTTTAAAAATTCCTATAATTTCATTTGAGATTAGATTATGTGGCAGAGAAAATATAGCATGAACCTACAATCCAAAGACATAACCAGCAAACAGTGGCTAATAATAAAAAAATACATGTGGGAGAAATACGTAGTTGTAAGGATTGTAGTAGATTTTCCCATTAGAATAAAAGAGAAAATTGGCTAGATTTACAGTGTTAAACCTGGAAGTTATTTATTGGCCTTGTACTAAAGTTGAAATTGAAAGCATTCAAATGATACATAAAGTGGGATTAATGTGGTTACATATAAAATAATGAACAATAACTTTTAAAAATTTGTAGTATTTTACAGGAGATGGGAACGGATCATAGAAATCTTTTTATACTGCAATTTATGCTTGTGATATCATGGTAAAAGTTTCAAGGACCTCAGAAGAATAGAGAGAAATATATTTCTTTGTTTTTTTCTTTCCTTTTTCTTGGGAGGGTGTATTATTTATTTTTATTGAAAGTAGATTTTTTTCCGTACAATATATTTAAATTACAGTTTCCCCTTCCCCAATTCCTCCCAAGTCTTCTACACTTCCTTACTTATCTACCCAAATCCATACCTTTTTTTTCTTTCTCTCATTAGAACACAAACAGGTATGCAGGGGTAAAAGATAGAATACACTTTGAGGGAAGGACCATCTAGTGACTGGCTCAGCTTGAGAACCATGCCATGACAGAGAGACAAACCTTGACACTATTAATGATATTCTGCTATACTTGCAGACAGGAGCCTAGCATAACTGTCATTAGAGGCTTCACCCAACAATTGATGGAAAATGATGCAGAGACCCACAGCCAAACATTAACCAGAGCTTGGGAAATCCTGCAGAAGAAAGGACTGAAGGAGACATGGGGGTCAAGAAGACCACAAGAAAACCTACAGAATCAACTAACCAGGGTGCATAGGTGCTCATAGAAACTGAAGTGCCAACCACAGAGCATGCATGGGATGGACCCAGACCCTCTGCATATGTGTAATAGTTGTGCAGCTGGGTCTTCATATGGGACTCCTAAAGCAGGAGCAGGGGCTGTCCCTGACTGCATTGCCTAGATTTGCATTCCTTTCCCCTAACTGGGCTGTCTTGTCTAGCCTCAATAGAAAAATACATGCCTAGTCTACTGCTTGATATGCCAAGGTTGGTTGATTGTATGAGAGGCCTCTTCTTTCCTAAGGAGAAGGGAAAAAGGTGTTGGGGGTTAGGGGAGGTGAGAGGGAGGGACTAGGAGGAAAAGAGGGAGGAAAGATACTTCAATCAGGATGTAAAGTAAATAAATAACTTAATAAAAATGCAAACTGCTACTTAAAACAATAGTAAATTAAGATAAAAGAAAAACAAACAAGAATAGAACAAAACAATCAAACAAACACTTTTGCTCATGTATCATGGTTTCTGATTTTGTTTTTCTGAGTTTTCTGTGTTTATATTATATTTCTTTTCTACAAAAGACCGGTGTTCCAAATTTGCTGACCCTCTCTACAAATGTGAAGTGACTGTCAGTAGCTAGTGGATATAGCTGTAAAAATAAACCGTCTTGATCTGTCCCTTCAAGGTAAAAGTGGCATTTTCACAGTGAGGAATCAACCACTCTCAAGAGAAAATCCGACTATGAAGATGGTGTTAGAGAAAATATTTTAGAAACATTTATATTTCAAGACATCTTTATATATTTTGACAAAAAGCCCAATTGAACTAAGTCCAATTTATCCCTCAAAATTCATATTAAGCACTACATGCTCATTTAGGTTTTTATTATTCTATAAGTTAAATAACCCTTTCCTTAATTTAAAAAAATTTAACTGCCTATAAATATGAAAATGTACATGTGTGTATGTGTGTGTGTTTATATGTGCATGTGTGTTTATAGGTGCACTATCCACAATAGAATGTGAGTTAATTAAGTCAAGAACAAAGCCAGGAATTCAGTCTAACCAGGATGAGAACAATATAGCCAAGAGGGTGTTTTATAAATGATTAAAAGACAGTGAACTAACAGTCAGATATAATTAACCAGAATAATAATAATTATAAATAATAGTAACAATGAAGAAAATTATGCAGTAAATAATGTTTGAGAAAAAATGTGTTTATTCCATAGCAGACATCAATCAAAGAAGTCTGGGCATGTTTACTTATTTAATTTTTACAATAGCATTACTATAAACATCACTATTATTTCCAATTCACAGAGAGGAGTAAAACAACTCATCCCAGATCATATAGCTACATGTCTGAGATGTAATCCACATGATCTGATCACAGAAGCCAAGTCCTACAAGGTGAGGAAAAACAGAAAGTTTAGTTTCCAGTTTCAAAAGGATAGTTGCAAGCCTGTGGAATGAATAGAACTGATCACTTCAATATTATTAAGATAATTACATATAAAGAATGCTTTATTCCTTCACTTACCAGGAAACTGGGACAGAGGGGAGGACATCCTATTGGGACTCTAGATGAGAGAACCATGTGAGAATAGCAATGTAGAAGGATCCAGTGGGTCCTAGAAACCTACAAGTAGAACATTATGATAGGCAGATTTTGGCCAAGGGGTCCCGCTCAAACTAAGGCACCAGCCAAGGACAATACAGGCGGTAAACTTTAAACCCCTACCCAGATCTAGCCAATGGTCAGAACAGTCTCCACACTTGAGTGGAGAGAGGGATATGACTTTCTCAATTACTCTGGTGCCTCACATTTGACTATGTACCCTGGAGGGGGAGACCTGGTGGCACTCAGAGGAAGGACAGCAGGTCACTGAGAAGAGACTTGATTCCCTATGAGCATATACAGGGGGAGGTAATCCCTCTGAGGAACAGTCATAGGGGAGGGGAATAAGGGGAAAATGGGAGGGAGGGGAGAATGGGAGGATACAAGGGATGGGATAACCATTGAGATGCAACAAGAATAAATTAATAAAATTACAAAAAAGAATGCTTTATTGACATAAGAGAAATTATCCTACTCTATGTATGTGGGACTTTGTGCTGCATAGGATAGTAGGGTTTTTTTTTTTTTTTACAGTTTGTATTCCCAATGGCATATAGTATTGTTAACCTATTTATAAGTTTGTCTTGGTTATTACAAAATAAAGGACTGTATGATGGTTGCTAAGCATCAGTAATCCTATGTAGCTCTTTCTCTCATTTCATATCCACCGAAATCTACTAGCTGCAATTCTTCCTCAGGGAAGTCTAACCTTTTATCTTGTACCACCCAGTTGGTAAGTGTCATAGCCCCTTCCTATTCCACATTCACACAGGCCGTCTGCCCCTCCAGACTCACTTCACACTGTTGGTGTCCTAGAAAGGGCCAGCCTAATCGAAAAGTTTCCATAACAGTGTGGATTAAAAGATGAGTGGCTCAACAACCACATCATTTTACAAAGAGCTGATGAGACTGACAGCACATGGATGGAGAAAAAAAGAGACCTGGGATGATGGGATCACCTCCTTAAAATAGTTAACATGGCAACAAAGGGGGACATATTAAATACAAATAATGTATCTGTAGAGGAGGGGGAATCCCGGGAGACCTGAATTATAAATGAATAAGAGGTGGGTTTCAGTTAGATAGTCCAAGGAATTTTCTGATGCTTACACACTTTAAAAGGTCATTCTGGAGTGATCAGGAGCATTCAAGGTGCTATGATGGCAGGCAGTAAAGTTCATTCTGTGAGATGCAAACAGTCAGTTTTGAGAAGTTGGCCAAAGTCTCTATCTGAGCAGTATGATAGAATGGTCCCACTTTCTCTCACATAGATTTTAATTAAGATCATGTTGGGTGAAGGAGGAAGAACATTTTGTTACCCACATGATGGTATCAAACAATATATAATCAGCACTAATCACCAATTGCATAATTACTACTAATAAATTGATACTGTTTATAACTCTTTAACGTTTATAACTCTTTAAAACAAAAGATCAGCATCTCTGCTGTTTCTGCAACCATTAAAAGATGATAATAACAGTATTTTTCTCATGAGATATTTAAGAGGATGCTGAGTTAATATCTATGAGGTATGGGAAAATGATCTACTATACAATAAATAGTCAGCATGCCATTTTTACCATAACCATGTCACTAATAATGCATACAGGTTACTTACTCTGAGCATTTGTCACTCATTTAGTATTTCATTTAGGTCCAGATAAATATTTTATGTGGCTATTGGTACCTTCAGAACTACAAAAATGGGTCTATACTCAATAAAACAGGGTGTGTGACTTTTTTCATCAATCTTAACCTCCAGCAAACCAACTTGATAACTTTTTGTATTCATTAATTTTTTTTTAGTATTAAGAAAATACTCAACCAAAGAAGCTTAAGGAAGGAATGGCTTAGTTTGCTTCATAATTAGGGGATATAGGCTATCATGATGGGAGGTTATGATGCAGAAGCTTAAGGCAGTTGGTCATGCTGCATCTGCAGCCAAGGCAAGTAGCAAAACTGCTGTTCAGCCTGCTTTCTCCTTTCATTCAGTCTTAGACCCCAGACCTTGAAACGGTGCCTCCCATATTCAGGATGAGTATCCTACCTCAGTTAACCTAGAAAAGACTTCACAGACCTGCAACTCTTGGAGCAGCCCCAATGCAGATGAGAGTTCAAACAGAAGACCAAGTGGAGCTGTCTTTCTCCTTTTGAGCTGCAGGCTGCTGTTGGTTGCAGAGATATCCAAGGAGCAAATAATGTGGGAGAGACTTCCAAGTGTTCCAGGAGCCTTTGCAAGGAAAATGCAGGTGAGCCAAAGCTCAGTAAGACAGAGACCCAAAAGCCTGCTTCCAAAGTATAATTCTTCCACTTAGACAAGTAATTAATTTCTCTTGTTTACAGGATGGGGAGTGGTGATGCTCACCTGCCAAGAATGCAAAGTGATTGAGCATCCCCAAAACAGCAATTGAGCACCTGTTATGTCTGTAAGGGACCCCAATAAACTGAAGTCTCTTCCTGCTAGTTTCTGTTCTTTATGGTTGTCTGCCATTACATTTTCCATCAACAGTCCCTAAAAAAATATCTCCATCCCATTTTTAACCCATAGTTTCAACATACTCTTTAAATTGCCATTCCAGACATCACCTAAAATCAAGTAATTTTAGGAAGTATAGAAAATTCCCAGAAAACCATGGACTTGGGGGAAATCACAGGAAGGTGAATAAGTCGCCAGGGCCAGGTAACCAAGTGGAGCCATGACAGAGTCACAGAGAAACACAAGTTCATACCTCAGAGTCTACCACCCCAGTTCTGTACTTTAAGTTGAAAGTGGGGATTACTAGTAAAAGATTATATTCTTATCAAAAAGAGGACATTTTTATACAGGGGTTTGTTGGAGGACTGAATAATATCTTGAAGATTTGGAAATCTGTGAATCAAATGACTCAGGCTGAAAGGTTCAAAACACTAAAGTCACTAAGGAATTATGCCCCATATGGGTAGAACTTTGAATCTGCTACTGTACCACATGGGAAGCCTTGGAAAACAGATGTCAAAAACTCTCATTAAACTGCCAAACACTTTTCCTGTATTTCCTCTACCATCAGAGCTGATTATCAAGATATATGGACCCACACTCATGCACATAAATATCTTGATAAGTTACTAGAAAAAGCAGAAAAATGTCTGACAGCTTAATGAGATTTGGGTGAAAGAAATTTCTGTATTTTAACATTCTCCAGGCAGTAGAAATAATTTATCAACATTTCGAAAGCTCATTCAGCTTGGCTGAATTTGGTAAAATATTTTCATAAATTCTGAAGAGCAAGTACCTTGATTGGGCACTAAAGAGACTGAAGTATAATATATTGGCCACTTCACTTCCACCTGCTCTGCCCAGTGTTCATTATCTGTCTCCAACTGATGATTCCCCAGGCTCTTCATGCTATGTCAAATATATTTTACTCAATGTACATAATATTTTCTTCACATAGAGGATTGTGCATGTGTGTATACATATATACATATATGTTTAAGAAAACACTTATATACATAAAACAAATATCTAAAATATTGTAAGGTGGCATCAGGTGGCCATAAAGTTGTCATTTGAGGATAGCCCATGCAAAGAGTCTATGACATATGGATCAGTTCATGAATGATTTACAGAGAAAAGGATTTCTTTTCAATGGCCAGGTGAATTAATTGGGAGAATTTTTTTTTAGAGAAATGCATTTGACAAGAGGATTGTTTTATATATAAATAAGACATAGGTATTCCAAATACAAACATTTTAAGAGTCAAAGAGAAAGGAAGATGTTCTGTAGGTATTTTTAGGATGACACCATTGCCCTGAGTTTAAGACATTTGAAACGTACAAAGAGCAATGTGAGTATGGTACATCCATGCCATACCTCTTATATATTTGGGGAATTGCTGCAATTACTAGATGAAGCAGGCACTACAAAACTCTGTGAGGAGCACAGGTGGAAGATCACTTATCATGATCTTCCTGAAGCAAACAGGATGGCAGCACATCTTGACATCTGGGCACTGAAAGTGTGCACAGCCTCCTCCAATGACCAGTATGCTTTAGCAGTAGAATAAGGCTGGCAATACGGAAAGAAATGGGAAATACATGAGACAGCATGTTTAGTTTGTCACTCACTAACATTTCAAGTTACATTTGAAGATGAGAGTTGTCATAAAGAAAATCAACCAAAAGCAATTATGGGTAATAAGAGACAATGTTGAGTACTTGCCAGACTTGTTCACAGGATCATCTGCATATTTCATATAATGATGTTAAGAAGTAGGCCCTACTAATAGAGAAGCTGAGACTCCCAGAGGTTAAACAACTAATCCAGGGATACACAGTTGACCATTGAATGAGTGAAGGCTGGAATGGTTTCATAGTCTACACTTTTGGCCTTTATATAGAGTGAAGGGGAATTGGTGAGCATTCACTGCTCTGCTCATATATCAGGGGCCCATGTGCTATCTGTAATATCCTGGGAAGTCAAAGGAACACTTCTGAAAATTTGAGGCTTGAATGAAGAAGTGAGTGAATTACTTTCAGGTACTGAGATGATCTTGTTTAGTGCATTTCCCCCATCGAAAATAAGATAGAACATGGGGAAAAAATAGCTGCCACTGATAAAAATCTATCATAGACCCCTGATCTCATTAGATTGTCTTCTTGTCTCAGCTCTGGGACTATGGACAAGTCACTTCAATAAAGTAAGAAACCTATTGCATACATTTATTCAGCTGTAAAATAAGCATAGCAGCACACAATAAATTCCCATTCAGTAGGATGAAGCTATCAGTAAAGAAAGACACAGGCAAAGCTGTCAACATAGTTGAGTTTAGAGACATGGTTTGGGCCAAAGCACGTGAAGACAATGCCAGTTTTACTCATTTTATTCCTCCCAGAATTATGGATAACAGTATTCCCAGTGATGTTTGCTGGAAATGATGGATTGAGTCGTTAGCTACAGAAATAGGAAAAAGTAGCTTACACAAGGAGAGTTGGATTGGAGGAGAGTAGTGTAGATGGAAGCTTCCTGAAAGCATTGTGGGAAACATCCTTTCAGTACGATACTTACATAAAGAGATGATTTATTAGTCCTGGGAGGGTGTATGGGAGAAAGGAAGTGAGAGGTTGTGAGAGACTGACCCTCCTACTATGATGTTGGGGAGGGTTCTTGCAAATGTATATTAGCTTTGCTATTTGGTGAAAGGCTTAGGATTCCCTGGGTCAGAACTGCAACATGGTAGCCACTAGTCAAATCTTCCCAGCAAGTACTGGAAATATTATTAGTATGATTAGCAACATTTTCTAAATGAAAAATGCACTGTCTTTCAAAGAATTAATGTAAAGCAAAGAATGAAAATTATCTCAATGGCCTTTGCCTGATTGCGTATCAGATTACCACTAACAATCACATATTGAATTAAATATAAGGTTATGAAAATTGAATTTTACTTGTGTAATTGAAGTTTTACTTTTAGTTAAAAATGTACATTTAATGACTAGAAAATTTAAGGTCTGCGTGTATTTTACATGTATATCTTCTGTTGTATTGTTACTAAGCAGTGCTGCCTTGGGCCTCATGAATGACTGGGAAACCTCCCAATGGAGACAGTGGTCATTATGGCTTGGTGTGGAGGTGGAGGAAACTGAAACTTTAGATGAAGAGGCTTAGTGGGTCTCAAACCACATGCTGCAACCCTGTTCTCCATCTCTGAGAAAACCCCCTTTGGAAGGTAGGGAAGTCAGGTGGTTACACGGAGGGCAGGGGTCTGAAAGGGCATCTGGGAGCAGCAGGCTTTCAGAACTGAACTGGTAATTAGGTCCAGGAAAGAGAAAAATGATGATTTGACCACTGAGAGGCTCAAATTTTGCATATAGCTCCTGGAATGTAGATCAAATTGATCTCTGCTTAAACTTGTTGTCTTCCAAACTCTTATGCTTCCCTCATTAAATATTTCTTTTTAACTTAAGTGCTCATGTTTATCCTGGGAACACAGAGAAATTTTATACAGGTTTCAGTCAGACTCTGAAAGGCAATATGGCAGGACTCCAAAACACAAAAATGCTGAAAGCTCACTGACAGCAGGGACTACATTCTTAGTTTTCTAAGCAATCTTGCACCAAACACAGTACCTAAAACATGATGAGGATGCAATATCTATTTAAAGAGTGACTTACTGACCTATAGGGGAAGTTCAATCTGTTGACCCTCAGAGGACTTTCTCTTACAAAATGTGAGTGACCCACTGCTCTGGAGACTTGGTCTTTCACATCCAGTGGAGGACACCATCTAATAAAACTATAAATTAAATGTCCATCACTGGGACACCTTGGCAGCCCAGAGCTAAGGCATTGCATATAGTATGTCATTGCATCTACACCAAAGAATAGACTGTGGTGACTGGTGTAAAGTCATGCCTCAATTTTATAGATGAAGAAAGTGGTGTCAAGAGACCAAAAAACCCACTGAAATATGGACAGTTGGCAAGCATAAAGCTGAGATCTGAACTTAGACAGTCTGTCTCCAAGGACCATTCTTCATGTCCTTAGATGATAATTATATTTCATTCAGTGATATGTTTAAATTGAAGTGTGTTACCCAGTGTCTCCTGTGAGTCTTTGCTAGTTTTATGAGCAAGTTTGTATACATGCATACTGCTACTTTTCTCCCTGCTATGATGACATGTCTGAGAGAGGGCAGGTTAAGGGAGGGAGGATTAACTCTGTCTTACAGTTTGAGAGGCTACAGTCCATACTCAGAATGAAGGCATGGGCTCAGGAGAGTGTAACTGCGTGCTTAAATCTAGATGTGTCAGAAGCAGGCAGAGGTGAATGACAGTGCTTCTTTCACTGTCCCCTCTTCCCCATAGGCCCCAAAGCCCATTGAATGTTTCTGCTCCTTTCTAAGCAAGACCGTAGTCTCCTGTTAAACCTCTCCAGAAACACCTTTATGGGACACATCTAAAGGTGTTCTTCACTAATACCTGAGGTGTTTATTGACACAATCAAGTTTCTATTTACATTTAACTATTAGAACACATGATTACATAAATATGCATTGTGAAACAGAAAGCATATCTTTGTTTTTATGGTATGTTTCTAATAAGTCATCTATATTGATTAGGGTCAGAGTTTTGGACACTGTAGTTAATTGTAGTGCTGGAGATCACACAGTGGAAGAGCACCAGCTGAGCCAACTTTGGTTCCTAGCACCTAAATAGAGGATCAAAATCACTTGAATCTCTAGTCCTAGAGGATCCAATTCCTTCTTCTGTCCTCTGCAAGTACAAGGCATGCACTTGGTGCACAGACATATATGCAAGAGAAATAACATACATGTAAAATAAGATAGAATTTTTAAAATTAAAAAATTAATCAAACTATTCATTTTCTTTAATTGTATTAAAAACTACTCAACAGATTTGCATATTTAATAGTGAGGTTTCTCTTTTGGATTATAATTTTGATTGATGTGCCATTTCTATACACCATTATGCACATATATAACACTGCTTTAGAAAATTGCCAGGCACATTCAAAATAAAAGTACTAGTCTTTGATTTCACTTTTACTATAATTTTTCATTATATACAAATGTATTTGTTGTAACACTATGTATATGTAAATATACTTATCACATATAAATAGATGTTTTTATATACAAAATATGTATTCATATATACCACTACAATGATTCTTTATATGGTGAATACACATATACTACACATACTACACCTATGACAACATACACATCAAACAAAAAGTGTAGTAAAACAATGAGAATAACTCCAGATTGTGGCACATTATAGACTTTGACATGTACATGCACAAAAAAGCTATGGTTCAGCCCAAACCCACAATAAAATGCCCCATAATGGAGAAAATAACTATATTTGAATTATCTACTGTGTGTATATTCAGAGGTAAAGTATAAACAAAAATAATAAGCAATATCTGAAGTATATTCTGTATAAATTCATGCCTTATAATTTTCTACACTACATACATATGTTCTTATTTATACACATATGTAAATAAGTATGTATGGGCATAGCACCTACCTGTATAGACCACAGAAAAGATGTGACTGCTGATTGATATGGTACCATACTCCTTTGATCCCAGTACTTGTGAGGCAGAAACAGGCAGATCTGTGAGTTTCAGGTCAGCCTTTTATACACAGTGAGTTCCAGGTCAGCAAGGACTACACACTGAGACCCTATCTCTATAAAATAATATAAAATAAAAATAAAATAAAATAAAATAAAATAATAAAATAAAATACAAATTGAACTGAAATTTCACGAAGAAGGAAAAGTCTGCCTCACTGGAGAACATCCACAGTAAAGGAAAAACAGTACGCCCAAAGGCCTTGTTAAGAGAAGATGAGGATAATATAGTGTCTGACAGATAATCAAGTGAATAAGATGCAGAAACTGAAAGTCAAGGAGTAACACAATAATAAAAGGAGAGACAGGCAGGCATCAGATCATGGAGATGGCATGGACCAATGAGGCCCTTGTAATTGAACATATTACTTCTGGCATTAATACTTAGTAGACTTACTTGAAATGGTAAATATAAGCTTGTCTATGGTTAATCTGATCTTTCCTTTAAGAAGTCTAATGATTACCTATATGGTGGATATGCTGCCTACATGGACCCAGTGATACATTTTTTGACATATTCTAGCACCAATTACAGCTATGGGTCATCTCTATAACAAAAGAGAAGGAGACAAAAGATAAAACCTGCTAAGGACATATGGAGTTAAACCAAAGAGCAGCCCTGTTTCCCTCTTTGACCTCTCTCGCCTCCCTCCATTCCTGTTCTCTTCCTTCCCTCCATCTGTTACATCACAAGAATGCAGCTACGAATTTTGTTTGGCAAACTACCCATTGTGTATTGTGAGTTTCTCTGAATATGCACAAGTTTGGTCCATGTTTATGCTTGGTTTATGCTTGGTTCAAGAGCACAGTAGAGACCCAAACCCAAAATAAGATTTAAAACAATGCATCTTGCCCCCACCCTCATGTAAGACAAGACATGTAACATAAGTGCAAGAGTACAGATTTAAAATGTGGCTCAGGATGAAGCCCTGGGTGAGGAAGGCAGAGCTGTGCACCAGAACAGTTACTGCTGATCTTTGGGCCAGCTGTAAACGAAAGCTGGAAACCACATCCTGAGAGAGCCAGCTGGTGGCACAAGGTCTGAAAAGTCCGTGAGAGAAGCCAGAGAGGACAAAGAGAATTGATGCCAGGATCCCAAGTCCACAACACAGAACTGGGGAAACTGAGCAGGCTGATATGAAGAGTGGAGTCAGGATGGATGTCTAAAGATGAAGTTCTGGCATCAAGAGAGTTTGCCCTACTTCCATGTACATCCATACACAAATGGTAGCCATGATATGGCTTGGCTTTTATGAGGAGGACCAAATGTACAATGCACCCACGGAGAAAAGGAGATCATGAAGAGCAGGCCTGGGTGTTTTTAGAATGCTGTGGTCCCCTTACAATTTTCATATTTATTTATTTGAAATATTTATTGGCTTGAACTAGAAAAAAGTCCACATAAAGGGTTGAGGCCATTTGTTTATGGCTACGAAGCACTCTAAGAAGTCTCAAAGGGCCTTACTAGTCATCTTAGAGTGAGGGAAAATCAAGAGGGAAAAACCTGAGCATCCTCTGTATACCCTAGCCAGCTCTGTCTAGTCCAATGTGAATGCACTAGTAAAGATGTGGAAGAAGCATTCTGACACAAAAAGATGACTGAAAATCATTAAGCAATTGCTTTATGATATGGAGTACAGACCGCTTCCCCCTGGCTAACCAGTTAAAGACCAGATACTTAGAAACAGAAAAATGGGAAGACAGGATTCCCTGAGAGATGCCTCGGGTGCAGCCGAACTATAGATAACCCATGGTTGGGGAAGGACAGTGCAACCTCAGGAGAGTTCCCTTAGATCGATTAGCAGTTGGAAGATGGTGCCCATCATGGTAAGCAATGTCTGCTATGGTGTTGCCAAAGAAATCTCACAGCAATTTATTCATTTCCTTGTCTTCAGGTGTGAAGTTTTGTATAGGCTTCTCTCCATTCCTGACATTTGTGAAGTGATATTCATTTCTGGCAATAGCTTATAGCCCTTTTTTTCATTTATTTATTTATATAATGACTTTACAGCCAGATTCCAGCCCTCTCCCTCCTCTTCTTCCAGTCCCACTCTCATGCCCCTCTCCCAGCCCCTCTGTCCTTCTTCTCAGATAAGGGGAGGTCCCCAAGGGGTACCAACCCACCCTGGTACCTCAAGTAGTAGCAGGACTAAGCAATCCTCTCCCAGTGAGGCCGAGCAAGGCAGCCCAGCTAGGGGAAAGAGATCAAAAGGCAGGTGACAGAGTCAGAGACAGTCCCTACCCCTGTTGTTAGAGGACACACATAATGACCATGCTGCACATCTGTGGCATATGTATAAGGGGTCTAGGTCTTTGGTTGAAGGTTCATTTTCTGTGGGTGCCTACGGGCCCAGGTTAGTTTACTCCGTAGGTCTTCTTGTGGTGTCTTTGGCCTCCTCTGGCTTCCTTTATCCTTCCTCCCACTCTTCCATAGAACTCCCTGAGCTCTGACTATTCTTTGGCTGTGGATCTCTGTTTCTGTTTCCATGAGCTACCTGATGAAGCCTCTCAGAAGACAGGTTTTTCTAGGCTCCTGTCTGCAAGCATAGTAGAAGATCATTAATAGTGTCAGGGGTTAGTTCTCTCCCATGGGCTGAATTTCAAGATGGGCCAGTCATTCCTACCAGAAGATGGAAAGAGCTCCCACACTCATGGATGGGCAGGATTGACAGAGTAAAAACAGCCGTCTTACTAAAAGCATTATACAAGTTCAATGCAATTCCTATAAAAATCCAAACACAATTCTTTACAGACCTTGAAAGGTCAATCCTCAACTTCATATGAAAAAAACCCAGAACAGCTAAAACAATTCTGTACAATAAAAGAACTTCTGGAGGTGTCACCACCCCCGATTTCAAGCTGTATCATAGCTCCATTTTGACTGGAAGCCTCTAGGAGAGCCTTAGGGCACTCTTGGGGCAAACTATGTTTGGTTTCCCTTCCTTGCTCTGTGATTTCTCAATTAAGAATTTAGAGACATATGAAAAAGAACTATCTGACTTGATTGCTATTTACATGGCTAATGAGGAATAGAAGTGTCAAGCTTTCAAAGTAGCAGATAATATGCCCTGACTCTGGACTATCTTCAACAAAACACAATTTCAGGGATGCATTTATGACCCACAAGCTTCACAGGAATGGAGAAAAATAATACAACTCTATAGTTAGTATTTTGGCAGACTTCCTTCACTTTTGTGTTTAAGGTTCCCCCCTCCCCCAGACAATATAACAGTTCTGGACGTTTCATTTTTGTTTTAGATTTAAGTGACAAATAAATTGTCAGATGGTACCTCATCATCATGCTCTCCGTCTTTTTAAAAATATAAATTGCTTGAGGGGGTAGTGTTATAATTTTAGAACAGAAACTACATGCCAGATGTCTCTTATATGAAGCTGTCCCACCCTAAGTTCTATGCCTAGATCATTAGGATGTGCTTTAAATATTACTGTCAAGCCACTGGAATGATGGGTGTGAACCCTCACTTATACTTAACTCCTGGTGTGTCGCTTTGTCTTGGTGTCTTGCCTATTCCCATTGATACAAAGGAAGCATCAATTAGATAACACTCCATTATTAGAGAACCAGGCACAAGTCAGAGGAGGCAGAGCCTGCCATCTTGTCCAGAAACAATATGAAGTCTGTCTGCTGAGGGTTCACTGGGCCTCCCTCATGCTTTGCTTTTGACATTTGCCAGCTCACCCTATAAACATGTCCAAGGCTGCTGTGTTCAGTCTGTTTATTCAGATGATATTGTCCAGGGTAGGGAAAGGGGAAACTGAGATGACTACAAGAGAAAGAGAGAAGCAAAAAATGGTAAAAATGGAGAAAACAGGAAACAGGCTAGCAAGAAGAGTCGGAGCACTCAAAGGCAGGAAGCAGATTTGCTAGTGCTCTAATCTCCCCTCAGCAGCTGGGGTGGTGTGAGTGACACAAAGCTACCATCAGTCTCTGCCTCCTGCCACCAGCTGTAAACTGGACACAGATTCTCTTTGGAGAGGATCTACTGTCCTGGATGACTGGCCCCTCCCTCTCCATGCTAACAGTTTCAATCTCAATGTCATTCCTTATTTGCTAACTGGCCAAGCTAAAGGACATGTCCACACACTCCCAACAGGCTTGATTTTCATTCTCTACATAGATCTTATTTGTCACTTTGATAATTTTGCTTTTATCATTATTATTTGTATTTTGCTTATGGCCCTTCTCTCAATACCACAGTCTATGATTGCCATGAAAGTGGAACTCACTGCCTTTGTTACTGCAGTGTTTATCACACAAGTCTTATTATAGATACCCAACTCTGTCAGTAACTGAAGCACCAAAGACTGCCTGGTGCCATGTATGCCTGGTGGTGGGGAGTATAAGAATCAAACTCCTTTTCCATGAAGATTCATCCATTTAGAATGGGGATTTTGAAAAAAAAATGTATCACATATGAACTTAATGTAGCAGCAACTACTAAATACTAAAAAAGGTGTGTGGCTGGCACAAATGTTACATACTATATCTATTACAATGAGTCCTTGGAAATATGTTTAATATTACATTTTTGAATATCAAGAAATTTTAATCTATTATGGACAAAACTCTTAAGGCATCCATGAAATGGGGGCTACACCATACAATAAATAAGGGAGCTGTTGCACTTCCTGTACAGGCTGACCCAGGGTTTCTCTCCATTCCTGTCTAAATATAAAATTAACAGAGTTATTCTCATGGAATAACATTCCTTCCCATTCCTCAGTTCTGCTGAGGATTGTTTGTAAGCATCATAGAAGAGGAAGTCATGTCTGAGCCAAGAGGAAATTTAGAGAGGAAATGTGATAGGGGACATTATTCCAAAGGGTGAGATGGAGGAGGGGAGAGACAGAAGGGAAAAAATTAGACATTGGAAATGAAGTCACACCAGTGTCTTGCTTCCCAGAGGAAGCAAGCCCTGGGTGGATTGTGTGCACTGAGGAATGAGATGCTAACGGGGCCTTCCAGCAGGAGCGAGCGGGGGAGCTCTGGGTATGGTCCTCAGCTCTGGGACCTTGTCCTTCTAACTTCTGATCCAGAAAATGGGAGCAACAAGTGAGCGTGCTTCCAAATGGCAACGGGGAGAAGACATGATACACAAATACTTTCTCTCTAGCCTTCCCCATAAGACAAACAGTCACAGAGAGAATCAAGAAATGATTCTACTTATATACAGAAGCCAAGAAGAACACATCACATATTTAAACATTAAGATTAGCATTAAAAATCCCCTGATGTCGCTATCTCTCTCTCTCAACCATCCTATGAAACTATGATTCTATTTAGAGTGAGTGATTCTGATTACCAACTTCGGGAAAACCACTGTTGAATACAGCTAACTTTCTTCTGGGTTATTGTAGGCCTTGGAAATAAATGCCTGATTAAAGTGGCAGCTCTGGAGATGCCCCTGGAATAAAGGAATGGGTGAGACAACAGCACTGACTTCAAGTATTTCACAAACAGTTGAGAGAAAGAAGGATCAGCTTTATGCAACAAGGAGGTACATCCAGCTCTGCCTTAATAGGCATGAAATAACAGCTACATGGATTAGCATTTTCAAACAATAAAAGATCTTCCAACATCCCAATCCAGTGGTGATTAAACAGCGCTATTGCCAGGTAGCGAGTCTTCCGTGGATGAAGTTATAAAGCAGAAGAGGGTTGCAGGGCTGTAGGCCTGGAACATTTCCCAGACAGCATGTATGTGAAGCAAGGCAGGGAATATTTTCCCTGGTAGGTCCTAGTTTTTGTTATTGTTCTTGGCATTTTTTACTGATACTTGAAAAGTGAAAAGTTTTCTTCACATGACTGGGTTAACATGTAGTCACTGATGCTCATGTTAGTTGTGTGATGTTCAAGTCAGGTTACGATTGACTGTCTCCTCATTGCTACTTCTTATGTTACCTCTAAACCTCTAAACAGAGTAGAGGTAGCTGAGTTTGAGTAGAAAGGGCTACTGCTTAATTCTAGACCATACATCACAGCTTGTCACACTCTGACCTCCATGCCATTCCTCCAATGCTCTAAATTCCTTCCAGAAACAGGACCTTTGCTTGGACTCCTACAAAAAGAGATGAAGAGGCAAAGGATACGTAACACACACACATACACACACATACACACACATGTACATGCACACGTACATGCACATGCACAGAGTGTGCATGAGAGAGAATATTTACCTTTATTCAAGTAAAAACTCTTGACATTAATAACAATATAGATGAGCCAGGATGATGCAGACTGAGCAAAATATGACAGGTACCAAATACTATGTGGTTTCAGATGTGGAATCAAAGCACATTCAGAGTAGGAAAGTAGATATTACAGTGGTGCTTCCCAGCGGACTGGAGGTTGCAAGTGTAAGGAGAAAGAAGAAATGCCAACTAAGGTGCCAACTAAATGTCATTTAGACGAGAGAAATTATCTTTTATGATCTAACTTGTAGCACGGTAACCACAGTCGATAACCAATCTTACATATTACAAAACTACTGAAGGAATTGATTTGAAATATTCTCACTATCAAATGCAATAGTAAGTTGTGGGTATGATAAATACATTTATACAATTGTAGTTCAGTCTACATGTACATCTAAATAACGTGGTATATTAAATGTGTACAATTATCAGTTGCCAATCGCAAATAACTTATTTAAATTTTAAGGCAAGAAAAGCATAAGCCAACTTTTTTGTTTCTTTGGGCCACATTAGATGAGAAGGAATTGTTTCAGACCCCTCACTGTTACTGCCTGTAAGAGTGCATGTGAGAATCAATTTGAAACAAATGGTGAAATGCCTCCATCAGTTTGCAGTCCTGTGAACAGACAAAACGTTATGAAATAGAGCAGGGGAGGCTAAACAGGTCAGTTGGCCTTTTCCAAGAGGCAGAGCACCAATGGCGAGGCTTCAGGTTTGAAGAATCTCCAGACATGAAGGTCTTCTGTGCACCCAGCCACTCTGAGGAATCCACAGACACACACTAGCATGCTGCAGCACATCCTGAATTCCTAAGCACTGCAAATAGAAGTTACACCTTATCCTATCCAGCTGTGGGGAAAGCCCACCCTCAATGCAGAGGTTAGGACAGCCACCCAGATGGAGGAATGGCAGCCAACAAGCCCCCTGCCCAGGAGGTGTTTGTGGGCACGGGCATGCATTTTGACTATGCAATTACTTGGTAAGAGAACAAACTGAATGAAGGCACCAGATTTCCTCTCCTGGGTGACATCATCCGGAGGCACATAACTCATGCTTGCAACACTTATTCAAGAGAGACCAGCTACACTTGGTGAAGACAGTACAGGAAAGTGAAATGACCCAAGGGTTTAGTACAGCCAGCTGTTTCCACTTCAGAAAATAAAAATAACAAAATGTAAAGTGATACAAAGTTCAAGGTTTAAAAGCCATGTCTAAACATCTCATGCCATGAGTAGGCTCTAGCGTGGACCTTTGTGGTGGGAAGGATGTTCTTGTAGACTCTTCAGCATTACTTATAGAGGACAAACAATAGTTAGAGATATTGTGATGTGGTGAGAAGTGAACCAAACGTGGGAAAGTAGAGAGCTGGATTGAAGTACTAGGTCTGCCCTTCCCTGATTGTATGAATGCGTACCATTCAACCGACCACTCAGGATACAAAATAAGGGGATGAAATAAGGCTTCATGCCACACACCTTTAAAGACAGGAGGATGCTGATAGAATATTTCTAGTAACAAGTAAAGCAACAATATGCTGAGCATCAACACAGTGAGTCACGATGGTGCCATATGCCCCTCAGAAGAAAAGCAATGTTTAAAAGAACATGGTAAATCATGGAAATTTACAAAAATAAAAACCACAGTGTGTGATATGTTTTAGTGTAATTGAGAAGGCAGTGATTGAAGCTTGAGCTAAGCAATTTCTTTTATGGGAGGCAGAAAGTAAAGATGGCCACTGAGAAAGGAGACAGAAAATGGATTTGAGCATGAAAAAAAAGGGGGGGAGGTGGGAGGAAAGGAATCGTTACTTTCTTGTGATTAGCCACTACTATGGAACATGTTCCATGCTGTCCTTTGACTCACATGTTCCTCACTCTTTGGACTTCATCTGGCTCAACCCTGCTCACCATAAAAGATGGTATCTTACACCTACCATGGACATCATAAATGTTCTTACATGCATGGATAGCCTCATAGAATCACTTCAATGTTGAATTGGAGAATCAATCATTGCTAGAAAATATAAGCGGCAGACAATGCTGAGATTCAGGCACAAAAGTTTATAGGCAACAAGTGGGAATGCTGTACACTCTGTGTTCTTTCAGCTTCTGTTCTTCAGCTGAAGATCACACAAGAGAGAGTCCCAAATGCCTACCCACTCTACCTCCAGGATAGATAGTAAGGGTGACTCCAATATGTGTTACAAATTTAGAGCCTGGTGGCTTCCTCAAAGCAGATGTGCCAGATGCTTCCCAGATCTTCTTTTCACTAATGGTGTTTCTCATATGTCTGATTCAACTCAAGAAAGTGGCCTTCTCAGGAGTCTACTTTCTAGGTTATCTTTATCCAGTCCATTACCTACTTCTGCTATTGGATTCTCCTCAGTATTTTCTGTAATCATCATCCATTTATACTATTGCTATAATCGTATATCCCCAGCTCAAGAACCCTGTCTCAAAAGCGTGATTCTTCTGTATTCTTCTCCCTGGTGCAGAGTAGTTTTTGAAAGGTGGGAATATATGCTCAGTATTTACTTCTTGATGGAATGTGTTAAGCAGTCTTTGTAACACACAGGTTGTGTATGGACTACAGCCCAAAAGTCCTGACTGAACAGGCTTGATTCTTCTACATACTCTCCCTGAAGCAGAGTCATTTCTGAAGGACAGGGATACACTCAGAATCCACTTCTTGATGAAATAGTTTAAGCTGCCCCATAGCACAAAGAATGAGGATGGAAACCTAAACTCCTGATTTTTCTTTGCCTGACTCCTGATTGGCTCTCTAGAGTCCAGCCTTTGTGCTCTGGTTGCCCAAATTTGCTTTTCTCCTTCAAATTTTACATTTAGCTTCTGGATGCAGGGCCTGGCAGAAATGTTCTCCCTTCTGAAAGGTTCTCCATCCTCCTACCTATAGACACCAACATAGCCTCTACTCATCTTTGGTTTTGCAGCTTGGGCAAGGTTAGACTCTGTCACTGAAAAATCTCTCACATAGTTTTGCAGTGCAGTCATGATAATATACTGATGTGTTCATCTTCTCCTTAACATTAGGACCCTAAACTCCATGAAAATAGATTTCTTCAGTATTTTAGTCCTACAGCCCAATCCAATCAATGCCTTCACAAACACTGGCTATTCGGTATATGCATTTAAGAAAAGTAAGACAATGTTGTGGAGAATCTAATGTCGAGTTCCACAATCTCAATTTTTTAGAACTCAAAGTGGTATGGTGCAAATTTAGGGAACTCCATAAGCTTTATTCAAATCTGAGAACTCATGATTTCAGATCATACTCCTGCATGAGTCACACATACATTTTTGTGAGTGCACTCATAAAAATCACTTCTTTAATATCTTGAAGGGTGGCAGGCCCTTAGAATGGGAGAAGCTGGTAATTTGATCCCTGCCATACACTGCATGTTTCTATGTTCTCTCAGACAGGCTTAATCCACAAGATTTACTGAATAATTTCTCTGAGTCAGGCCATCTTAGAACTTGAGACTAAATCTGAGGCCAGCCTTTGCTAAGAACTTGATGTATAAAGGAAGATAGACATGAAATTGTGGTGATACCTAAGATGAATCTTGCTAAATACTTGTTGTACCACAGGCACCAAATGGAGGAAGCAGGTGGGCTGAGCTAAAGTCAAGGAACAACCTCAATTTGAAGCCGGTGTGTAAGGTTGAGTAAGAGTTCACGAGAGGCCATCTCCAGAAGTTTTTAAAAAATGCATTTCACCCACCAGCCACCACACCAATTGCCTCCGCCTGAGAGTTCTGGGCTGCAAACCTCAGCCGCCGCCTCCGCAGCCTCTGCTGCTGCTGCCGCTCCGGTCCGAGAAAATCCATGTTCCTCCCTTGTGCAGGGGCACACAGGTCCTCTGCACCTTTGTCAGGGGTCCTACTTAAACTATGGCACCAGCCAAGGACAATACAGACAATAAACTTCAAACCCCTACCCAGATCTAGCCAATGGACACGACATTCTCCACAGTTGAGTGGAGAGTGGGGTCTGACTTTCACACGAACTCTGGTGCCTCATATTTGACCACGTCCCCTGGATGGGGAGACCTGGTGGCACTTAGAGGAAGGATAGCAGGCTACCAAGAAGAGATTTGATACCCTATGAGCATATAAAGGGGGAAGAAGTCCCCCTCAGTCACAGTCATAGGGGAGGGGAGTAAGGGGAAAATGGGAGGGAGGGAGGAATGGGAGGATACAAGGGATGGGATAACCATTGAGATGTAATAAGAATAAATTAATAAAATAAAATTAAAAAATGTTTTAAAATGCATTTCACAAATAGGAAAGTGAGGAGCTTGGGACTAGTTCTGAGTGTTTGGAGAGAAACCTGTGGGCATGGGAAAGCGAAGGTGGTTACAGTTAGAGGAGGCCAGCAAACACAAGGCATTTGCTCTCCTTTCAAAGGCATGCTTCTCCTAAGTCTCCCCTCATTCCAAAGTCAAGCTCATCCTTGCCACTTCTTAGTTGTAGCTCTTTCTCATGTCTCTTTAATTAGTCCTTCATCCTTAAACCTGGGATTGCAACAGCTGCTTTAAGTGGTCCACAAGGCAGGGAACCAGGTGCCCTCCAGAAGCCTGTCATGCTGAGATTTCCATTGGCAAGTTTACTTCCAGAGGGATTGTTGCGTGAATTTGTCTAATGGAATGAATGATCAACCCTTGGTAAACAGATTTTGAAAACCTTAACAACATTGTAGCAATGTGGCTGCTAATGAAATACAGTTGACTGCTCCCACCATTTGGCTCCAACCGACCCAGCACTGTCAACATCACAATATGATATTTGTTCCCAATTGTTTCACGGCAACAACTGTAATACAATATGGTATTAATCATATTTATTATAAGTATCAATTTGAGAAATTTCTGACGTGCCAGAAGATGAATCAGCTTATTATGAAAAGGAATTCTGCTCAGTGCATGCCGACGGCTGCCGTATAATAAATAACCTCTCTAGATGGTTTTTCAAAAGGTAACACAAAGAAATAGCATTGAAAACAAAAGCAAAGCATCCAGGCCCGCCCATTTCCATCTGTGCTCCTGCATACAGCACTACCAGGATACCTTGTGTGTTTAGGGTTTCACCAGACTAACAACCAGGATAGTCCAGAATAGAGGACCAGAGCCCTCAAGAGAATGGGACACTGGATGTATGGGATAATTTCTGAAAATGCAGCATCCTCCAAACTTCAACTCCAGCACTGCCCCGGCATGTTCTGCTGAAGCAAGAATGACTGCACAGTCGTCTCTCAGGGAAATTACTGCCCTGGATATATATAGTCAGGACCCATTCATTCTTTCATTCTCCATGGGGCCTATTCAAGTGCCTACCTGTCAGAAAGGTCTTTCTCATGACCTTGTTAAAAACAGATTTCCCCTTTAAATTTTTTAAGTTTATTGTAATTTATTCAGATTACAAACCTAAATGTTATCCACTCACTTGCATCTTCTCATTCTCTCTCTCGCTCGCTCTTCTGCTCTATTCCCCTGCTCTAGACCTCTGACAGAAGGGGACCTCCTTCCTTACCATACAGCCACAGCATATCAGTTCTCCTCCAGAGAGCCTGCTTCCCTTTCTTCTGTGTGCCCTCCAGGCCTCCCCACCAAGGGGAAGTGGTCAAGTTGGGGACACCAAAGTTCATGTCAGAGGCAGTCCCTGCTTTCCCCATACCTGTGGAGAATGAGCTGTCCATTGGCTAAATCTGAACAGGAAGTCTAGGTTTACTGCATTCATTGTCCTTGGTTGGTACAACAGTTTGTGCAGAAGCCCCTGGGTCCAAATATGCCCACCTTTACTGTCTCCTGAGCCCTTTGGGTCCTTCCATCCTTCCATCCTTCCATACCACTCTCAGCGCTCCACACCAGAGTGTGTCTAGTCCATCAGTGAGTCCCAGCATCTGTCCCAATTCCCCACTGAGTGGAGTCTTTCAGGGGATATCTATATTGGGCTAATATCCACTTATAAGTGAGTATATACCATGCAAGTTCCCTACCTCTAAGCTCTATATTTAAATACTTTTTGTACATGAATGTGTTCTGTGTATGTGTTTGTGTTTATGTAGATATACATACATGTGTGAGAACATGTGAAGGCCATGGCACAACCTTGAGCATTGTTCCTCAAGTTCCATACACCTTGTTTTAAAAGACAAGTCTTAGTTTTTTATTGGCCTTGGGCTTGCCTATTAGTTTACACAGCCTGGCCAGTGAGCTCTAGAATTCACCTGTCTCCACCACTCTAGTGTTGAGATCATGAGCATACACTGTCACACACACACACACACACACACACACACACACACACACACACACAC
>OU015748.1:84929699-84942678 GCA_907169655.1 Acomys percivali | reverse complement strand
CTCTCTCTCTCTCTCTCTCTCTCTCTCTCTCTCTCTCTCTCTCTCTCCTCGTCTCAGGAGAAATGGTCATGAAAATGAAAACAAGACATGAAAGCTGAAAAGGGATTGTCACGAAAAGCATTGAGGAAAGTACTAGAAAGTATTTGACATGGAAGTGCAAAGAGAAATAGAGAGGTGTGAGAGGTACAAGTGAGGAAAAGGATGTTGATGGGGGAGAGGAGAGGAAGTGGTGGACTAACCTAAATGACATATAAGGTGCCAGGAGAAAATCTGTTACCCTGTAGGTTAGCTGAAAAGAGGAGGTCATATTGGACAAGAATATGATCTGGAACCTTCTTATAAGGAGCCTTTGTAACAAGCGATCACACAAAGACCTGCAGAGAATAGAAGCCCATGTAAAGATGGAAGCAGTATGGAGAGATACAGGTAGCAACCAAGGGACTCTAACCATTGCCAGGCGTCACCACTGTCTAGGAAAAGGCAAGGAAATATATTATTCATTGAGAGTTTTGGAAGAAACAGTATCTTTATCTTAGATGTTAAGTGTTCAGAACTATGAAAAATAAACCTTGGTTTTGTTAAACCACACAACTTATGATATTTTTCTATGGAAGCATTGAGAAATTAGTATCCAAGACAAAAGCATTAAAACTACAGGGGTAAGAACTAAGACACTCTAAAATGGTTTTTAATGTCATGTGATTTTAAATATGACTTCTTCTTGGGAAAATCATCCCTTTTATTGTTATTCAAGGCACCTTTTCCAGGTTTGAAGGAGTGGCCACATCCAAAATGAAATATTCAGAATCTCCCTCCCACACTTTGGATATTTCTGCTAGTGACACCTTCCTAGGCAAAATTCCTGGATTGATTTCCTTTTTGTAATTAATCAATTTATTCTCTTTACATCCTGGTCATAGCCCTTGTCCCTCCTCTCCTCACAGTCCCACCTTCCCTATTCCTTGGAAAAGGGGAGCCACCCAACCCATCCATCCGAGCTCATGAAGTCACATCAGGACTGGGCTCATCTTCCCCTGTGGCCTGGCAAGATAGTCCCACCAGGGAGAAGTGATAAACAAGCAACAGAGTGTATGTCCGAGGTAGCACCTGCTTTGCTTACTAAAGGACTCACATGAAGCCTGATCTCTCTATTGACTACATCTATGTCCAGTCCATTCATGGTCCCTGCTTGGTGCTTTAGACTCCACAAGCTCCTCTGGGCCCTGGATAGTTGGCTTTATTTGTCTTTTTGTGGAGCTTTGTCACCTCTAGGTCTTTTTATCCTTCTCCCCCCACCCCAGTTTTCCACTAGACTCCCTATGCTTCACCCAATGTTTGGCTGTGAGTCTCAGCATCTGTTTGAACTGCTGTTGGGTGGATCCTCACAGAGGACAACTCTGTTAGGCTACTGTCTGCATACCTAGCAGAGTATTGTTAATAGTGTCAGGGGTTGGCTCTCTTTCATTGGATGAGCCTTGGGTTGGACTAGGCATTGGGTGGAGATTTTCTCAGTGTCTGCTTTAACTTTATTCCTGCACATCTGTAGACATGGTGAGTTTTGGGTTGAAGTTTTTGTGGCTGTTAATTACTCTGGAATCAGGAAGGTGCTATACATCAAACACTACCATGCATGTTGAGATGTGAGAACTATATCTATATAGCTCTATCTCTATCTTTATACTTATCTATTATATTTCTTCTCTCTTCTCGTCCTAGCCATTTAGGTGTTACGTTAATCACCTTCCCAGAGCCTGTCATTCTTCCTTCTTTTCCTGAGTGTTGAGAGTAATGAATAAGTAACAACAGAAGCATTCTCAATCTCTTCTTCTTTAGTTTTATGGGATACTGGGCTGATGGAAACCTCCTCCCAACCACAAAAACACAGGAGATTCTCTTTTTTACCCCATGTATTGTGATGGTTGATTTGATTGATTTCAAATTACAGTTTTCTTCTTGAAATTCACATGTTTGTTTTGCTTCCTCAAGAATATTTACATTTGTTTTATGAGGAAAAACACGTTTACTCTTTGTATGGACATTCCTTTGTTTCTACACATGCACAAACATATTTGCTTGGCTAACTCAGGATTCTGGAAGAAATTCTGAGTCAGATTTTCACTTACATGCCTTTAGAAATCACTTCAGCCCACACATTCTTCCAGAAGTCTGGCCAGTATCTAGACCTGTTTCATCTTGAAAATCAATTGACATTATTTCCTCTCCAAAAGCGTCTACTATTGATTGTGTATCTTCCTTAATTACATAGGAAGAAAACTGATTCCTCCTGGACACAACTAGATTTCCCATTTGGCATCTTTATTTCCACCCCAGTGCAACTTACTTATCAATGTTTGCTTGCATCAAGCTATCGAAACACTCACAGAGGGGACAGGAAATATGGCTCAGTGGGTAAACATGTCTGCCTCCAGTCCTGAAGACATTAACTTAATCTCCAAGCCCACATTGGAGGTTTGAGTGGAAAGAAATGGCAAACTCCCACAGGTTGCCCTTTGACCTCCATGCAGCACTTTGGAATCCTCTTCCACCCTGTCATACATTCACAAAATAAACAAAATGTAATATACATCTATGTATAATTATACTTTAATCTGGAATGATATTTACCTCATTTTCAATTGGAAAAAATCTAGAAATAACTCAACTGTGATGTCAGTATACTGGTTTATCAGCTGAGTTGGAAGCTTGTTCTTGGTGTTCCCCAAAGCTCACATTCTACCCTATATAGCCTCTATTTATTTAACAACTGCCACATCATATCATAATAAGGAATAACATTTAATTTTTATCCTTTAAACTGGGCTCTTTGGAGAGTGACATTCATAATTAATGATTAAAATAGACCAATAGAAATGAAGTGAGACTACACTGAGACAAAAATAGATCATATTAATTTTGATTATCAGTTCAAACTCTTTGACTCCTCCTTGAGACAGGAAATCCCTGCCATATTTATCTGATACTATGTTGTAGCTACAGCACCTAACAAAGTACTTAGTATAGGAAAAGACTGAAACATCAATTATTTCAGTTTAGCATGGCAAAAACAGACAAATGATCTTATCCAACCATAAAGTCCTTTTATTGTAAATGCTAACGTGCGGTGGTAGTACAACCATATCTTCTCATCTTATTGTTTATTTATCCTCCAAGATACCATAACCCAAATGCACTTGGACAATTTTTGTATCCTTTTAGTATCCTATCCATTTATTTTTGTGTCAATTTCTGCTATTATAATTTCTGGTATTTTAAAAGTGTTGACTATGAGTTCTTCTGGGCTTCCTTTTATTACTATAAGAGTGTTTTACTTAGAACTGTTACAGATATAAAACCAGTAAATTCTAGATAGGTGGATGGATAACATGACTTATTAATGGAAAATATGTTCATATTTAAAATAAGAAAATTCCACCTAATAATGTACTGTTTGGTTTGGTTGATAGTAACTATTTATATGTTTGGTAATATTTGTGCTGTCCTTATTGACTTACAGATAAAAATAAAGTTGGAGACAATTCATATATTAAGGAATTAGAAAATTGCCTAGTCTTACCAAAGACTAAATGATGCAAGAGTCACCAACGGCATGATGTATAGAAAGGTGAACACAGGAAAGATGTTCCTGTAAAGGTCATCCTACGATAGATGTTGCATTTTTATTCAATCTCACACAAGAAAAGAAAGGGTGATTAAGAGCCCAGAAAATAGAATTTACAAGAAAAGGTTAGAGCAATTGGAATTTTTTAGCTCAGTGACAAAATTATATGTAGCTATTCAGTGAGACCTCATTATCCAATATCAATTCATTTGAACAAGGGCATAATTTAAACTGACAGTCCTGTTTCCAATGAACAAATGGCTCACTGTTCTTTAACAAAGAAAAATAATAATAATCTGAAGCCATTAAATTCAAATTGTTTCTTATCCTTCTCACTTCTTGCACTTTAGGTCATCAAGGATTTGTTTTATATGGAATTTTCTCTGCCACTTTCTTCAAGGCAGTGGAGGAAGATGTCATCAGATATGAGTAAAGTGGGGCATACCATACTGCACTTCACCCTTGTTCCTGTCTCCTATGTCCTAAACTAAGGTCATCTGTTCACTTGTTCCATTGGTATTTTTCCCTCAGGAAGTGCTGCATGAGAGGCTCTGTGATAAACACCAGAAATATAGAAGTTATGAGAGACAAGATATTTGCTATGTTGTGAAGTTGTACTTCCTACCAACCTTAAAGGTGTCTGGGAACCCAGGAAAAGTGATAACCTTGTGTCAAGGCATCCCTACAGTGCATACATCAGGTGTTGTTGGAGGAGAGGGCACAAGCTAAGCTACTGTCTATTTTTTTTCCTCTCAATTATTTCTCAGATGAGAACCTCGTTCAAAGAAATATAATGCACAGGTCAAATGAATATTTAAATGTAAAATAGCTGCAAGTGCTATTTCATATTTGCAAACCAAGCACTCTGGAAGTTGAAGGATGAAGATTGTGAGTTCAAGGCCAGCCTGAACTATATAGTAAGACTTTGTACATGCAAATACACATATCCATATCAATGAAAGAAAAATTTATGAACTAAAGACTCCTAAACTTTTAAAGCTTGGAAATTAGCAAAGAAATAGTATGTGGACATGCACAAAGTACTGGAGTAAGTTAATGGCAAACTCAATATTATAATTCCAGTCTTTGAAGCCCCTCTTTATCTTACTAGAAACTACATTCTATTGTTAACAGTAAGTGTTTATGTATAGTTTCTACTAACAAGACCAAATACAACAGCATTAACACATATGTCCAGTCATATATTTGCATATAACCAGATACATGAAATCCAGAGGTAAGCAGTTCATAGCTACTATAGTAGTGACACACTGTCATTGGAGAACCAGGATCCTATCAAGCTCGTTCATCTTTTTGCTGCTCAGCTCTGCTTTCAAGAAGCCTTCTACGAATCATAGTTATTGTGTAAACTTTAAGTCAGTACATTTGTAGGATGACACTGCAGTTTTGTTATTAGAAGAAAATTAATATTGGCCAGGCAAACTGTAATCTATGCTATCAGAAGACAGCATTACGAGGACTCTTCATATTTCTATGCTTTGTAAACTAGAGGATGTGTCCCACTTTGTCCTGTACTGGCTTTCCAATATTTGCACAGCAAACATCTTTTTAAGCCAGAGATAGTTTTTCTCTTCTGAGCAAAGCAAATCTTATTCTCCATCGTTAATGTGGTTAACATTTTTCTGCCTGTTGCCAGTGATTGGTTTTTACTAAATCCAAGGTGTGTTTACTACAATATTTCTCCTCTAATACCTGGTCTTATTTGTATCACACTCTAGGAAGTGAGGCTATGGGAATCCACCTGAGAAAATGATGCTCGTCTGGTCACCATATATATTCTGTGAACAATCAATGGGTTTATTTCTCCACTTGAAAGTGCTTTCTTTATCTTCTGCCATTGCTTGTGAAACAATAACAGTATAACTTGCTGGCTCATCCGCAGATTGAAACCTCAGACCCTTCACAGTTCTTTACAACCATTTATAAATTGTCTTGAACTATTGAGATTAAATGAACATAGTACTTCTTGAGTGGCTAGGACTACAGGTATATACCACTTTTCCTGGCTTTACTTAAATGCATACATACAACGTGAAGTCAGTAAAATAAAGCCCAGTCCCAGAGATGAATTTTCTTGAGCCTAGTTCCTTGATGTATAACCATAGTTAAGCCGTTGTGGAGCCTTGCAGCCTTCAAGAACATTAGGTACTTTCCTTATAACCTGCTCCTTAAACTAGTAGTGGCCTCTTCTCTCTTCCCTTGCTCAACTCTCCTTTCCCCTCCAACCTTCTGCTATTTGGCTTTAGGCCTCATCCTTCCTCAGAGACTGTTCTTTCAGAGTCTCCAGTGAACCACTAACTGGCACAGCCAATTGGCCCCTCTCACTCCTTATCTGACCCTCCACTGCTCTGATGATTTTTAACTCTCTAAAATGATGATTTCCCCTTGCCTTACTTAAACTTCCTCTCCTAGTTTTGCTTATACCCCCTAAGAAACTGTATCTGGGTCACTTCTTTTCTTTACCCTTAAATGTCCCAATCCTCTGCCTAGCTATTTTCTCACTCTGTAGAATAAAGTCCATACCGGAACTTTAAAAGTGTCTTACTACTCATGGATATGCTGATGATTTCTGAATCTCTGCATCCATCCCAAATTCCCTGATTCCTTCTCCCTCTTGGAGCCTGGAATCCTTCTCATCTTGTTATAAGTGGCTATCACCACATCCTGTTTTATTTTGTTTTATTAACTTACTCCTCTATAATAACTGGCATCTGGATATATTTCTTTGCAGTTTTCATTCCACACACTTTTATCCATCTCATTGAATTTACATTAATCTAAGCCCCTAGGTCCTCATGTAACTGCTTGACTTTCTACCTGTCTGTCTGGAATCATCCCCATTACATCATAAATCTCCAAACTCAGCAGAATGATCATCAAGAACAAAACTATGTCACAATTCCATCTTATTAATGTGAATTAATTGGGTATTGACTGTATAGCTGTCCTGATGAAACTCCTTTGTTGGTACTCATGTCAGAAGACAAGAGATACTCTTAACTCTTCACCAGGTGGCAAAGAACTCTCTTTGGCTCATCTGCTACTTATTTGTTCAGCTTACTTCCTGCTCTATCTGTCTGCCAGCTTCTGGTCCAACTATAAGAAACCTCTCAATTTTCAGAACATGTCCTGCTAATGTAGATCACTTCCAGATAGACCTCATTTTGGTGTCTCTTATTCAATCTGACTTTAAAATGCAGTCTAGGGTTTAGGGTTTTTGTTGGTTATTTGTTTTTATTAAATTTTTGAGAATTTCCAGTTTCATATAGTGTATTTGGAGTGGCACCATTAAGAGGCCAATGGCATAGGCCCTAGGAAAAAATTACTACTCTATGCCCCTAAACGAATATGATATTAAACTTACTCTTAATAATTTATCATTATATTGTAAGTCATTTTGTCTCTTGCAGCACTACTAGGAAGCGTCTATTTATAGTAGATGATGAACATGGAGCCCGTAACTGGCCGAGATGCAAATAATACAAAACTTTTAAGTCCTAAAGGTATTCATGTTTGTGTATATAACCAAGATTAGAGATCATTAAAGAAGAAAGAGTGGAATGTATATAAGAGCCAGATATGTAATATATATAAGATATGTAAGATGACTACAATAAAATATGTTCTACACACCGCAAAACAGATGCAATTTGAACATACAGAGGTTGTGACAGCATTCATAAAACATATAAAGCCCAAGGTAGACAAAATTCCAGCATATAGAAGGGAGTTAAATGCATAGTGCTTTCTTTTATTTTTTAAAAGCTAGCTTTCTAGTATCTGGTTTTGCAAAATAATTCTCTAAACCTTGTTATTAGAATTTGCTGATTCCTCTTCTTACTGGTTCCATGTCCTCTCCACCTTGCTCAGTCATTGGCTTGCATGTAGCATGCTATATTTATATGTTTTTATGGCTGAATCTACAAGAAAGAAACATCTTATGTTTCTTCATATGTCCAGTGTATAGCACAAAGCCCAGCACACATTAGAGTTTCAGTAAAAGGACTTTTAATAAGAAAGTTGAAAACAATAAGAGATATCAATTAATAAGCAGTTGTTGAACTTGAGAGAAGGGAATAATTAAAAACAAGATACCATCTTCATAGGTTGCCTGAAATAACCCCTGGGATGTTCTTAAGCAATGCTCATCATCCTTGGCCCCAAGAGGAGAAATCATAGTCACCAAGGAGTAGTGAATTGGCAACTACATGTTCAAGAACAGTGTCCTTCACCTCCCAGGAACTCCATAGATAAGCCCACAGGGAAAAGGGCAACTGCAAGGCAATGGTTCGCCTTCAGCAACACTCATAAAGAACATGCTGTGACCATTGGGAAACTTTCTAGTTAGAGCCATGTGGTCTGGCTTGGACTGAGACTGCTATTGAAGAGTGGGAGAAAGTACACTGGGCAAGGGAAGGACCAAAGGAAGTGGATCAAACACAGGGTTGCTGCGGCCTAGGGAAGCTTCTTTGAGGGTTGGGGATGAGATAGGGTTTCTCTGTGTAAAAGAGTCCTGGCTTTCCCACCAGCAATGAAGGAGTGTTCCTCTCTCCCCACATCCTCTCCAGCATGTGGTGTCGCTTGAGTTTTTGATCTTAGCCATTCTGATGGGTATAAGATGGAATCTCAGAGTTGTTTTGATTTGCATTTCCCTGATGACTAAGGAGGTTGAGCATTTCTTTAAGTGTTTCTCAGCCATTTGATATTCTTCTGTTGAGAATTCTCTGTCTATGTCCCCTGGCGGGGAGACCTAGTGGCACTCAGAGGAAGGACAGCAGGTCACCGAGAAGAGACTTGATACCCTATGAGCATATACAGAGGGAGGTAATCCCTCTGAGGAACAGTCATAGGGGAGGGGAATAAGGGGAAAATGGGAGGGAGGGGAGAATGGGAGGATACAAGGGATGGGATAACCATAGAGATGTAACAAGAATAAATTAATAATAATAAAAAAAGAGATATACATCTAAAAAAAAAAAGAGTCCTGACTATCCTGGGCTTGCTTTTTGACCTGGCTGGTCTCAAATTCACAGAGATTTTCTTGCCTCTGCTTCCCAAGTGCTGAAATTAAAGGCATACACTACCACACCTGACCATGTGCAACCTTCTTTTAACTTCATGATCTTAGATCCACAAAAGCAATTTCAAGTTCCCAAGACAGAGAAAGTGCTTAGTAATGGAAAGTAGTTTATTTTACATAAAAGTGTCAAGTAGCCTGCTTTCTGTAAACATCATGAGCTTTCATTTAACAGAGGGCACTGGCTTTTCTCCTCGAATTACCTGAAGTCAGTAAAGAACAAACTAAAATTAGTTCCTGAATTTAAAGCATTTTCTAATTGAAACACTGCTTTATTACTGTCACTGTGAGAAGGTAAGGGTCAGATTTGAGTTTGTACAATGCATTTGTAGAATCATTTGGATAATACGGCATTTTTATACAGGTGGAGGGCTGCATAAACTGCATTGCATATGGGGGGATACTATGAATACTTACTGAGAATATTCTATGAGTATTATATGCTTTTTATTAATTTATTCGATTACTTACAAATGTCTCAGTAAAATAAATCTTTATGGAGCTGGGGAGATGGCTCAGTCATTAAGAACATGTGTTTTCTTCCCAAGGAACCCAGTTTGATTCCTAGCACCTATACCATGTAGGCCATAACCACCTGTAACACAGGTGCAGTGGATCCCATGTCTGGGTTTCAGGCATCAACACACAAAGCACACATGCACACACACACACACACACACACACACACTCATGCACGCACGCGCATGTACACACACACACACACACAGCTAAAAATAAAACTAAACCTTAAAAAAATCGTTTCTATTATTGACCTAGTCTTTCACTATAGATACAGAAAGTACTAAAGAACTTAAAATACTCAAATAGGGATCAATTCTACTCTAGCTAAGCTATGAGTAGGTCTGACATTGAAAAACTTGACTGAAATAGCATTTATTTGGTTCATACACCTTTTCTAACCTTTCATTAAGTAATGACATTACTTCAATCTAGATATTTCACAAAAATAATTTATTCTTATATGTTAATTATACAAAATAGATTTCATTTTGACAAAAATCATTTAAAATGATCAAGGATACCCAGAGAAATGAAGATCACAAAGTTACTATAGCATAGTTGACAACAAACTTATATAGAGAACAAAGCACATGGAAAGCTTTCTAGATAGCTCTGCTGTTGATTTCAGAGCCTTCTATCAACAGGAAATAAGTGCACAATGAGCTGGGTATCATAGAGAAAATGACACTTTCTTTTGTGACAAGCAATAATATTTAATTGTGTGTATTTGAATAGTCAACCTTTACCTTTAGTCGCATGTATACCAGTTTTACACTGATCTCAGTGAACTGAGTCTTTCTGTGGTTTTTATTGTGGAAATTTTGCCTTTTCTTCATTAATTTCATTACAAATACCTACCAGCCTTCTTTGTATCCATGTTGTGGTACTCCACCAATGGCTTGAATTTCACAGGCCTAATTTTGAACTAATTTTCTTTCTTCCAACACACATTGTCTTTCTGTACTTTATAATATCAGATTAAAAAAAACTCATGTCCAGTATAGCATAGAATCTAATATGAAAGAGTTTTACTTTAACTCCTGCCTCAAAAGGACACTTGAGGTATGACAGAATAAATTATTAACTCTGAGGTGCCTTCTTTTTCTCCTCTGAGAGTGATATTCCTTAAGTTTCAAATTTTTACTTTTAAAATAAATTATCTCATGAGGAACCCTTGACAGAGTCCCAGAAACATTGAGTTTGACATATATATATGTGTGTGTGTGTGTGTGTGTGTGTGTGTGTGTGTGTGTGTGTGTGAATGTGTATGTTGTATATATGTCTGTGTATCCACACACAGACACATATACACAAACACAGACACATATATGTATATGCATATAACATGGAAGATTTAGATGATATAGAGATAGATATAAACAGATATAGACACACAAACACACACAGAGCAACCCACAAAACTGGAAGCCACCACTACACTCATACATGCAATCAATCATTGGCTTATGTAAAATTTCAAACCTACCCTCATCAACGCAGCTCTAATTTCATGCATTTACTTTAGCCCATTTCTAATCTGCATAGTGCAACATGTTCCTAAGTGGTTTGATCATTTATTCACCCATCATTCAACAGATACATACTCTACCTTTACTTTGAACCTGACAGAAATATTATTTCAAAGTTATTATGGATCAGAGAAGAATGGCATTTCCCTTCTGCTCTTGCCCTGACTGTCTAGAGCAACACAACATTATTAACGCTTGGTCCTGGTTGCCTTCATGTCAAAGTCAACACTTCTGAGAAACCCTGACTCAGCCCTGACTTACCCAGTCACATTTTCTCTCCTGCATGCTTCAGTGCGACCTTAGCTTCAGGCATTTGTTTCTTTGCTTTTCATAAGTGGTACTCTGTGCTTTGTTTCCTATTGCCATTGTCCCTACTAGCCCATCAGACATACTCTAAATTTACCTTGTCCAGACCCTTTTCAACATCTAATTCTTGCCTATTTACTTCTCATTACTGATTCTTTCTGGATATTCAAATCTATGTCCCTAGAGCAGGTAAACTCAGTCCTATCATGACACAAAATTGAGTAGTACTACATTTTCTTATTTATTTGTTTGCCCTTCACAGTGTACATTTTTAAAAAAATGAAGGCTAAATTAATAATAAATGTATAGCAGAATCTCAGTAGCTTAAGTTAGCTTTATATACATACGTATACATATAGAAAGCATATCCATCTTGGGGAGAGGAATAGGATAGAAAAGGGTGGATGGTGAGTACTGGAAAATACAAGCAAGGGAATAACAGTTGGGATGTAACCTGAATAATTATAATAAATTAAAAGTAAAAAAGAGCTTTCTGAGCCGATAATGCTCCTGCCAACATGGTGAATGTTCCTAAGACCCTCTGGATATTTTGCAAGAAATGTGGCAAGCACCCACCCCACAAAGTGACACAGTACAAGAAGGGCAAGGATTCTTTATATGCTCAGGGAAAGTGACGTTATGACAGGAAACAAGTTGCTATGGTGGTCAGACTAAGCCTATTTTCTGCAAAAATGCTAAAACTACAAAGAAGATTGTGCTGAGACTGGAGCGTGTTGAGTCCATCTGCAGATCTAAGAGAATGCTGGTTATTAAGAGATGCAAACATGTTGAACTGGGAGGTTATAAGAAGAGAAAGGGCCAAGTGATCCAGTTCTAAGGTGATGTGGTTATGAAGACAATAAGTCATGAGCTTTGAATCACTTCATTTCATTGCAGTTGGTCTTCTAGGAAGGAATAAAGAAAGCATACAAGAAAAAAAAGTTAAAAGAAGAAAGCATATCCATTACATACATTCTATGTGAATACTGAAGTTGTTTTATATGCTATATAAATATGGGTGATACATATATGTGCACATTGAATATGGTGAGCATAATTATTTATGATAATAACATAATTTATGCATGTTAGCAATTATATGCAAATACTAGAAGTCAACTGATATGTGTTCACATGTGACTAATTACTATAATCACAATTAAAGCTCTAGGGGATGGTGTACATCATGTCAATGAGGAAAAGTAAATCACGGACAAACCATGTTCCTTAGACAGTTAACTTTAGAAATGATTTTTGCATTTTCAATAACATAATTTTTAGTTCTATATGAATACCTTGGAGTTTAAGAAAACTCACCATTACTGACCAGTCATTGTGAGGAATGAGATATCTTCAGTAGGAAAACACAAGGGTCTAATGGGCAATAAACCACCAAAACATACTGGTACACCCCACAAAGAAAGAGACAGAATTGTGTTTGTTATGTGTTACCCATAATGCATAGCAAAGGAGTTTCTCAGTATATGTGTGTAAAATAAAGTGTACTGTCCCTTTAGCTGCCAGCTTACCGTATTCTTAATTACATAGATATGAGTAGACTAGGAAGGCTACAAAAACATTTTTGTAATGTATTGTTACCTTTTAAAATAAAGGAACAGAATTTCTCAAGACGTATGGAATGTCTATTTTCCTACAGTTTCCATTTTCTGAACATTTTAGATATAAACTTCACCTATATTAAAAAATGTGGGATATTACACATTCTTGGATAGAATGGTGTCTCCCCATTATGCAGAATGATTGATTTATCATCTCTTGGGTAACAGAAAAGATCCTTTTCACATTCTGTGCCTTCCTGGAATGGAATAAAGATGTTATTAACTCTTTCATGTCTACTTCAGTGAAATCAGTAGATCATGAAGGGGTATCATTGTTCTCCTGGTC